>CM042758.1:14692725-14734692 GCA_022496165.2 Catalaphyllia jardinei | reverse complement strand
CCTTATTAACTTTCAAGGTATTAGGCTTGGTGCATGGAAAGTCATATGACAACCAATTTCTTTTCACATTGATGCGTTATAAATTCTGCAAAGGCACGGGGCTCCACTCACACACAGGAGTTCTGCTATAATGAGATTCATTCCCTACTACTCAGGAACTGTTACTGGATTACTTTTAATTATAATTTTTTTTCATTAAATAATGCCAAAAATTAGATTATAAGGAAGGAAGGTATATCAGGAAGCTAAAAGAATTTTGCAGTCAGTCTACAACTTGGCAACTTACTGAAAGGTTCTGAGCCAGCCAAGATAATTCACCACAATGCACTCTGTTCTTGACCTGCCCAATTCTCTATAATGCAAATATCATTTACATACCCCCAGGGTTGTATATAATAGCTGGCAGTTGGCGAAGTTCGCCAGCTTTTCTGTCAGGTTTTTCCAGTTAATTTCATTGCTTCATGAGTCCAGATATGTCGAGGAGAGGATGTTTATCAGGTCTCACAACCGTCTACTGGGCTCCAAGGAATCTTTGTGATTTTATTCTATTAACCCTTTACGCCTCGGTATGGTCTTTCTATTATCAAAAAGAAAACACTCGACCTTATTTCAGATCTGCTGCTATCAATCATTAACCTATTTTTGTCATCAGGAGTTTTTCCAGATAGACTGAAAATATCTAAAATTATTCCTATTAATGTTTAAATCTGATAACGCTAGCCTAGTACATAACTATCGACCAATTTCTATACTTCCTGCCTTGTCCAAAATTTTTGAAAGATCTGTTTATAATCGCATATTTAAATTCTTAGTCGAAAATGACATATTATTTAAATATCACTCTGGGTTTCGTCCTGGCCACTCTACTTCCCACGCTTTGATTAATTTTGTGGACAAAGTTCCTAATGCCGTTTACTGCCCAAAATCTTAGTAGGAATATTTCTCGACTTATCAAAAGCCTTTGATACTCTAAACCATGAAATGTTACTATCAAAATTGGAAGCATGTGGCATCACTGGGACAGCCCGGCCATCAATGGATAACAAACTATTTTCCAAAAAGAGTACAATTTATCCAATTCTAAATCCGATGCTTTAAGACAAATTTGTGGTTTGCCGCAAGGCTTTATACTAGGCCCCCTATATTTTATTCTTTATATCAATGATCTCCTAGCCTGTTCTAATGAACTCGAATTTATGTTATTTGCTGATGGCACTAGTATATATTTTTTTACACATTGACCTGGATGTACTAACCTCCTATCTTAAAGACCAGCTCAACAAAGTTTCAACTTGGCTAAAAGCCAATAAGCTATCAATCAACGTTAAGAAAACAAAACTAATGATTTTCAGGCCAAGCCCAAGGCAAAAAACGTTACCTGTCACAAGGCAGATAATTTTAGAAAAAAATGTCCTTGAACAAGACAATACTAAGTTTCTTAGTAAATGGTTTGAACCCAGGAGTATCAGTAGTTCGTATTGTGTGATCGTCCGGGTGAGAATAGTTCTGAAAAGAACTGTTGTTGGTGACTGACGTTTCGACAACCTGAGCGGAAGTCATCTTCAGAGTCAAGTGAATAGTGTTTCTCAGTCGGTGATGTCCGTTGATAGTGATTGGTCGGTTAAGCCATGATGGTATTGGCTGGAAGACTCATGTAAAGTTAGTCATCAGTTATTGGTCGGTTTCGATCCGTCTTTTGTTAGTCAAGTTGGTCTGTTAGAGTCCGTCTATTGTAAGTCAAAATAATTAAGCCGGTCTGTTAGAAGTCCGTTTGTCGGTTTCGTTTTCGTCGCGGATAAGTCGTTTGTAAGGTGCCGGTAGTTGTTGACATCTGTTAAGAGGCGTTTGTTCTAAGTTAGTGTACCAGCTTTCCAGAGTCAGTCGTTGAAAATAGTTTGACGGAGAACTTTATTGACGCTATTAAGACAGTACAGATATGCACGGTGGACGAGAAGTGGAACAACACCTGGTATGGTGGCTGGAACGGGACTTGGACCAAGGACCTCTCGATTTTAAGTTCGGTACTCTTACCACTCGCTCAAAAGATAACATTATTTACAAATACAACTGATTACAAAATTAAAAGAGGCGAAAGCAAACATCGACGTTTCGAAGTCACCTTGATTACATTGCCGTACCCAAATTTGCATATTTACCAATCAAAAGCCGTGTTAACATCAATTCACTCACTTGCTCGCTACGATATCACTTGGCTGAATTTTTGTACGGTTAATACCTCATCGCACCTTTTTGGTCAGCTTCTGTGACACATCAGACTCGGTTAGTCTCGCCGTGGTATCACTAAAATATGACCAAACTCCAACCTCGTCCCCAGGGCTTTTCCCTTTGAAATTACGAGGGGTGGGAAAAAGCCCTGTGAACGAGTTTGACCACACCCACCTAGCATGCCGCCGAAGAGCAAAGAAAATAAACTTGTTAAGGTAACTCCCACTCAGTAAATTTTATTAACGAATTTATTAATAGGCAAGCACCCTATGCAACCTGAAGATAAAACTATATCACTTTTTACATGTGACGTTTTTCTTGGGGGAGGGGGAAGTGTCGTCCTAATGAATCTGTCACTCGTATATTATACTTCGAGATAATCAGGAAAGTGATTATTTCAGCGAGCTTTCTGTGACTTGATAAACTTTTGATACCAAAATGAACAGCATATAAATTACGACTAAAGAGTGATACATAGTGGCCATTTAAATAGCCATCAGTCGAATATTTTCCGCGGGTTTGTCGTTCAATTTGTCCTCCCTTAGTGACGTCTTCACCCTAAAAGCAGATATTTTGTTACATTAGTTGCAAAACAAAGACTAAGTAATATCAATTGGTTTTCACTTCTTTCCGTTCAGTAAAAACCCGCGCGTAAGAGGCTAGTGGTTTAAAAAGCTGTTGGCATGAATTTGTCATTTTAACAACCAAAGATATAATAACCTGTTTAGGCAAGTAAGATTGAGCAGGTTCTTATGTTGGGGTTACAGTTAAATTGTTAACTCTTGAGAGGGAGGCAACATTACATATACATGCTGTAATCAGTCGAGTAAGGCTTATCATAATACAGGACCAAATCCAAATTGATTTATTGTTCTGGTTATCAGCAACTCTATCTCCTGCCTAGAAATTAACAACCTATTTAGAACGTATCTGCTTGAATTGTCAATAACTGCTTCAAATTAAAAGAAACTATTTTGCTAGACTTCAAAAAATGTAGGTTCGTACACGCGCGATTTTGCTGTGTTTCATGCTATTCCTGTACCATCTTCTCCAAACTCTTATCTGTGATGCCTTCGTTCTGCCATAGTGAACCTGTGCCCCTGAGGGGTACTCCCTCATATAGACTAGATAGGTATGTTCGTCCCCATTGGGTGTGGCTTGTTAGACTTTTTCTTCAGAAACAGAGTATCGGTTTTGGCTATTTTAGTCTCAAATAGGATATCGTTTTTGTATGGTGTTTATAAGGCAGGTTTGAAACAAAGTATTTTTGATTTAACCTTCAGGTCATGAACAGGCCAGGGAAAATCACAGATTTGGGTTTAATGGTAAGTGTTTTGGGAGGCGGGTCGGGTGGAGTACCACCACTTTTACTTACCTTTTCGTTTTCCGACGATAGAAGACGACAATCATGATGATGGCAACCACACACACAACTCCAAGAAGAACACCGAGGACTATTGGCGCGTACTTGCGTGGTGTCCCCGAGTCAGGCTCATCTGAGTTGCGGCCGGATGCTTCGGGTGGAGCTGAGGAGGTCTGGCTCGATCCAACATCAACCCGCTCGATAAAAACGACACCATAACGCATTCGTCGATGGATTTCCAGCGCCACGCCCAGCATTAACGCACTCAAAAAGTTCCCTCCCATGATTTGGGGTAACCTTGCAGAATGATTATGTCATCGGCTTGGAAACTGGCAATTTTTTGGGGACAATAAAACAGAATTATCAACAAGAATCTAATCGTTCAATTAATAAAGCGATTGTAAACTGTGAATCTCACTGAATTGCGACATTTGGAGGCTGTCCTATGAGATTCGGTTTGGTTTAGGTCACTGTCAAAGGTGGGGAGAAAAGAAAACAACGTGAATTTATTGCGATTCTGAAGTAAGCGATTCATATAGGATAGTTTAATAGCTTTTAGTATCATTCTGTACAGAAAATTAATTTAGTTACATTAGATAATTTAATTAGCTAAGTAAACACGACGCGATGGAAGAGCATGCTATGAATTGATATCGTGGATAAACAAAGAATGCCCACCTACCTAATGCTCTCTGTGAATCTCTAAATAACCAGGAAAAGCAGATGTAGCAGATTAGGAAGAAGAGGGCATTGAAGTCGTCTTGACTACAATAGGCCCTTTGCACGATCCGGTCACATGGTGCGGAATAAATTATGCTGAAACGCAAACAATGCAGAGGGACCTCCAAAACAAAGGAACTCTTACCAGTCTAGCTCAACGTCCCACTGCGTTATTTGCTTCCCAGGATAATTTATTCCGTACCATGCGACCGGATCGTGCAGGGGGCCTATTGGCCACGTTATCAGATGATCTCACGTGGTATTTGTACTGCCCAATTTGAAAACCGCTGGCCTTTGTCTTGGGCCAGATGTATTTGTTTTTCAAACTAGCAGGCTTAAAACTCTTCAATGATTTACTTCAGCCATTTATTTTACCTTGTAAAATTCATTAATTATTCATGAGCGTGCAAACCAATCCCAGCACAATATTCAGATCACATGTACACAACTGTAAACCCCAATACAAATCAACTGTCTGAAAGCTCGGGGAGGGATTGAATAGGTAGCAGGGAAAGGCTGGGGTTGATGAATTATTAAACAGTAGAATTAACTTTTGATACAAACTCCTGCTCAGCTAATTAGTATTCATTAACGTTTGATACAGATGAAATATTGCTTCAAAGAACGTCGTTTTACCTCCTGTCACTTTTCTCCAGTATGTTAAACGCCTTTTCTCTTTGTACGTTTCCCAAATGGCGATTAATGCCGCAAACAAGTAGGTACAGCGTCTTAGGAGGGTAGCGTTCCCCGCTTTGCTTCGCAACTTCACAAATGAATTTGCAGAGCCAGAAGTTTAAACTGTCGGCGGACATGTGGTCGAGTGGGACTGACAGGTCCTTGACATTGGTCGGCTCAAGTCCGTTGCCTCCAGATGTTTCCAACGGCGCTTTTTTGTTCATTCTCGTATTCTGCCAGGCAGTAAAAGCGTTCACCGCCCATTTTGTATTGTACTTGGCGTTTTTAGGTACGGTTTCAGACAGTAAGGAAATTTCTTCCTCTTCAGTTTTCGGCGGACTCAAACGAGCTATTGCCATACTGGCGATTTGGCAGTGACTGAAAATTTTGAATATTTATATTATTGTCTCATGCACTATCTCCCGTGGGACGTACAGCATTTTGGCATCCATGCCCAATTAGCGAATCACAAAGCAATACTTTGCATTCAATTTATTGTTTTCCTTTCGCAAGTAGGTGAAAATATTTGCGTCCGATGTGTATGGCATTCTGGCATGCATGTCCAATGAACAAATCCCATAACAATACTTTGCATTCAATTTAATGTATTCATTTCCCAAGTAGGATAAAATATTCGCGTGAGATCTGTATGAACGTTTACAATGGCTCGCCTATCGGCTCGCCATTGTAAACGCCCATACAGATCTCCCGCTCATATTTTATCTACTACAAAGCATACAATGGTTAATTAGCCGTCCTTAAATGATTCTGGATGTGTATGAGGTAGAAAAAAAGACTCCAATCACAGTTTCATCATGTCTACTTACTGCTTTCCGTCGTCAAGACATGGGTTAAAATTACAGTGGCTTGTTAAGATCTCAGCAAGGGTCCTTTTATACTCCATAGGATTCCACTGCCAAAAAATGATTGTTTTAAATTATACGAAACAACAAGAAAGAACTGATTTGTTAAGTTAAATTAAGATTAATCTTACGAGGTTTTTCATGCCAGAACTCCCATGTTACAAATGTGGACGGGTTTGTTTGCTTCACAACAAGATGCCAACCTCGTTTTCAAGGCTTTTGTAAACGAGGTTCACAATATGAGATGTTATGCGTCAAGTGGTTCTGAAGAATATGAATGGGGTGTTGGAATCTCAGTTATTAGGCAAGCATTTTCGGGGATTTCTTGCTTGTCTACAGGTTGGAGAATAACGCTAGTTTGACAGAACTAAAAACATGTTACTTACTTCATCTAAAGTCATTTTAAGACGATAGAAACCGCATTGGAGCCTGTGATATATAAAAAAATATATCTGAAGACCAGTAAACAGAAACTAAATTTTGACAGCACTCGCCATTGGGACGAGTGACTCTCAAAATCCACTCTCCCGGAGGAATTTTTACTCGGCCAGAAAAGATGCCTCTTCTTCCAAAAAATGTCCGCATTAATTCACAAACCATATGTCTTTTCGGTATCTTATAACCACGCAGCTTACCATTTATTGTCGAGGTTTAAGACCCCATTTTTTTAATCAGCGGTAGGTAAACCAGAGAACACTGTCATATATATATATATAAAATATTTTTCATCATTTTCAAAGGATTGATTCTTATGAAAGTTGAAGTAGTTTTATTGATTTAAAAAAGCAAAGCAGAATCGATATTTCGCGCTTTGATAGCCCGAAACGCTTAGCACATGCGCAGATGTATTCTCTGAAACCTTAGTACTTCACCGTGGAGTTAACTTTCTGTCCATGAATTTAACAGGAACAATAAAAATCCAAGACTGCAATAGAATAGAAGAATCACCAAAAAAACGTACGCCATTTTTGAAAACACCTAAGACGTGCCCAGAGTATCGCTTTTTGAGAGAAAGAAGAGGTGGTAGGTATGCATGGATTAGAGGTTGTAATAAATTGCTGCGGAATCCAAACTCACTGTTAAAGCCAGTAGAGTATCATGCCAGCTATCATTAACATTATTATCAACATTAATTTCGCAATATTCTCCCGCAAAAGTTCTCAGAGCAGAAACAACGAGTTTCGAGCGGTTACCCTAACCTTAACCCTCTAATAAAACTGGGAACTCTTAACCCTAGGAGTTAAAGTCAGCAATGGAAAAAACTTAAAACAAAAACAACGCTAATAGTATTGTGTAACAAAGCAGCAGACGCGGACTGTGACATGCAAGTGTTTTTGCATACTTTATTTCTGGAATACGCAACAGAAACGAGGGGAAATAAGTGCAAGGCAGTTTTCTACAGGTATAAACAAGTCAGCATGCAAAGTTTGGAGCGGTTTTGGCCACTTTCGATTTTAGCAAAAAATCTAGGGGACGTTCTTGCCCCCAGCCTTTCATTTGTTCTCTTTAAAATGTCAAGGAGAGTCACTGTAGGTAAATTCAGTTGGGTGTTTTGAAGTTGCGAGAGTTTGCTTGGTTGTTTTTAGCATGTCGCTGTAATGGCGCTTAATCCTGTGTTGCCCTCGCCGTAGAATTTGAGTCAATTTCAGTCAAATTTACGTTTCTGATCGTTGCTGTATTTAGAAGAATTTCTGTAGAATACACTTAACGAATTTCCTCGGTTTCTGCTATTCAATTTACGGTAGAAAAGTCTGATTTCAAGTGATTTTAAAAGTGACGACTGACAGACATTATTTTTGTAGTAAAACTTCAAACTTCGCACAAAATTTCATCCCGGAAACTCTGTTTTGGGAAACTTGACTGGTTAAACAAATGCAACTAAAATAAACTAGTTCGTAAACTATATGTTCTTTAATACATCTTTCTTTACCTACTTTCTGAATTATTCGCTCGTTGCCACTATTTTTTACAAATCGTTAGTAGACGGCGCGCAGGCCTATTCAATGACAAGAGTTGCGTAAACAAACCCATTGGTACTCTGTAAAACCAATTCACTGCAGGAAAAAACATGTTATTTACCGGGCTAGGTCGGTCCGTATGGGAAAAAACTGTGCACTTGGTCTTGAGTATGGACCTCGGCCTACGTCCTCGGGCCGTACTGAAGACCTCGGGCACAGTTTTTTTCCATACGAACCTCTCGCCCGGTAAATACCATGTATGAATTCACTGGTCCAAACGACGAAATAATTAAGACGTCTTTTTTAAAGTGATTCTGTCAGACGTCTTTTAGTGTGAATGATCAAAATGGGCGTTATGGAAATTTTGTACCAAGTCCACACAATGACTTTAAGTTGCAATTTTGAGTTCAAGGTCTCTACTGTAAGTTGCAGACCGCGTGCAATCGCGGGTAAGCCATAAATAAAAGGGGAAAAAACAAGCATGCATAAGAAGGGATTAGTAGGATATTTATTGTATCTCTATAGTGTGCCTGAGGAGATCGGGAAACGATTTCTAGTCATAGTATTAAGTTTTGGTGGACCGTACAGAACTGGGCAATGTTAATTCTCATTTACTTCGCCAAAAATTTTTAAAGTTTTGCAGTTGGCTTTATGGCCTTAGTAGAGCACAGCGCGGATATCGCAGAGATAATGGGTTGGAATTCCGTTTAGTCTTGAGTTTTTTCGCAACTGCTTAATTAAGCAGTGTGTATATAGCTTTGATGGCCAGTTAGAGGTCTTAATATCTTTCTCCGAAGTGCCAATGTATGATCCTTCTGAGAGGACGCTGGTTTCTTGCCGGAGCTCAGCAATAAATTAGTTTCCAGTCACATGTAGTTCCATGAATCCTGCGCAAAGGCATTTTATTTGTGATAGTTTCGCTCCGAGTTGTCCAAATGGAAACTTAAAGTTAGGGGAAACCGCTATTACTTTCAGACTACTTACTGAAATGAAAGAACTTTGAGAAAATATACAAAGTTAAACCAGCTTCTGCTATTATAAGTAACACATGATATAGTTCAAGTAGCGAAACATGGTTGACATGTTTAAAAGAGGAAGCCAGCAGCGATTTAAGATGAGCTTCTCTAACTGGGTCATTTAATTGTTTAGTGTAGATTCACGTGTGAAAAACAAGGAAACAGTTTCTTTTGTCCCACACACTTTTATTCGCATTTTTTCAAGTAGAACTCATTGATACAGAAAATAATTACTGTGCAAAACAGTCCATTGTTATATTTACTAGGAAATACAACCTGTTACTTCTTCAAATCGCTTGTACGAGCAAGTTATAAAAGCATGCTTGGTTTACATGCCTGTTGCTCATTTTTTAAGGACATGAATCTCTAAGGTAGCTTGACCAGAGTTGGACATAGAGCCGCGAAATTTCAGACCAGAACCTAGGGATCTCTCATGCCAACCATTTGCTCTGAAGGGGTTTGCGTAATAATACAGATCATAGTACTGATTATAGTTGGCCCTTTGGTTTCCAGGGTACAGCTTAGCATTCCACCAGTTTTCGTACGAGTTATAATCAAACGGAACAGAAAACATCACAGAAAGAGTTTTGTCGATGCTTTGAATATAGTAGGCCAGAACTCCGACAGCTCCTGTTGCGACTGGTCCAGACGTTTTGCGGGGTCCATACACTACGGCTTGGGATGTGGAAAATGGAAAAACAAGAAGAGAAAGAGACGAATAATCAATAGTTAATGAACTCGGTTTGAGCAAGGAGCCGTGATTTGTCCGTGATTAACGTTACCTGATGAATTATTTGCCAAAGTCAACGGCAAATTAGTAATTTTTGTTGAACTTTGTAGTTTTCTTTGTTTTGAGGTAATTGTGTTGAAATTTAGATAAAGAGTTTCTATCTTCGACTAATGTTTGTCCTCCATTTTGTTTATCCCAGCTAAATGTAGGATCTGGTAGTCACTTAATTTCACCGCTTTGCAATCAAATGTCACTTTTTTACACTGGCCAAATTGTACTGATTTGGAATAAATTGAGAAATTTCAAGTTTGAACCAATGAAAATGCAGAAATGTTACTTGTACACTATTATGTCGTCAGTAAGAAGCACTTTTTAAATCACTTGGTGAAATTTTTGAGAAGCTCTTTCAGTGGCAGGAGCCGAGACAGAAGATTGAGGAGCTTGATATTATCAGCGTGTATCTGCCATTTTTGAAATTTGTTCTTTTAGCGCATTTAGGGATATGCCGGAAAATATTTTTCAAGTGCGAAATCGCTGAACTGAATTGTTTTTGATATAAAATTGTGTCTTGTTTCAGAGGAACAGGGAGAAAAACACAAGCATTAGAAATAAAAGCTATAAATATTCTAAATATCAGTAACTTTTCGGAAATTACGTAAATATCTTGGAACATTCTAAACATGGCCAATAATATCCGGATGTTTGTGAAAGACCTATGCGAGCCTTTAACTTTTGGATTTACTTCTTACTATTATCCACAGAATAAGGCAAGTTTTTATCCGCAGTGCCAGAATAGAAGTAGGTAGAACCTTGTTGCCAAAGAAGTCCACTTTCGTTGTCGACGCCAATAGCGCATTTGCATTTGACGTTAGAGAGGACATTTAGGACGTCTTTCAACAAATCGACTGTAAGCTGAGAACCTTCAATAACAGTTCCTGCATCAACTGAAATTAAATAAGTTAGTGCAGTGATCTTAATAAATCCTTACACAGTTTGTATCAATCGGCATCTTGTTAAAGCATTACTAGAAGTTGTGGCGAAGCGTATTCAAAGACTTGTTTGTCGTAAGGTGACATAGTATTATCCAGTGGATAAGGGTGGGTCAAATAAAAGACTCTATCTGCTGAAAAGTGGTGATTTGTTCGGAGGACAGAGTTATCTACCTTTCGAACAACCCGTGCCTGGCCTTTCTTCTTTCGTTTAACGTCACGTCCTCACATTACGTAGTGTCTTTTCCGGGGGGGGAGGAGGAGCAGTGTCATTTGTGACAAGTGAAATCATAGTTTAGTTTAGGATGAGGTTTCATTACTTCAGAGGGATACCCTTACTGAATGATGTACAAGGTCCCCCGGGCAAACTAGCCAGTGTCAAAACAAATTCAGCTCTTGATTTTAAATGGTGGCGGCAAACCTTTGCTGTCTTGAGAGGGAATTCTCGGAGCCTTGTGCTGAGATGTATTGTTTTAAGCTGAATTTTGATATAGTTTATTTGGTGTTCTAATGAAAATTATTTTCCTTTACGCTTGGAGTTTTCGCTCTCTTGATCTTCCAAGTCCTTCGGCTCATGTAGTTTATCTTTAGTGTTGCGAGATCGCTTCAAAAGGGCCTCCAGTTCCTATGCAAGAAAAAGCTAAATAGCTTTTATAATTTCCTTCACCAATATCGTTCTGGAAATTTGCATGCCACTGGTTCAGCTATATATATTACTTACTACCTTCGTGTATGAAGTATCATATTTTTATCGTTTGAGATGAACATTTAAAAATGTAAAGAAGAAGCATTGTTTGTTTGACCCAGCAGCAATCAGATAAATGAAAGACGGTGTTCATTTCATACCTGTCCCTCTCGGTTTGACGCTTGGTCGTGGAAAGTCTGGGTTCGATTTTAAATAGCGTGTAATTATGCAAGAATTATTAAAGGTAAAGAAAGAAGAGTTATGTATCTGTCAAAAGAGCAATCTCTCTTTACCTGGCGATTAGGAATCATTTCAGGAAACTGGGTGAAACCAGCATTTGCTAACATTGCTTCAATTTCCCGCTTTGTGAAAAAAAAGCACAAATGTCAGACCAGCAATTAGCAATGCATGCTTGAAAACTGCCTTTTACCACATGCCGCGAATTAACCTTTTTCTGGCTTTTGTTGTAATTCTCATCTTATCATGCAAAAATAAGTGAATCAGATTACATCATCGTCATTATTTCAATTTATAGCAATTATTGAATGAGGCTGAGCAAAATATGAAGAATTCTGCAGATCAAGGAGGGTGTTTTCCACCTTGGCCTTCGGCCTCGGTGGGTAACATCCTCCGAAATCTTCAGAACTTTTCATATCCTACGAAAAGCCGAATTTAAAAATTACTTTATTATTTATTCAAAATATTTTCAAACTCTTAAAAGGAGAAAACGAGCTCTTTGTTTTTCTGCTCACCAAAAATAGCATAACCTTGTGCCCAAGGTTTTCTAGGTCGACGTTTCAATAATCTGCAGCGGGTTGCAATTTTGACGTCATTTGGAACTCATGGGTTGAATAATCTACAGCGTGCTGCATATTTGACGCCATTGGCTCAATATGACAAAAGTCGTTCCAAATTTGGTCCACAGCAGCTGGTTATATGCCTGAAGTTTTAACCAATCAGAAACGGGGAAATATTTTTCACATTCAGTGACTTGAATATAATTTACGTTTTTACTTTCGGTTTCGATTTGAATTGTTTAGTTTCTCTTTTTTTCTAAGGAAAAGAGACAAATATCCAGTAAAGTCGTTTTAACATTGGTATTTGCCAGTTCTTCTGGTTCCTTAGAAAAAATATCCAAGGACTAAGCGAATATTTTCTTAATACCAAACCTATGCAAAGAAGTCAGTTTACAGTCTCTCTATAAAGTGTTAAAAAATCGAAATAAAATCCTGACATGCAAACTTAGTGTAGTTCAATAAAATTGTGGCCATTTCAATACGACTTTCTTGTAAAAGTGTTTAAGTATGTCAACGTCTTAACTCGCCTGCCAACAGGCTCCCGGCGAGAACGGAAACAAAATCGGGGAGCAAAGCTAGCGGACGAGGGTAAAACTGAAACATTTGCAGAGTGAAGCGATCTGGGAAGGAGAATCCTTTCAAAAGTTATTTCATAGAGTAAATTTCAGATCCTAAATGCACCTCGCGCTGCAAAAGCAAAATTTCATGCGCTTTCCCAATTTTTATATGCTCCCAGTATTAGACGAATCTCTAGCTTGGGGAGTAGTTATTCTAAGTTCTAGGTTCGTGGTAATTTCAAATTTGAACCGTGGCCTAAAACGGACTACAAATGCCATGGCAATTTTAAGAGACGTTCTTTATGGTTGCAAACAAAAAGTTTAATCAAAGCCACTGACAAAAGTTAATTTCCGTGTGTCTTTTTACCTCTTCATTTGAGTTGTTTGCTTTGATCGCAGTTCCAAAAGGTAGTAGTAGAAGTAACCGGAGCGATTAACAGCAAGGAGAAGATAAAACTGACGTGGTCCATGTTCAATCTGAAACTCCATAATAAGAACACAGAACATTTATTACCAAAGGCAAGAAGTTCAACAGACTTTCCAAGAGTTGCTTCAACAACGATTTCGGTCAATGTTGGAAATAAGTTGAGGATTGCTTCAGAGACAGTTAAAATATAGAAAATACAAAAATACTTACTTACTGCCGGTTTTACACTCTGTATATGTATATATTTCTGGATAAACTGAACAGCCTCTCTATGAAATAGCTCTGAACAGGTTATTATATACGGTGGAACCCCGCGCGCTATATACCCACGAGAGATACTTTTTTCTATTTCGTCGCCTTTTTCTGCTTTGCCTTTGTATCTATGTAGTCAAAATATTCCTTGCTATGTTCGGTTCACTTTTTGCATTTATTAGTTCATTTTTGCGTACTTTTTCCGAGCAGATTAAATGTAGATTAGTTTTTTTCACGTCGTGTTATGTAATCCCTTATTGTTAATTACGTAACCTCATCAACGCTATTCTTTTTGCTCAACATTCGGTATATAGCGTTGTATTCTTTAATTTGTATTTAGCCGTTGTTATCCGGCGTGTCGCACAGATCTTGTACGTAATCACGTCTTCCTTTCTCTGTGTTGCTGCTTTTTTCGAAATCATTTTTTGAATTTCAGTTTATTTGAGCTTAAGTTCTTATTTATTAATGCTGCAGTTTTCTCTCTGTTTTACCTGTTTCAAGTGAATGGTTAGGATTAAAAACGATTTCAGGTTTTTACTCAGTGTTTTTACTCAGTGCTTTTTATTGTTAATATTGTATGTAGTGATCGACGTTTCACTTTTTTATAAAGCATATCTGCGTTCCGGATGCCTAAAAAAAAAAAAAGAACAGTTTTCTAGAAGTCTGATGGACAAATATCAAATTTGACTCTACCCCAGCCCGTTAATAAGGGTTTACCTCGGTGTAAAAACCTGTGAACCTTTTTCTTTGTTTTGTAGCTGTTGTTAGGGTTAGGGTCTATTATGTTGACTTCTTTGTTTTCTTTGTTTTACGTCACTTGTGAGTTTCACAGGTTCTTACACCGAGGCAGAACCGTTAATAAGGCATAATTTTCATGGCCCGTTGGTGACCGTATATAAACAAATTTCCACTATAGGCAATGTTAATTGCTTGTAAAGAAATTTTTTGGACGTTATTTTAAGACGTAATGCCATAAAAAACAGTGTTAATGAAAATCATCGAAAATGACAGGCCTTACTGTATAACGGGACGAAAAAATACAGCTTTAAGTTTCCTTTGAACACAGCGCTTGCAAGGGTTGTAAACAGTACGCCTTGATCAGTAGTGAATATGCCATTTTTGAATCACCTTTAGCCTCTGCCTCTATTTGTCGTTTGTAATCCGTGTTAATCTTCTGCATCCTTTAACAGCCTTGCTTCTTTATAGTTAGCTGTTTGGTGTTTTTCTGTCTCAATAAACTTTAATTTTTAGGTTTCCTTCAATTTAAAGGTAATTTTGTACATGGCCGAAATAAGTCAAAATAATGTGGGTAACAGGTCATTTCCAAGTTCCCTTGTGTCTTTGTTTCAAAACGAGTCCAAGTGCGAATTTTTTCATATGAAAATGAGTTCTGCATGCAGTTTCATTTTCATGCAAGTCATTTTCATATGAATGGTTTCACACTTAGACTCGCTTTGAAACAGAGACACAAGGGAACTCGAAAATGGCTTATGCATATCTTTAACAAATTACTGTTTCGGTTGATATGTTGGTAAAAATGAAAGCATCAAAAGGTATTGGAAACGCCTTTAAAGCAACAGCCTTTCATTCCGCAATCTGCTCTGGTGATTCCTGGGTCGAGCCTTGACACTCCTGGCCTCAGTTGTTCGAAAGGTGGAAAACGCTATCCACAGGATAGATCGCAATCCAGCGAATAGCGTGGTTTGTTTTGTTAACACTTATCCACTGGAGAGCGATTTATCCGGAGGATAGCGTTATCCAGCCTTTGAACAACTGGGGCCTGGCGATCTTTAGGCCCCACAGACCACACTCCTGTAAAGAACAATATGAAGTGAAAGGGGGTTAAAATGTGACAATTTACATCGAGATCCGAAAGAAAACAAAACTAAGTGTTTTCATCCTTTTTCAATAACTAACTGCTTTCCTGCTTTTTCAATAATCGTGTATTAGTTGATGTGTCCACTCTGGTGTAGAATTGTAATGGCTCTTATCGCATGCAGTTATATCAGCGGTTTGACATGTAAACGAGGCGAAAGGGTAAATTCTGCCTTGTATTGACCCCTTTGCCTCGTTTGTGTGCTTTCTTAAACAAACGAATAATTGACAGCAGGCTTAACTCCAATAAGAGCTATTATTCACTTTTCCAGGCCGACGTTCTCTCGGTATTGGTGGGGTCATGCACGCAAACAGTTGTCATTGAATGAAAGTGTTTTTTCGAATAAGTAAGTCTTCTTTCAGGCGCTAAAATGTCGCGAAACATCCGGCAAAGCTCATTACTGAGTGCCTTCATCTGGGTACAAAACTTGGGGGTGCAATGGAGATTCACATTTTTTTGCCCTTTTATGCCAATTAGTCTACGCGTGCACATGCCGAGATTTGCGGAATTGCGTGTGGAGTGAATGATCTAAACATGTATTATATATCCTCCCGTTGCCTTAAGTGGTTCTGAAGCAAATCTACCACTATAACTCAAACTTGTATATCATCAGAGTGACCTGCGCAGTTAAGATGCTTTGCCGCAGGGTGGTCATCTTTGTTGTGCAAAACTTCGAGGCGAGGTTCCCTGAGGCGATCAGCCATCTGCATCCTGTGTCAACAATATACACCGCATTTACAGCATGGGATGCAGAACATGAAGTTTTCTAACTTGCAATTAAAATGCCGTGTGATTGTATGTATGTATGTATGTAAATCTTTATTTATTCACGGAAAATCATCAGTTAAGCTAAGTTAAAAACTAAGACTAATTACAACTGCTTTACATGATTGCCGTGTGGGAATCCGATATATCAGCTACCTTCTTGATTGCAATAATTCCTCCCTGTGTTCTCTTTGAATTCGACGTATTGATGTAAGGGTAGGTGTGGCAGATGGTTCGTCGACAGGGAAAGATACCCAGTTGTAGCCCCTCCCAGGGGGTTTTAAGGTCGGGACACACGAGAGGACTAGTCCCTGCGACTAGTCCCTTCAACAGGTCGCTGGGACAAGTCCCATCATATGAACTGGCCATTTTTGATTCAAAGTCTAGTCGCAGTGACCAAGCTTTAGTCCCTGCAACCAGGTCCACGAATTCAAACCAGTTTGAATTGTTCCTAAGCACTCTTGATGTGAACTGTTCGTGGGAAAAGTCCTTGGAACAAGTCCTTGCGACCAGTCCCTTCTTGTAAACTCTTCAGGGGACTGGTCGCAGGGACTAGTCCCCTCGTGTGTGCCTACATTTAAGTTGCTATCACAAGATCACTCAAACTTCTGGCCCGTCAGTAAGCTGTTAATGGCATTTGCGAGAAGCTTTCCTTGTAGAATAACTGCAGAAAATCTCTCGCGCCCATGGGCAAATTTCCATTGTCCAGAGAGACGCATGAATTTATAATTAATTTGATGTAGTCTAAGGAACTACTCGGCTATCGCTTCGTTAATCAACGACAATGTTAACAGGAAAGACGCATGAAAAACTGACGTCAATTTGTTAAATGGTCACAGCCCTGTTGGAACTTTTCAGTGACACAGTTGCCAGGTGACTGGTAAACTGAAAAAGTCGATAGTTACAACCATTGAAATATCCTGTTAAACTTATCGACGACCTTGAGAAATGCTTTCAAAGGAAGTTAGTTTTACGGATTTGTTTCGGGTTGACGTTAAATCAGTTAGGGAAAGCAATAGACCTGTACAACAGGATCAAAAGCGAAAACTTGTTAGTTTTCAAGTAACGCATGCTTAAGGCTTAACGTTGCATCAATGTCGAAAATTTAACACTCGCTATCCATGCGCACAAAGTTGGTTGTTGTTGTAATTGTATGAGGCCATTTCAGCTTCATGCATCCAGGTGAAAAGTCAGTAACAATGACATTCCTGTCTTGCTTGTTTTAGACATGCATTCAATTGCTCTCGAGTTGTTATTTATTGACAAAAAGACCCAGCATTTCATCTCAAATCAAGCATAGGTTATTGGAATAATTTGGAAGTTGTTCGCCCTTGACCGTGAAGGCAAATTTATAAATTGACTACGATCTACACTGTACAAAAGTTTTGTTGTTAGATGTGCCCGCTTCTGCTGTCAACAGGCAAACGGAATGTTCATCAACCGCAGGTAAGATGCAGTAACTGACAGTTAGGGCCTGTGTACGTATACAAGGCGGTAGGGCTACCCCAGCAAGCGGGTTAACCCTAGCTGGAGGGCAAAAGATAGCCCGGGTTTACAAGCATACTTTCGCTGACAGGGTAACCCTACATACATACATCGCACAACAACAACCCGGCACATCTTAATGTGCGGTTACACTTAAAGGGAGTGTTTACAAGGGAAAACGTTAACCCGCCTGCCAGGGTAACCCTAGCAACCAGATAGGGTAACTCGCCTATCCAGATAACCCTGGCTGCCTTGAAAACACGACGAAGATAACAAGAGGAAACGTGTGCGTGCTAGAGTAACCCGCTTGCTGAGGTAACCTTATGTCAGGCCCTTCAGCCTGGTTTTCACTAGCGACGCAAGCACAAGCGCAAGCACAAGCGCAAGCAATAGGGATGACCCGAGTGAAAACGAAATTCGACGCAAATACAAGCACAATTATCCGAACCTGTTTAGGTGCGAGGTAACCCAGATCCAGAGTTTTCATTGGCCAAACTTAACAACGTCTGGTAAATATCCTTGAGCTTGTGTTATGCCTAAGCGGTATTTGGGTGGTATTCAGTGGCGGATCCAGACCTTGAGCTAAGGAGGGGTCCCTTCTTCAGTCATTTCATCTTTTTACACCCAAAATAAGGGGGGAGGAGGGGGGGGGGGCTCCCCTAGATCCGCCACTGGTAGTCAAATTGTAATTCACAAGAACTATTCTTTGATGCCTTAAATCGCTTTTCTAGCGTTTTTTATTCAGTTTTTAGTTTATCAGTGAATAGTTACACCGTCAGTTATTGCATTAGTTCTTTAATGTTGTGACAGTGTTAAGATCACTCTTTGAAGAAACAGTCTAGTAATCATAGATCAAAAAGTGCGTTCAAGCATTGCTAGATGACACAAAAATTCTCGAAACGGCATTTTTGTGCCTTAGCTGTTTGGTGCACGTGAAATAGGTCTCCCTCTTTTGGGGGCGAAAGAAAATGGGCTGTTATTCACTTGAACGCAAAGCTTTAACATACGAGAAGGTTTCCATGTTCTCATTTGTACATGTATGCAGTATTAGTTACGAACGGTCAGTATAAAACACATGAAGGCAAATCATCTTTCTGTTCCCAAGATTTGTCTGCGATCGTCACCAGCAAATAAAATTGTCAACAAAGAAGACTCGAGCAGCACTGATCGCTTGTGTCATAGGTGGTACATGTATTTATATAATAACCTAAGTTATTCTCGCATTTTGATTGGCTCTCGGCTATGATCTATTAGAGGACAGATGCACGATTGACGTCATCATTACAAAGTTTTTACCTCTGCCGTTTTAAAATGGCGGAAAGTTTTGAGAATTAGGATAATATTTTACGTGACTGGGCAAAAGAAAAGGTACAAAAAAGTCTTGCCGAGGCCTTGAACAGGTTCGAGAAGCCAGAAAACGAAAGATAAAGACGTTTATTTTAGAAAATGATACAGAAATAATTTTCTAGCAGCTTCAGTGGGCAGTCAAGCGATACTAAGCCACGCACAAACTTGGTCTTGGTAAGCCGAGAACCATTGCTTTATCTCGAATTTAACAAATCCAGTAAACAAAATGTTTCTGAGATTAATTTATTTAAAAAAAATTCAACTTTTCCCAGCGTCAAAACAACTTTATATAATACCCAAGTTATTCTCGCATTTTGATTGGTTCTCGCCTATGATCTATTACAGGACAGATGCACTATTGATGTCATCATTACAAAGTTTTTCCCTCTGCCGTTTTAAAATGGCGGAAGTTTTGAGAATTAGGATGATATTTTACGTGACTGCCCAAAAGATAAGGTACAAAAAAGTTTTGCCGAGGCATTGAACAGGTTCGAGAAGCCAGAAAACGAAAGATAAAGCTGTTTCTTTTAGAGAATGATACAGAAATAGTTTTCTAGCAGTCTCCGTCGGTAGTCGAACGAGACTAAACCAATCACAAACTTGGTTTTGGTAAGCCGAGAACCATTGCTTTATCTCGAATTTAACAAACCCAATAAACTAAATGTTTATGAGATTAACTTATTTAAAAAATTCAACTTTTCCCAGTGTCAAAACAACTGTTGACACACTGATTGATGTCAGGAATGAAACATCAAAACATCACATCTTAAAATCGGTAAAATAAAATACACAACCTTGCTTTCCGATGCGAATGTTCCTGTCTGTTTCAGACCACAGCAGCGAGCTAAGTATAGCTAATCACAGCTCACGGTCAATAGCATCGCAGCTAAAATGTGTCTCCGACACTATATCAAGCTGATTTCAGCATCACCAACCATGCACGACAAAAATCTCCACGGTCATTTACGCTCCATTCATTCAAAACTCGAATCAAATGGCCTCTAGGTTGACGGTGACCGCAACCACAAGTTTTCCGAGGGTATTTTTTCAACTTCTGTAATTTCAAGGCAATGTCCAAGCTTTTCCGCTCACAGGGCTGCCCGGATGACAAACACTGACTTGATTTTTCCAGCATTTCCTTCAAGTCAAAATTTTAAAGAAAACGACAACACTCTTAAATTTGCAAAACATGTTTCGACAGAAACTTCTGTCATCTTCAGTTGATAGATATACAAAGCGTTAGAAGTTGAATTTATAAGTAGGAAAAATGCTAATTACATTAGTAACAACGGAATGTACATAAAACGTGGCAATGTGAAAATTAAAAGGATAACTTCAGATTTACGTGATGCACAAGATTTACGTGATTTCCTTCAAGATTTGTAGATTTCGCAGTTCAATTCTGCTTTCGCTGTAAGTTTTCATTCAACGAGAAGCGACCCTCGAGTCAGGTTTGACAGTGGCGTGATTTTTCTCGACCAATCACAATTCTGTGCTACGCATAGCAACCAATGAAATTGCTTTATTTTGTATAGATCATAGATCACGTCAAAATAAATTAATGGCTCTTTTTCGTGCAAAGGCGGGGCAAAAAAGGCTGGCTTTCGCGTTATGTTGAAGTATTTTGAAACAAAAATAGGCTTTTCGTTTTTATACAAAACAAATAGATTCCATATTGTCGTGCGTCAGATTAAGTAATAGATCACAGAAGACGTCAAAATGCGGTAAGAACATCAGTGACACACTCGACCACATTTTTGTTCTTACCACATTTTGACTTCATCTGTGATCTATTACTGAATAGACACACGGCAACATGGAATCTATTTGTTAAGGGCGCTCGCACGAAAATCTTCCAGTCGATAGAATTTTTTTAATTTTTTACTGCAGACAGATAATGAGTTACTTGTGCCAGAAATGCAAAAAAATTGGGGTCACCGTCCTCGTTTCAGAGATAAAGCGTGTGGTAAACTATACTGATTTAGAAAAATTGTCCCATATAATTGAGCACGGTCTACAAGGGTTTATAGTTAAAAACATCGAAGGTGAGTCAACAGAGGCAAACGATCTTAGTCATAGTTTGTAGAAGTGGGTCTGTTGCATAAAGAATTCCAAATGTTACTAACGTTTTCACAAAATTTAACCCTTTAAGAGGCATTTGAAACCGCCACACAGATGCACGAAGAGCTAAGAAGAACGGAATTCAGTGGTGGATTTTGCCAAAAATTCAAACTTCTAGTCGATAGATTTTCTTCATTTTTCCCTAAACGTAGAAAATCAGTAGAGAAAATGATCCATCGAAAGAAAAATTGGGGTCACCGAAAGTCCAAGATCGTTAAATCCAGGCAAAGCTCTAGCAATGGCCATCTGCCCTATCATTGGTTTATTTTATGACTTAGCGCGCGCGTTCATGCATGAAGTGGCATGTGAATTTGCGTGCGCAGTAAGGATGAGCAGAAACAATTAGCGCGAACGTCCTTAAATAGCTGACTTCAGTTCAGTTCTTCTATACAGCAATGACTGCGTCAGGCCAGTGATCCATACGGCCCGGACTTATCCCGGTTCCAGCAGCATGAAGCGACTTGGAGTATTTCTACCCCCCCTGGATGGGATGCTAGTCCATCGCAGGGTTACCCCCAGCACTTAATTCGGCGGTACCCATTTATACACCTGGATGTGAGTAACGAGTCTTACAGTTACTTTTGCACTTCATAATTTTATTAATTTAGTAACGTTTGAAAATATATTATCCCAGAAAATGCAAAACAATAACGTCTGTTACCACAAATATTCTGGCTTTCTTGCCTTTATATCATTGATCTGGTACTCTTATTTTACATCAAACTGATGACCCAAGGAAGATAAACCCACGTTAAATAACTGCTACACAATTTGACCAATAAATAGTTCCATTAAATTTGATGCTTCAAGCTGCAGAGTGCTGCACCTGTTTGCTGCAAGTATGGATAACTCTATCAACCAGGTTGTTCAAAGTATGACTAAACTAATCTAAGACAATAAATAGTCACTTAAAAAAGTTTTCGTTTTAACTCTGGTGAAGGTCGGCAGTTGCTACCGAAATTCAGGGAACAAAAACCAACAGATCGGATATATTTAAAGTCAAATAATCAATGTCTACCGATCGCAAGAATCAAAGTACAATCCAACACAGTTTCAGCTAACTTTCATTCGACTACCAAACTCCACAAAATATTTTCGGTGAAGTGTTTTTTTTTTCAGAAGAGAGGAATTAAGTATCGACTGCATTAGCGCTTTGAAATTGGCTTTCGATCTACCAGGCTCGTTGATAATCATCATTTAGTTCATACGTGTGAACAACACCAGCTACATTTCACCTGGGGCCGGGACAGAGTTATTCACCTTGAGCCCAGCTGCAGGCTGCTGATAAATGCAAGAATTAAACCAAATATTATATTAAATAACCTGCGAAAGAACAACACACTATACATATTAACCGATTATACTCTATCCTTACATAAATAAACCATCGGAAAGGAGAAAACCATTTAATTGTTTTTGGAATAATTTATTCAAACTTAGAACCGTTTACGTTAAAGTCCCGTAGTTTCAAGTATGGTTGAACATATACGGGTGGGTCGCGTTTAAACTATGAACATTATGTAAAGAAGAGATTTGTGACTTGTTTGACGTTTTGAACAAGTCTCGTTGCAGAGTCTAAATTTCCGGTACGAACATGATTCGAAACTGTACATGCCTTACGCGATTTCAACATGTTATGAACCCTTTACGAACCAGGAAAAACGCGTGCGGAAAAGATCACAACAGTTTGACGTTTGAACAAGAGCCGAAAATTGTGGTACGAAAAGGTTGAAAGCCCGCTACGAACACAACAATCAACGTGGAACGCACGTGCAAGTGGAGGTATCGGTTCTACGCTAGGAAGACAGCGCATTTTACGACGGCGGCACGAGTAGGAAACGACTAAAAGGCGACTGTACACGAATGCTCTACGACAATAGTGCTACCGCCATGAGGTGCGATTGCACTACGACAGCAGTGCGATTATGCACGTACATGTACGGCGACTACGGCACAACTAATGACGACTGGGACACGACAACAGAGCGAAAGCGATACGACTTTGTACCGACTATGGCACAAAGGAGTTAATACTTTGATACAACTGCTTTATGACTAAGGTATAATTCCCCACAAGTTTTAAAGTTTAAACTGAGCTTCCGATTAACGTTTTCGTTTAAATAAAGTAACAAAACGTAGCATACAACTGTAAGAAGCAACTTAAAATGAACACAAGCTCTTACGGGACCAAAAATTGAATTAGGGTAAGCTCCTTATCTACTCCCGTTACCATTAAAAAAATGTTGAAGGAAACGGGCGAAGGAAGCGAAAAACAGGGAGTGTGTGGGGGGGGGGGAGGGAAGGAGGGGACGAAGGGGGGGAGGGACAATTTTGCATCTCCGCGAATTGACCGAGCCCGCGGATTTGAATAAGTACGCTTTAAAGCAACATAAAGTTCCCTCACCACTGACAGGGTCACGTGACATTTGTCAGAGTGATGGTGCTGCTCTCTCATTGGGTAATAATAATTAAAAGCTCTTTGAGGGTCTTTACAAGGATTGGCCGAAGACCATTTCCAAGTCCAAGACCGATGAGAGATAAGATCCTAGGGGTGAATTAAAGTGCATATATAACTAAAAAAGGCAATTAAAAATGTTTCACCGGCGTACTGCCTTCGTTTGAGCCACATTCTACCAGACATAGCGATTCACTAAACTTTCACAATTACATGGCAAAACCTTAAAAAACAAATCATCGTTTAGTAAAAACGTGCGAGTACAAACAAATCATAGTTTAGTAAAAACGAGCGAGTACACTCGCTCTATTGGGTCTTCCCTCTTTTAAATCAACGACTAAGGCAGGTGGTACATAGAAATTTCAAACCTGGAGACTTTAAAGTAAGGGCGTTGGGACAAGTCAAGGAGCAAAGAACTTCCCAGACCCTTTCATCTTCCCGCCAAGGAGCCTGGGAAGGGGGTTGCAGGATCACAATTAGTCTTCAAGCGGATGTCGCGTAAAGCCAATCATTCCGCTCCCGGATGTAAAAACCAGTAAATCTTGTTTACTTCCCGTTTCCTCGCTGCTTGTGTTTCTACTTGTCTTGTCAATATCACCATTAAGTAAACTCTCCTTCTCGCTGACAAGATGACCGTTCGAAACGCCCGCGTTCTCCGGGGACGGAATTCCGCTGTCCACTGCTCCTGCAGGCGATTGACAATCGCCCGAAAACGTTTTTTGATCTTCAAAGCTGTTCTGTTCGTTAACGTTAGCATGGTCAAACTTGGGTGATTTGTTCAAGCGGGATGGCGCGACTTGTTTCCTACAGAAAGTAAATAAAAGGCTAAGAAAAAGTAAAACAAAACAGCAACGATAAAAATCACGAACAGAAACAACATCACGACCAATAACAAATGCAGCACAGTTATGCTGCGATACGTAAGTTCCCCCTCACTATTTCCCTCCCTACCTTCCTCCCCTCCCCCCACCCACGAATGGTCAAACATCGTTCTCGAGTCAAGCAGAGGTCCTGCCCACCTACTAACAAGTCTTTTCAACTATTCTTATTCTTCGTTTCATGGAGGGTCAAGTAAAACACTGTGAGGAAGATTCAGGTAAGGCTTCCTTTTGAAAACATGTCAAGATCTCCTCCAGAGATCATTTGAGGTGTCTGCTTGCAAAAGAATCGACGTTATTTATTAATAAATTCTTCCAACTAACACCATAAGAAATATGTGTAATTCAGTATGGCGAATTTGTGTGTTAATCATGTACGTACCTTTTGGACTTCAAGTGAGCAAGAACGGAACCGATTGCTTCCTTTGTATCGTTTTCACTGTGAGAGTTGGTCTGAAAATGCATTGAAATGTCGTCTAGCAATCGATTGCGTGACTGATCCGAGTCTGTGACGCTAACAGCATCTCTGAGTCGCTGGTTTTCTTTTTCAAAAGAATGCAGTCGCTCCAAATACGAGTTCCTTTCAGTTTTAACGACCTCCAACCTTCTGAGTAAATTGTCACGCTCGTCCTTCGCTTGCGTGACAACCTCTTTCAAGAACGAAAAATCGCACGTGTCTTGAAGACGATCCGGGCTTTTATCATTGTGGGAAAATAAATCCCGCTTTGCGTCGCCAAATCTCCGCAGCAGGCTACCAAACGAGGATCCTTCGCGATGGTCTCCGTTCGTCTCTTGGCCCATGCTATTATTAACTTCTTTAAATGTTTTAGGCGAGTTTTCAACACATCTGCTACACGAACTTTCCCTTTTCAATCTCTCTATCGTTCCCAGTGCCTCGGCGTGGTCTTTCTCCAGTTCCATTAAGGCCGCCAGGGCCTGGTTTCGTTCGTTCAGCGCTTGGTCACGTTCAGCGGTTATCTCTCTGATTCTTTGTTGCCAAGTCTCCTCTGATTCACCTTTGAAGTCTCCTGATTGGTAGTTGGATTGTGCGCACTCAGATTCGTCAACACTCTGCAAGAAATGAGGAGATTGGGTTATCCGAAGAGACTGTAGTACAGTTCCTGGCAAGACAAATCCGCATCATCAACAATAACCCAACCAGCTTTGGAGAACATCATTGAACGCGGAGGGAGTAGACCTTAAGACATTCGAAGCTGATCCTCTGTGACCATGTCAACTCAGGTATGGTCATTTACTGAAGTTTAGTCCTATTTGGCCTGTGGCTTTGAGCAAGTTACTTCACGCCCTTTCGCTCTACAGTGTTAGGGCCAGTTTAATTGGAGGGGGGGGGGGGGTTCCCGGCTAACCTAGCTACCCGGACACCCGAGCCACCCTGGGAGGGCTAACTTCTTACGCGTTTCCTTATAAAACGCATCGAAGCGTTTACATGCTAGACAGGGTACCCGGGGCAACGTGTCTACTTGCCCGGGGCACCCGGCTAGGCGAGATAGCTTTTTACCATGTAAACGGTTCGTGCCGGGCTATCCCGGCTTGCCGAGATGACATAAACCACGAAGACATGGCGGCGCGAGGTGAATTTTTTCGTAGTTACCATTTGCCAGTGTTATCTGCCGAACAGAATGACAGTCAATCTGAAGAGATTTGTGTAATAGACGAGTCTCAGGCAGAGAACAGGCCCGTGCCCGAGTAGGAAGTTGAATAAGATGGAAAAAAAAGTTTCCTTGGTCGGCCGTTTTGTTTTTGTGCTTTGCGGCCGCTCAAAAGATAACCCACGTAGCCCACCCACTGTTCCGGTTAGGTGAATTGCATGCAAAGGCGGGCTTTTTGTCAACTCTTCTAGCCGGTTAGCCCGGTTAGCCCGGTTAGCCGGGGCACCCTCTCTCCATGTAAACTGGCCCTTATACACCTTGACGTAATAATGAATACTGACGAATTCACTTCGATCTGTAGCTTACCTTAAATCAACTGTACGCAGCCTACCATTAGAGAAGGAAGGGAAAATACTCAGATGCAGTCTTCACTTTTAGAATAAAATGCTTGTTATTTGGCTTTGCTCACTTCACTTAAATACACAGTCGGTTCTAATTTTCGTTTGAGTTTCAGTTACAATTAGCTACACGACGCATTGTATTTCTACGGGCAATACCTGGGATTCCACTGAAGTACATGCAGGTTTGTCTATTGCAGCAATCCCTCTATAAACATACTGTTGGCCAATGGACGAGACCCGTACGTTCTTCTTTGGAATCAAACGATTTTTGGGACAGGTGTAAGCGGACAAAATCATTTGATGACATTCTTTGTAAGAGATGTCAACGCCAAAGTCTCTCTTAAATGCTTTAACCACATCTTGAACAGGAACGTAAGAGATGTTGTCTTGAACATAGTTGGATACGACCCTGAGAGAATAAATACCACATTAACCTAATGCCTACGGTAGTGGGGAACACATTCAAGCAAGTTTACCACAGCGGCGACGCCAATCAAAAAGGCTTAGGCCCCTTCCCCCTGTCACACAGAGAAATTTGAAAACGCAGCTTTATTTCTCAGATTAAGCCTACCGTCTACACTAATTCGGAGCTTTCGAAAGCCCTCTTCAGACCATCCGGAGCAATTTGAAAACGCCAGCCTAAATTCGTTTTCGTGTGTTCGGAAAACATTTCGAAAGCAAAGCTTTTTGAAATGATGATAAGGTAAAGTCTACATGCGAGCCAAGTGGCTTATCAGGCCAGAGGTTATCCCGGTTTCAGTAGCATGAAGAGACTACGAGTATTTCTACTCCCCCCTGGATGAGATGCTAGTCCATCGTAGGGTTACCCCCGACACTCAATTCTCTGGTACCCGAATTATACCCTTTTTTCAAACACAAATCCAAATGACCGGTGGTTGTTAAATTGTTTTATTATATCAACACCAGTGTTTTATTAGGATTTCTGCCACTGAGAAAATCCACATATTTTCACATCTAAACATACGACATTCTCGCATGTGAAGATATCGATGATTTCACTGACATCAGTTTTGTCTCTTAAATTGTACTTAAATTCGTTGGTGTATCATCGAAACATCTTCGAGTCTTCCTCGAAAGTCTTCGGCAATATTTGGAAATCTTCGGATATCTTCGGAAATTTTCGAAAATTTTCTCTCGGAAAACGTTCGGGAACGTTCGTCTGGTCTTCGGGACAATTTGAAAAATCTTCGGAAATCTTCTGGAGGTGGTCGGAAATCTTCGGAAAATCATAAAAAACGCCGTCATCAGTATGTTTATATAATAAACAGAATAATACATGGACGCTTAGAGATATGGAATTTATCTTCTCGTGTTCACATTCGATATCTCACTCGTTCGCTGCGCTCACTCGTTCGATATCGATGTGAACACTCAAGTTAAATTCCATATCTCCGCGCGCCCATGTACTATTCTCTTTAAATTCCTCCAGTGCAGTGTGGACAGACAACAATGATTTTGATGTGTTTTCAGAGAGAAACTTCCGTTTTCAAAATCCTTCGGCGTAGTTGTTCATATCATAGGAGCTTAAGCAGGCGTGTTTTTGAGACGCACACGGCAACCGGAAGAGAACATTCCGCGTGCTAGGAGCGTATTATCTCCCAGATTTTTATACTACTCATATCTAAGGGAGAAAAAATACTTAGCAATGTGAATGCGGTTGTGTGAGAGCAAATTAAACTAGAAAATAGCTCATTTCCGGTTACCGTCCGCGACTCAAAAAACGCGCGTGCTTTTAACCCTAAAAGTTCCCTAAGGGACTCGATATCAAAGAAGAGCATTTCTCAAAAGAAAAAAAACAAAAACACTACCGGTATGTTTAAAGGAATGCGGCATTTTTTGGATACAAGGCATTCAAAACACTGGAACATTTTTGACACAAAATATCGTGAGTGGGCATTTTGTAACAGATGATAGATGCATGATACGTAATTTACCTAGAGGAGCGTTTATTACAGTTGGGAGTCTCTTAGGGCAAGAAATTTGACACAAATTGCCTACCTGAGGGGGATGCTCAGTTGGTGCAATGAGTTTCTTAGGAAGAGGGTAGTTTGCAATGACACATTTTTTTACTGCAGTCTACTTCTTTATAACTGGAATACGTCGTTATTTCATGCCGTGGACCACTTACCACTTCTGCAAAGTCGAGTTATCAAACACCACACCAGCTCTCTCACTTGCTCCGCACCCGATACTAAACTGAGGACCAATGGACGGTACCGCATCAGAACCAATACTACACTGCTCAGACTCATGGTACTGAATTGCCCCTGCACTGTCCGCAATGCTGCTACAGTGTTCAAATGTAGTATTAGTGTAGGCATGTGGACTTGGAAGCTGATCTTCACTGGCTGGTGATGAAGGTGACGACGAAGCATGGCTCACGGGTGCACTTCCTGGTGCGACGGGTGGAGTCCAGGTCCTCGTGCTGCTCACGGTTACTATTTTTACTGTATTGAAAAAGAGAGTAACCCTGTACAACTGCACTACTTTTTGTGAAACGTTGCGGTCCTTTTATTAGTGAGCACTTCTAGCAGCTCCTTATGCCCGGTTTTGTGCAATAAGCACTCACAAAATCGCCTTTGTGCTCGTGCTTCATTCAAATGCAAGCTTCGCGTAGGTATAATATATCACTGTACACCTATCTTTAGGCTCCTTTCAAGTGCATAACTGTTTAAAAACCGTGAACGACTCGCAATCCAAGAACGGTCTGCATGTATGCGTATTCTCTTTAGACATGAAACTGTGAATCTTTTCATCGAGGCTGCTTACATTTATACGTGTACATAGATTGCTTCGACCAATCAGCAATGTGGTACATGTACAACTGTCAACGTGCAGATCACAATGCCCTCAGAAAGTCATAAACGATCGTCTGTTTTGGATTAAAACAGAAATCTTTGCTAGATGTTCATGGATACGAATTTCAAGCCAGGTAGTTTGACAAGAACGCAATAAATAGTGTAGTACGGCTTTTGTCAGAGAAATTAGACAGAACGAATGGGCGCTTAAAGGCGACTAAATACGAGATACAAAAACCCTCATCTTATCGTGCAACATTGTTTCGTTGCAAGTTTTCGTCGATGTTTCCCGTTTTTCACCTTGCGTGATCAACTTGTCACGCAACAAAAACATTTGTTGCGGGTTGAAGAAAGTTGTCGCGAAAAGTAGAGCGAGGGTCTACTTTAAGCAACAAATTTTGGCTTTGCTGCTCGTTTTTCATCAAACTCACAACTTGCCGAGTAACAAATTCGCTCGTGCTCTAGCAAATCAGCCAATCAGCGCGCCGCATTTCTTCCACCCGCCACAAATGTTTTGGTTGCGGGTCAAGTTGATCACACAAGGTGAAAAACGCGAAATATCGACCAAAACCTGCAACGAAACAATGTTGCGCGACAAGTTGAGAGTTTTTGTATCTTTAAAGTAATCAATAGTTATACAATGTAACACAATGAAAATAAAAGTGTATACATTATTTAACGCAGTAGTTGTTCCAATTATACATGAACACAATTGTTTACCTTCTCCATGATGAGTGATTCTGGAAGGTTTTCTTCTGATGTTGACATAAAGCCACCTGTGTAGTTCGTAACAGTCAAGGAACATAACCTTGATTGCAACTACATGCAGATATTGACAAGTATACGGGACCATAGATCTACAGGTACATGTTCACTAAAAATGTATTTCACAGTATAAAGTTGAGGTATTTGCAAATGTTCTCAGTTTGCTTGAATAAAGGTCAATGTCTTTTTAAAAGGAAACCTACATGCATCACTGATTACACATTAATTTAAATTGTGAACGTCTGAAGGGGATGGTCAAACTACAGATAGACACACAGAAAGACAGACAGACAGACAGACATAGAAAAAGTCAGACAGACAGACAAACAGACACAGAAAAAGTCAGACAGACAGATCTAGAAAAAGTTAGACAGACAGACATACACACACACACACACAGGAAGAAAAACGCAGATCAAACTTTGTTTCACCTCAGATTTACAGGGTAGCCAGAATGATTGATACATCTACAAATGTGGCTCAGAAAAAAAGATTTAATTAGCAAAAGTTAATATCTGGAACAGGTACACTTGTGACAGCAATTATAATTATAATTATAATTATAATTGTAGTTAGGTTGCCAAGGATACGCTTTTCTATAGTGGTCCTGCTTGATCTGTTTTCTCTTATATTCCACCTCTGGAAAGACCTTCTTGACACGTCCTGTCAGGACAGTGTCACGAAGGTTCAAAAGTTGGTCGAGATCTGGACAGTCACTTAAATGTTGATGCACTACACTTGTTAGGAATTTGACCATATCAAGCCGATCAATGGTGCACCCAGGGGACACTTCAAACTCTTGGCGAAGTGCCGCAAACAGGATTTCATCAAGTTTTGTGTACAACTCTTTCTTCTGCTGAGGTCTTTTGGGTCCCTTTGAATCTGCAAGTTTTAAATTAATAATTGAAAGAAAAAAATCCAAAACCCAAATAAATACGATGTTTATTATTTAAGCAATAGACCACAAGTTTCTATGGTTTATAGGCTGATAAACCATGTGGGATGTTGGTAGAACACAAGAAGAATTTGTAAATCACAAGCTGGAGGTGAGTGCTTTTCGAATTCGAGTGTTCTTCCAACATCCCAAGTGATTTATTGTGCCTCTAAACCATAGAAACTTGTGGTCTATTGCTTTTAGTAAAAGATGCACAATTTTTCCATGAGTTTCCCTGGACAATAAACCATAGCTGATTGACCGATCAGAGTGCGTGCATTGATTTGCATTGATATAACACAAAATTATTTTCTACAGTGGAACACTGCCTCACAGCCAGTACCCTGTTCATACAGCTACATTTTTTTTTGCCATGACCACTTTATTCTGGCCCTAGCAAAAGCTCAGTCAGTCATTTCTTTGGCCCAAGTTTTGTGGCTCGTTGCTTGGTGACTGGACTGTTCAGGATTCCCCAGACTGTCAAAGGAAGATGGAATGTATTAAAGTAGACTTCGGTCTTCGTGACTTGTGAATTTGTTTCGACCCATGAAGTCATTCATTTCAAATAGTTCCCATGGCAATAGACTTAAGAATATCATTCATGACATCAAAATTTCATGACTCAAGCATAAATTTCAGTTCTGAGAATTAAATCACTTTTTCATGGGACATGAAATTTTGACCTTCTAACATTTTGTGGTTGGGAAATCAATTTGGCTAATTTTCAGCAAATGTGATGGTGTTGGATAAGGTCTTGAAACTTTAATTCTATCCATGTATTATTTTCCATTTCCATGAAAATGATTTTTTCTTTTAGCACTGTTTTAACCAAAAATACAGCCATATTTCCACAATAGGAGCCGTATTCTTGACCAAGAACTCTGACTTGTAAATATAAATACAACCACACAAGGCTACATGTAGTCTTAAACTGCATTCTTTTGGGGTGACCTGGATCCGGATCAGTGACCAACTATGTGTCAGGATCATGGTGCATCAAAGGAACTGGTGAATCCATGACCAGAGCGGATTCACCTGTTTCTTTGATGCACCATGATCCAGACAGATCTTGGATCACTGATCCAGATCCAGATCCAGATCACCCCAAAGGAATGCAACCTTGTGTCTAGCCCTTACGTGACTCCAGCCCAAATTATTACTAATATTAACTTTGCACTGAGGAAGAGCTATCGACTGACACTTGAAATGTCTGCAGCTTGACAAACTTGTTACTGTACAACATGACATTGTACTGTACAGTATTGTGCCTATTTACATGCACAATCATGTACCTTGATCAACCTCGAGTTTATAAATGTGCTAGCTAAAGATCTTTGGTCCTAGGCTATTTTATCTGAAGGCTATAAATTTACCACACCTCAACAGAGGATCAGAGAAAGAAACTTATTTAATATATAACTAATTTCCATGGAAGCGAAAAAGAAGCATTTGTGGTTAATCAACTGAGAAGGGAAACTCACACTTTTTCTTGACTCCTGCTGTTTCAATTGGCTTTATATCAACCTTGTAAACATCATCTTCGGAGACAATTACTGGTGTGTCTGTAGAAAACAATTATTATATTTAAATACATTTTATTAAAAATAATACATGTAAACCAATTCCACAGGAATGGATAGCTCAAAAGGAAATAAGATAAAATTAATATTAACAATAAAGTTCAAGGAACTTGCAGTCATCACAACTGGTTAGTCTCAAGAGCAAGTTTTCAAAGGGAAAGTACAGTATGACCCTAAGCTGGAAATTCCAAGGGGAAATGGGCCCATAAAAACCAAATAGCCACCCTTGCTGGGACTTGTTCCGCACATTAAATTTACTTCCTTATTATACTTAATGATTATGTATGTTTCAACAAGAAGATCAAAAACACTTTACAACAAGTATTATAATAAATGTTTTGTACATGTAGGAGTACAATCTACAGTGTACATTCACTTGCCATCTGATTTAAAAGAGGAACTTTGATATTCCATATCACCATCAATGGAATCATCCACGTCAGCCATGATAAATGTGCATTAGCAGAACTGGAAAACAATACAATATGCTCAGGTATTAATCCGTCTCATTCACCTGCCCATTACTACATATTCATTATCAACATTTATCCCTCATTGTGACTGCAGTTAAATACAGTCTTTAGACAGCTGCTGAAGAGAGGCTTAATACAGTGTATGCCCATCTTATGCTCTCAAGTCAAAAATTATTATTCCTGCATAACTGCTTGATTGAAACATAATATTTAATGTATTTTTATATTTAGAACGAAAACCTTCTAATTAGTATCTCTGCATTTTAAGCACTTTGATGTTTATACCAAAGCAATTTAAAATTAGCACTTTCAATTGATAACTAGACAAAGATAAATGGGCACTTGACAGCACCTTTGGTTCCTGAATTATAGATCATTTGCTTGGCTGGAAAAGTTAAAATTACATGCGCATGTATGCACATGGCTGGCAGCTTCAGTGCTTACCACTCAATTGCTATGACTGGTTGGCTGACTAAAAAAATGCACCAAACTCTACTTGTTGCGTCACTACTTGCCACACAATTTAACTGTTATGTGTACTTCATCTGGATCATGCACATTCATGCTGTACACCAGAAAAAGGAGAGAGCCCGCCTAGTTATGTTAAATGTAACAGACTGAGATGCACTCTTTTCCAACTATCTTGGATTGTCTGGGAGTCTCTCGGACACAGACTGAATCTCCCAGTGTACTGTGCCACAATGTTAACTACAATCTACACTTGGTCTATTATTTTAGCCAATTGTTTGCATTTTGTAAAAAATATTTATTGAAATTTATGTTGAACACTATTTTTTGTGGTTGAATCAGCGGAGCTCTAACACAAACAGCCCAAAACAACATGGTGATGAACAGTTCCAAAGGAACCTAAAGAGGCAGGATGGAGGTCATGGGAGAAAACAAAGATGATTGAGGGGGGTGAATGGCTCTACGGATCGGCGGATTTGGTAAATATTTTAGCCCGGATTCTGGATTCAGAACGAAATTTCAATGGATCTGCGGATCCTATGATCACAGCAGATCGCAGTTTTATCCAGTTCTGGATTTTGGATTTCTGGATTTTGGATTTTGGTTGTCAGGAAGTTCGGATCGTGGATCTTAATGTTCCCCCAGAAATCTTCACTTTCTCTCTTTTATGTGCCGGATGTCACACAGTGGACAAAACGGCTAGAAATAGTGACGCACTTAAGCGTGACGGGTCCGTGAGTGGCCTCCTACCCGCGTGGACCCTCTTTTCTTTCAGAACTTTGGTCCAAGTGGTCTCCTTTCGCAGCCGTTTTTTGGGATGCCAGCTGTTTTTGGGACGCCGCTACTGAGACCGGTTTCATTCAGTTGCGACCAGTTGTCGATTGCCTGATTTTTTCAGGCTTTTTCTTTCCAATTGCTTAAATTGGTAAATTAACTGCGATGATCATTCTTCACTTTCATCTACAACCGCAGTTCAAATATATGAATTATTTCAAAAATACTTCACATCTTCTATACTTTGTGTTGCAGTGTAAATATAAGTAATGGTCAGTGTCATGGAGTTGAAAACGATATCTAGAATGCGTTGCGGTTTTTTACAATGTAGAAGACAAAGGTGATGACTTCATACAAAAGAATGAAGTTCGCTGCCAAGTAGACTTTAATATATTGACAATACAGTGTCCTTATACAAATATAACTTATAATCTCACAGACAGTAATGGTTTATTTTTTAAATTAATATTATTCATACCACATGGTTTTTAGAATCATTAAAAAAGATCACACACAACAAATATACATTCATTTAATAGGAAAAAAAACACTCAGGATTTCATTCACCCATAATATCCACTTCCAAAATTGAAAATTCAGGTCTTCAGATTTTTTTTTAATATTTAAACAATATTTATCACATTTGCTCTACAAGCTAAAAGAGCTCATGAATCTAAAGGGCTCAAGCTGTTTACGAATATGTATATCACACGTGACGATGCCAAAGGAATAGCAGTTAACAAAAACAGCTGGACAAGGAAATAAATGATTTGACAGACTGACCAAAAAAACATTGCTGTCAAAATCATCGTGAGAAATACCATCTAAGAACCAATCGATATTTTTCTTAGCAGAAGCACAATGCCATCTATTTCCAAGATATTGTGCAGGTTAATGGTATATGTACAGTACACTGTATATGTCTTCAGGTTTTGTTCAGGCATATACTGTACAGGTATATACTGTCTAGTATTATCATCATTATTATTATGATTATTATTATTTACTATTTTTTTACAGAAACACAAATAAATCAAAAGGCACCTAAAAGATGTCAAGTCACATGCACTATTAAAATTTTCGCTGGCCACCCAGCCAATAACAACTGGTAAACAAGCTGTGTAAATAATATATTAATGAATATGTGTCTGTGAATAGTAGCAACTAGGTTTTGACCAAAGGAAAATGAAACTCTAAAAATATATTTCTAACCCTGAAAGCAAACTGCTTAGTGTTTCAAACCAGGAAATTTTCCCAGAGAGTGAGCGAAATTCAGTAAACCATGATAAAATTGAGATAAACATGAAAGATGAAAATTCAGCCATCTGTCCGACACTCATTTGACAGCTGTCCACGGTTGCAAAAGGTGAATGAAGATGAATAATTTTTGCTTTTAAACGCGAATTTAAAACTTCCTCAGACAGAAAGAACGCGACAATTCGAAGGCCCCGACATGAGGATATAAATACAAGCAGAAGGCCTGTAACGTTGTAATTGTTCCAACAAAACGCAATATAAGCTTAAATGACTGGTCAAACATCAGCGAATCTGAGCTGAAGACACCCGTCGAACAACGAAGCTTCATAATTGTAGCAAAAGTTTAAAGTTTAAAGCTCTGTAATTACATTCTGCGTCGGAATATATCTTTACCACCCTAAATCTAAAAAAAAATCCTCCTAATTTGTAATTTTTGAACATATTGAAATCTCCCATTTAGAGCCAATCGACAGAACACAAAAGAATCTGAGTGACACATGCATGGCACAGGTCTTAAATCGTCAGTCGATGTTCTCACAGTAGGTTTGAGCGCTTTCTTACCTCCAAGAAATCTTCTCTCGTTGAGGAGATCTTTAAAGAAGCTGGGAAATTCAAGGTCTAGATAAATCGTTGGCTTGTATTTAAAGGCAGAGGAGTAGAACAGAGCTGGCGGACAAAAACAAAAAAAAATTAACGGCCGAGACACCAGCCTAGGTTGTTTTGTTGTGTGTGTGACACCCAGTGAATATTCGATCATGGGGGTAGCCGCTGGTATGACTGCGGGCACACAGATTCCGCCAGTCACAGCAAATGACGGGACAGAAAGGGAAACTCAGGGCGTTGGGCGGAATATGTCATGTCCACGACAGTTATTTTTAACCCAGTGGAAGTCTGGTTTTTCTGGCGGAACTCTGTTTTCCGAGACGTCCGCATGCAGTCTTGCATCGCTTTCAGGTTCTTAGTGACACTTCGTCCGCCATTACATGAAATCTTTGCTTTTCTTTTAAACATTAGGGACGGACCATTAGAAAAGTGATGGGAGGGGTGGGGAATTTTCAGCTTGCACGAATTTTTTTTTTTTCTTCGTTCACTGCTTGTGCAGAAATTTTTTTCCAAGTGAAACCGTCTGCACGAATATTTCTGTAGACAAATATTGCTTTGTTTTGAACAGTGAAATCTTGATTCATTATCTACGTTTTTGTGCTTTATAAATAAATTATTCTACACTCACAATAGATCAAAGGATATACGAAACGTTAAGTTATTAATCAAAGCTTTTTACAACATGCGTTGTTTTGTCATGGTTGTAACCGCAGTGTGTATATTATTTCTGTTTAAGTTGAAATGGCCGAAGAATAAGAGTTTTTACGATTCAAAGGATATAAGCCACTTTTTAATGCAAAATCTTTTCGAAAATGTTTACACAGTGAGAAAGGAGGAAGCCACTTGGACTGGACAGCGTTCCTGTGCATTTTTTTCAGGCCTTGCCCTCTGGAATCCCTATCCCACAGCCCATCATAATGATACCATACTCCATTCACCAAAACAGCCCCTCTGCAGTGCCCTGCACTCCGAAATGTCAGGTTAAAATTTGCTTAGCTTGAATAATTCTGGAAAGCAAATACTGCTACTGTCAGTAATGTAAAATAGCTTCAGGGTGTCCAGAAAAAGGTCTAAATGTCACAAATTGTACCGGGACCTTGAAAAGCCCAAGTGACAGTCGGACAGGTCGTAAAACCTTCAGGAATCTGAGTTCGAGAACTGTTAGCGCGCGGTTGCGAAAGGAAAATCAAAGTCAGGCCGCACGGGGTACGCCGCACGGACTCCCAATGTGACTTTTGTGGCTGCGTCGCATTATCAAAGAGTAGTTAAGAGAAGAGGGGTTCGGGCACATCATCTAAAATAAAGGGAAAAACAAAAGCAAAAGGAGGTGAGTGAAGAGAATAGATAAGACACCAGCACACATATTATTAAAAAAAATTGATACCACTATTACTTAAAAATAAGGATTTGCTTACACATTCAAAACAATCTGAATTAAACTCTGCATTTGTTTCGTCATCAAAATAGTTAAAACAACCACATGGAAGTCTAGTTCCATCATCAGAAGAATCATCAGATTCATAATAAATGGCTTTTTCCCTTTCCCTTTCCCTTTCTCGTCTTTCAAATGCTTCTTGTTTTTCATATTCTTTTTGTTTTTCATCTTTACTCATTGAGTATTCAGATGTTTCATCAATAATAATGCTTGGTCCTATATCTTCTCTATTAGAATGTTCTTGTGCCTTAAAATTTTTATCCATATTATTATAATTTAATTTTCTTGTAGCAATAACTCCATCTTTTATTAAAACTTTTTTTCTAGGAATAACTTTAGGCTTAATCATTGGAATTTTTTTATTTTGAAATTCATAGTAAACACGTGATACCACTGCTTCTGCTTCACTATCTATATATCCATCTTTAATATATTGTCTATCCATATAATATATAATAGGGTATCATTTTTTTTTAAGATATTCTATTATAATAAAAAGCTAATATATTATTTTTAGCATAACTAATTCTATTCATTAATTCTTTTTCTATCTCAACAATCTCAGGATTTGTAAATTCATTTAACATAATAGATAACTCTACATTTGTTTGTGAATTAAAATCAACTTCATTATATACATGAAAATTTTTTAGAGTATTTATAAGAAAATTTCTATATAATGAAATTTGTCTCTCTAAATGGTTAGTATAAAATTCTAGCATATTAACAGGCATATATAATATAATTATAATTTATTCTTCAGTATATTTTTTCCAATAGTATTTTTTATACTTTTCAACAGAGGGGCACATATCAATAAAGAAATTATCAAGATTACAGATATCATTAATTAAATCTTCATTGTTAAATGAACCAAGTCTCAATGCTCTCTTTATTCGGACTAATAGATGTGCATAGCTTTGATAAGCATACTTGCAGTTATTCATGTTTTCGTTAACGTTTTTATAGTCAAGCAAACATTCAATTAACATAGAACCACCAAGAGAAATAATAGTCAAAATAGATCCTGAGACAATGGCTGATGCAATACCGCCTCCAGCAATGGCACCTGAAAACAATCTTGCTGCATATTTAATATTTCTGTAATACCTATGAGCTCTCTTATATAAAAACCATTTTAGATGAATTGTTTTGTAATAACCCATCAATTCATCGATTTGATCGCTATTCAAGTCTTGTGAAATGTGATTGAAATCGCAAATTTTTTTTCTCATATTTATAAATAATTACAGGAAAATTATTTATAAATGTGAAGAGCTGTTGAATTGATTATGAACAATGCATTCCTGAACGCCCTCAGAAAAAAACGATACATTCCTGAACGCCCCCCAGAAAAAATAAAGCGACAGAAAAAAAATTTTTGATTTTCTTTTAACCAAAATCGCTCGTTTCTAAGGAGTTCAGGTATGCGGAAAATTAAGAGCTGCGTAACTATGCAATTAAATAAACTATGACTCATGTCTGTGGGGGATTCCCCTATTATCACCCACGCCATCCTGATTAAACTTACTGTCGCGCTTTAGTGCTTTCTGTAGCTCGCCAACCGTAGCTTCTAGCGTGTTGACTTTATTCTCTAATGCTTCAAAAGCTGTCTGAACATCTGTCACGTTTGCTTTTTTAGCTAATTCATTGTTTACGTAAGTAGTTCCAGCTTTATTTTTTAATAAATCCGTGACAAATTTTTTAGTGGTCGCGTCACTGTTATCTACTGGAGCGGATACATTAGTTAATCTTTTTTTTATTAATATGGTAATGCTGGTCAGCTGTCAAAGAGAAACCAATACCTCTATCTCCCTTTTCGCCTTTCACTGCTTTTACCTCTTGTTTTCGTTCTCCATTAGTGAAACCCATATTATATATAAAGTCATTAAAATATTTTTAAATAATTGTTCCTTCACTCTTTTCATATTCTTTGATATCTCCATAAGCATCACTATTCAAATTATAGATATTTTTGGTTATTAAACCTCTCTTTATAGTGAAAGGAGAATCTGACACATAGATTATACTAAATTCATGATTTAGACTCTGAAATCGAGGATGAGTTACAGTGATTTGTTTAGAGAGACCACTGAAAATAAATTTCATAGTATCACTTCTAATAAATAACCAAAAAAAGAATTGTTTTCCTTTGGTGTTATCGGGAATATTAATACTTTTTAAACTTGGCTCATTAATTAAGGCATTTCTGGAAACTAGTACTCTATCTTTACTGATAAAAATATAGATAGGAAAATTACCACCAGCAGCCCAATGTAAAGTTATTATCATACTATCACTTGTACTAGCTTTATGTATGAAGGTTAAATAAAACGTGACATCACCGCTGTTATCATCATTTGTCTGATATGAATAATTATTTTCAGTTCTACCTTCAATAGAATCAGGAAAATAAAACCCTTTTATTAATAATAATTTTGAATCATTTCTTATTAAATTTCTATATATAAATTTAATTAAATTAACATTTTTGTCTAATTGTGTTTGTAGATCAGAATGGACTGTCCCTATAGAACTCTGCAAATTTGCGACTGAAGTTTGGAAAGAATTTTTAAAATCATTTAACTGTTTAAAATTGATAGCATCACTATCTTCATTTCCTTCTGGAAGGTTTTTAATGGTTTTATTATTCATATTGATAGGAGCTTCAAAATTAACCACATCATTATGGAAGTAATACAATCGGTCCCAGAGATGAATCGAAACATCATTCTGGTAACCTCTAACACCATAGACTACCACATAAATATCTGTTTTAGGGTCTGACCTACCTTTAAGACGAATATCAATATCTAAATCATCAAAACTAGGATTTATAATACCCTTACGGAAATGTATCACACTTCTTGTGTTATTATTTACTATTTTGCTATTAATTTTACTGACAGAGAGAGTGCCACTAGATGCATTAATTTCATCAACAGAGAGTCCATCACTAATATACATTTCATAAACTATAGTATAGTTTCCGATTGGTAAATAAACTACATCAATACTTAGTCGAGTACTATAATAACCTAGACTTGAGTCATAATCAATTTGAAAATGGTATGTTTTTTGATTTACTTTATGATAATCTTTATTTATGAGTCCAATTTTATGAATATCACTATCATCTTCTTTGAAAAGGTCATCATCCATTACTTTTTTGAATACATTTTCTCTGTCAATTGATTCAATTGCGCTCTCTTCAGAGCTTTGTATTGCAGCATCAACATAAGCTTTATCAACATCAGGTGTTGGCACTTTTGCTATTTCTGAATCAATATAATTTTTATTTATAAAATCTCTATTATCAACATATCTTTTATTTACCGCATCTCTCCCATCTGTTGGGTCGGCTATTCCCTTTACCTTTTTATTTACTATCTGGCCAGCATTAGGACCACTCTGCGCAGTGTATTGGAAATTAAGGTCGCCAGTCATATTATCACCTTTTACTAATACTCTATTAGAAATTAATGTTTTAAGATATGCTCTCTCTTTTTCAATAAAATCAAAGTTAACTGCCCTCTTTAATATTTCTGCCCTATTATCAGGGTCACCATCTCTCTCAATAATTGTGGCGAGATTATCTATGTATTTATTATCCATATTTAAATTACTACTCATCGCTCTCGAACCATCTAATTTTAATAAATCTGAAGTATCTACCGAAGGAATTTTAGCAATTTTTTTATCTACATATACTTTACTAACAAGATCATTATCACTAAATAAATTATCAGAATATGGCTCTGTGTTCTGAACTTTTTTTCCTCGCAGGTCAAAAGCCTCAGTACCATCAGCATTGCTCTTTAACTTAATAAAATTCTCATTTAGATATTCTTTATTTACAGCGCTATATAAATCTTTTCTCTTAACAGTTAATGAGTCTGTATCTTTATGATCTTCTACGTTTTTTATTTGAAGAATATGGTGTGTATCCATTTGTAGATCACCTGTCATAGACCTACTACCATCTAACTTTAGTAGATTTGAAGTGTCTACTGATGGGATTTTAGCTATTTCATTATCAACATAGCTTTTTGAAGCTTTATCAGCAATGGCAATATTTTGTTTTCCATTTTGAATGTCAACATAACCTTTAGTTGCAGCATCATCAGATTGGACTGGATTAGCTAAACTCTCTATTTTATTTCCATCCATATTAATATTTTCAAAAAATAGGAACTCATAGTTATCATTTGTATCTGCTATCTCAAATATTCTATCATTAAAATCTGTACCTCTTGTTCCTTTTACAACTCTTGTTTGAAACTTGAAATTCATAGATGGGTCTCTCTTAAATACTTCAATAGTAAATTTTATTTTACCTTCTGATCCATCACTTGAAAATTTTATATATGACTTTGTTATATTACCATTTTGTCTACTAGAAAAAGTATAAAGTCTAAACCCATCAGAGGCATGCACACCAAATATATGAGTATAATCAGTTACACCAGTTATCTTTATTAATGATGTATATATACCATCTCTTAACTTATCTGACTTCATTTCCAGTTCTAGAAAGGTTTGACCACCAAAATCATTTGTTGTACCAGATGGAGATGTTTCATAAAAATTATTTAATAGATTTAACTCTATACCTGACTTAAATATCTTTAAACTAGGTTGTAAATGAAAATAATTTTCATTA
>CM042758.1:14674234-14686703 GCA_022496165.2 Catalaphyllia jardinei | reverse complement strand
TCGAGGGGGAGGATGTTCCCGCGAACGCTCGCTCATTCACACTAGCGCCGTCCGTTGGGACGGGCGAACAAAACACTGCACGCTGTAATTAAGTCTTAACTAATTAATATTCGAATCGGTTGTGCTAGAAGTTAGTTGTCGTTTAGTAGTCGCAGAGTTCGGACTAAAAACAGTACGTTTAGTCGCTGCGCTTTCGTTTCGAATTTGTATAGCTGTAAAATTTCGTATCGTCGAAACAGAGGTATTGTGTGTCTGAGTCATCCAACATTGTTGCTGCTGCTGTTCCTTTCAAGTTTGAAATTTTCCAGATAGGCCCCGTCCCTTGTGGAACCACTCTAGCGTGCATAATTAGTTTATGTACACAATACAAAAGTGTTTAGAGCACATTTCAAAGCTCATAAAAGGCTTTTAGCCTTTTTCCTTACAATGGGAATTCCAACACATAAGCGGATTGCAGTCCAAAACATTTGTATGCGTTCTACTAGCCGTTTAGGCGAAATATGCAGCTAAAAACACCTTCTAACAAGCACAAGCTCAACATTTTGTCTCCACCTCACAACAAATAACACAGTAGTGTAAACCAAATAAGTTTATTTTGGGATGCCTGCAGAGAACCAACCCGAGGCTTACACATATACAATCCATAATACCATATAAAATCCATACACAGTCCTCGTACAAAGCAAAACCTTACACACTCAATATAGGGTATAGGGCACTGACATCTCAACTCTAACAGAACGAGATAAAAAGAGCTGGGCAACCGCTTACAAAGATACTACTACGGTTATACGGAGGCCAGAAAAAACCTGCCAAAAAAACCCCTTTTGGGGAAAAATACGACAGGAAATCTGGGTAGGAACTATGGCCCAAACTCTATGCAGTTAGCAGCCCATCCTACGAGGCTTTACAATTCAAACAAAATAATTTAACTATAAAGAAACTTGGCATAAGCCAAAGGTCGACGGTTGGTTCCGAGGGCCTAGATGAATACTACGTGCTATACCCCTTCTTATTATATACTCAACAAAATATCTTGCTTCTGATTGGCCAATGACGAATGCATAAATAGGTTATAGAGTGCAATCCAGGTTATAGAGTGCAATACGGAAGTTGCTATGGAAACACCAGGGAAGCGCCAAATTTGAACACCAAAGTGAAAAAAAATGGCTGACAGTCGGTTTGCTTTGTCAAACCAAAACATCGTTGAGCAACTTAAAGAAAATGCGAAAAACAAAAATACATTGAAAGCTACACAGACCTGCTTGAATGTCTGGCAAACATGGGCGACTGAAAGAAAACTAAACCCAAAACTGGAAGAATACGAGCACGAACAACTCGATAAAATATTACAATTCTTCTACACAGAAATCCGTACTAAAGACGGGTTTGAGTACGAACCTGAGAGTTGAGAATATAATAAATAAAAAATCGTATGAACCTGCTCGTGCATTTCGTGATTTATGGTCACTCGTGATGTTTTGAAAGTTCTCAAATTGCACTCGCCTACGGCTCGTGCAATTTTGAGAACTTTCAAAACATCACTCGTGCCCATAAAACACGAAATGCACTCGCGTTCATACGATTTCCTATACTTATATACCACTGCGTCATTACCCATGACGCTCGAGCCTAAGGCCCAGGCCTTGTCGTATCACGTGCCGACAAAATATTTATTTCTACCTAATTCGCAGGCTCAATCGTTAGAAATACCATATTTTGTCTCGACTTGACAACAAACAACACAGTAGTGTAAACCAAATAAGTTTATTTTGGGATGCCTGCCAGGAACTAACCCGAGGCATACATAGACTGACAAAGAATTGGGCAAGGCGCATGTAACTGGGTGAAATTACACGACTGATAGAGAACGCCCTCAGAGCCCAAGAAAACGCCATACTTGAAGACGTTGCTCGAGGTCATCATGTACATAGGTTTCTTTGGCTTGCGCCGATTTCCAACGGCCATGACGCTGGAAAATCCTATCATTCACCCCATTATTGGCTGCCATAGTGGCTCCTCCAGATCGCAGAGAGTGCAAACCAAACTTGGGCGGTTCAACTCCGAGACTTAGCAGGTCCCGACGAAAAGCCCCTCTAATAGTAGAGTAACTAATTGGCTTATCAGGGGCAACAAGCTTGCAACAGCCCTTCCCTTTAGAAATGAGCTTGAAAATAAAATCTTTGGAATCTGGGGGTATCTTAAACATAGCTAAATACCTCACATTTTCCTTCTTCAAACAACAGCTGAAGAGACTCGCAGAGAGTCGAAACCGCCGGTCCTGTTATATCCATTGCAACTGTTGCAGCAACAATGTGCGATGACTCAAACACACAATACCAGTGGTGGTTGGCTCTTTACACCCGCTTTCAGTGTTACGTGCATAGGCGACATTTTCGTTCATCTTTCGACATGCCATCTTTAGACATGCTATGTAACCTGGCCCACATCAAAATGTCAGCGCAATAGACTCTTTCACGGTCGAACTCGATTTTTAGTCATAAAAGATGGATTTATTTTACATCAAACCAAGATTCGGAGTATCAAGAAGTCTTTCTGTAAAAAATAAATCGACTATTTTGAATGTTTACATCTTTCGAATACTAACGCGTTAGCGGCCTAATTCCACCGGAAGTCACCATTGAGAGCTGATCGACTACGCGCAGATCGTTAAATTATCTTGTAAATCTGGAAACATGCAATGTTCACAAACTTCTTCAGCCATGTCAGGTCAGTAATTATCATTTATTTGTCATTTCTTCCGCTAAATATAATAACATGAAAAATTGCCTGTTTCGCAGTTAAACAGCCGTTTAAATAGCATGTCGAAAGATGAACGAAAATGTCGCCTATGCACGTAACACTGAAAGCGGATGTAAGTTTCTTATTATGTCTTTTTTTCTTTTCTTAAGCCCAAACTCTGATCTTTCGTGTTACATCTGCGGTGCATCATTTCTATATTTTCGCACAATTATCTCATTTTCTCTTGTGCATATAAAGGGAATGAAAAGCGTGCCACGGTGGTTCAGGTACATCACCGCAAACAATCCACGTTACAGTTATAACTTTTCTTAAACACAGCATTTCAGTCCAGACAGTCAAATATTGAAATTAGCTGTATAAATTTCCTTTCTAGTCCAGCGCCTACAAATTTGCAAGGTTTACCTTTCATCCGACTGCCGGTCACAGTCTCACTAATTCCCGGCCGTCAAGGTCGTTCGCGATAATTCTTTCTGCGCATCCTTACTGCGCACGCAAATTCAGATGCCACGTCATGCATGAGCGCGCGCGCTAAGTAGTAAAATACACAAATGATAGGGCAAATGGCCATTGCTAGAGCTTTGCCTGGATTTAACGATCTTGGACGACCCCAATTTTTCTTTCGATGGATCATTTTCTCTACTGATTTTCTACGTTTAGGGAAAAAATGAAGAAAATCTATCGACTAGAAGTTTAAATTTTTGGCAAAATGAACCATCGAATTCAGTTCTTATTAGCGCTTCGTGCATCTGTGCGGCGCTTTCAAATGCCTCTTAAAGGTTAAATTATGTGAAAACGTTAGTAACTTTGGAATCATTTACGCAACAGACCCACTTCTACAAATTATGACTAAGATCGTTTGCCTCCGTTGACTCACCCTCGATATTTTTAACTATAAACCCCTGTCGACCGCGTTCAATTATATGGGGTAATTTTTCGAAATCAGTATAGTTTACCACACGCTTTATCTCTGAAACGAAGACGGTGACCCCCAATGTTTTTTTGCATTTTTGACACAAGTAACTCATTATCTGCCTGCAGGAAAAATTTTAAAAAATTCTATATATCGTCTAAACGTAACCAATGAGTTACTGAAGCAGTTTTAAATTTTGACTTAATGTATTTTGTGCAAAACTGGGCGTGGTTAGTCACTTGACAGACATATGCAATATATTCTACCTGAATTTTGCAGAGCTTTTGCCTGCAATTGACCTTAAATTGTCATCTTGGAAATAGTTTTCATATCTCGTATTTTAGACCACCCCCGTTAAAATGTACAGAGACCCAGGCCTTAAAACACCTGAACTCTGAAATTCAAAATGCTCTGGTTTCCAAACGAAGCACGCTATTGAGCTGTAAAGTTGTAAACAGCTATAAATATACCGCCTCTTATGCCTGTTGGGGATAAAAACTTAAGTGGTGCGTTAGTTTTGGATTTTAGAAAGCGATGATGTCACGTGAAAACGATTTATACCTCGAAAGGTATTACCTTTTTTCCGATACATTTTCACCGGGATGAACCGTTCCATTTGAATTCTCCCCGGAATTACCGAAACGTCTATTCAAATGGTAAGCGTTCTATACCTCTTAAGGCTAGAATGCATGACTCAGTAGAACAGTGGAAATAGAGCGTATCGTTAAAGAACTTGTTAAACCAACAGGTGTCACGTATACGAAGGGTGTGGTGAATGTTGCGGAAGAGTCTGCGTTGATGTGTGTAGATGTTGGAAAGGTTGTGAAGCTGAAACCAAGCCCTTTGCGAAAACCTTAGCTGGTGGTGGAGCTAAGCAAAAGAGGGCTCTTGGAGACTGGGGAACACTTGAATGTTGTTGAAATGAAAAAACGTCTGACATCGTGGATGAACAAGAATGTCAAAAATACTGGAAAGACGAGTGCTGCACAAATGTTAATCGATGATTTATCACCAATGGCCTTGGTCTCTGATGAAAAAACAGACGGGCTTTTCTTGAGTCAACGAATTTACAGTGTGATTTTAAAAGTGGCGGTCACGACCAACGGCCTAGCGCTCCAAGCACACAATCTGAGAACTTCATCAGACTACCTTGGAGTGCCTGTGTGACGGGACTTACCATAAATAGTGAAACGAACTACCTTTGTGTGGCTGATTCAAGACCATCTGCTGGGAAGAATTGGATGCAGCTGGTTGCTATGAATTCTATGGGATGTATACAACATAGAATTATGCTTCAAAAAGTTTGATCGTAGAGAACGGATCACCTTCCTAAGGATTTTTTAAGGACCGTGCACGATGTTTCCGTAACAAGCAAAGGAAAACTAGAGTTCTTCGACTTAGACGCAAGGAAGGTCGGGGACGTTAATTCTGGTGTGGCGTATTACATCATGGGATCAGAAATTAAGACGGTTCTGAAGAAAACAGTTTCCTTTATTCAGCCAACTGGCATCTGTGCGGAAGGAGAGAAGATATTTCTGACAAACACCGGTGCGGCTGCTGTGAAAATCATGTCTCCGGCCCACCCATCCTGTCGCAGACTTTTTGAAGCTTAAGCATAATAGACCAAAATTCAGTCTCTAACAATAGACCTCACAACGAGGCTCTGGGGAATAAACTCCACAAACTCTGTACTTATTCCCCAGAGCCTCTTACTGAGGTCTATTGTTTTAGGCTGAATTTTAATATATCGAAATTGATCTTTTCCATGCTGTTGTGTTTCTGATACATCCCATGGAATTCACAGCAACCAGCATCCAAATCTTCCCAAAGCAATCTTCTTTATGGAAGAGGTAGTTTTCTACTTTGAGAGGGCTAACACTGCAGCAAGGATCACACTTGGTAGGAGAACATCTGTAGAAGGACCTTACAGCCTTCCATATTCCAAGACTATTTCAGGAACACGAATGACCCTGGAGGTACTAAAACATAGCGTATTAAAGGTGAAATAGGAGCTACCGTAAAATTCCGAAAGTAACGGCCCCGTTACTTTCGAATTTTGCCAGCAAAAGGGGCCGCTACTTACGGGTAGCCGTTACTTCCGGGTAGCCGTTATTTTCGGACAGGTAAAAAACGTTTGTAACTCGAAATGGTCTCAGACAAATAGGGCACGTACTACGAAACTTAAAAGTCATTCCATTTAGGTATATTCTTAGTCTGTAACGTAACCAGATGAACAAACAGTTAACAAAACAGACTACCTAAGCGGTAAGCTATACATACACGATTACTAAAACTGTATGTACAGTACACTTTAACTCTCAACTGACAAATTAATTTTAAATAAAGTATTGCAGCGTTCATAAGTTTCACTCACAGATTGAATCATGCACAACCAATCCTTTTAACGTTTCTCAGTCAAGCATGTGCATGTGCTCCAAGATAATCTGAGAATTTTTACAAGTTCTTGTTTTCTAATCTGTATATATTGAAAGATAATCACGGTTTCATGCATATGACAAACTTTGCTGTTTTTCTTGTTTGAGTGACTTCCCAAAGGGGAGATATTATTTGTATTTCTCCCGTTCCAGTTGAAAATGTTACGTTAAATAAGGTTACGGTACTCCTTAAGATCGATTTTTAAGCCGACGGAAAGTAATATGCTTGAAATGAAAATTAAATACGACAGTCACAACAGTGTTTTGTTACCGTTTGGGGGTAATTTTTTAAAATGCTGTTAATTACGGGGGGCCGGTACTTTCGGGGTGACCGTTACTATCGGGATTTAATAGGAGGGCAAAAGAGTAAAGGCCTATTCTGGGGCCTTAAGTTGCCTTAAGTCGCCTAAAGTCGCCTTATTACACAATGTTATAAGGGTTCCCTCCTTTTAAATTGTACCCATAAGGAGGATATTAAGCTAGACAATAGGTAAACTGAGCTCCAATCATAAGGATCATAGGAGGAGGCATGATAGCCGAATGATTAAGAAGTCCTATTTTGTTCCCTAGCAGGCATCACCCATTGTGTTCTTGGGTAAGATACTGTACTCTCACAATGCCTTTCCCCCTCTCCCAGATGTAAAACTATGAGGTGGTCGGGGGGAGGAAACAATGCAATGGAGTGAGAGTTGATATGAGGTAGGCTATGGCTTCCACATACATGGAAATCCCATGTTATAATAGTTGTGCACTGGTCAAACCACCATGTGTTAAATAGCATAATTAATTCCTGCAACAATACTGAATAATATTAGGAAATGTCTCTGTGACAATGTATGCTCCTACTTAAAGTGCATATGACACGAAATTTTTTATCTCATTTTTTTTGTTTCGTTTTTATGTATAAAGAAAGGATTCACAATTAAAAAGTGTCCAAAAAAAAATTTTGGATGATTTTTAGCCTTCCAAAAAGGCGACATTAAGCTTAAAATTTTGTCGGGGTCTGGGGACTACCTTTCAACTAAGTGACGTCACGTTGTTTGCATGTTGCTCAGCTGGCTGCTAAGACATAGGTGAATTACCTGGCTTGCTTAGCACTGTTTGAAACAGTTTGAAAAATTTCGTGTCATATACACTTTAATTTTTGTTTTGTATTTCATTCAGGTGATCAAAAGTTTGACACTGTGTTATCTCCAGGAAATGAATAAAAATATGATTGATGGCAAAAAAGCAAATGACTGTGGCTGCAATAATTTATTTATTTCGTCTCAGAGATATTACTGAATCAGATCAAACTTACATTTCATCAAAGTAAAAACAAAATAGAAAGGTATTCTGGAGAAAAGCTACATTCTTGGCACTCACTTTTACATTGAGCAGTAAAAATGTGGTAATCCAAAGTCAGTTGAACTGAACTGAAGCTTAAGTTTAGATACTTTACTTATCCAGAACAAAAGAGTGACAAAAAGTGGGCCATTTCTCCAGCATAAACCTGCACTACAAGCTTCCACCACCGTATTCAATTCGACCAACTGTACATGTTCGAACTTGGAACTGAACTAACCTACTATAGGCATAAATATTTATCTAACATAAGGCTTTGACAGGTTTTTCGTTCGTTAGTTTGATGCTCACACAGACTAATAAACCTCTCTTATTCCGAGAAAACCTTTCAGCAGCAAACATGGCTGCCGGTCCAACATTTGATCATGTGACTTAGTTTATTTGAGTGAAGTACACACGAGAACTCACACGGGACCGCTCAATGACCACTCACGTGCTTTTCCCTCGTGGAGTAGATTATCATGCTGGCCTGCAGTCTTTGAAGTCTAAACCCACACAGACAGTCAACCTTGTTTCTATTGACTGGCTACCTGCTTGTATTGTGGAAAGAAAAATCGTCCCAGCGACACAATTCGAGGTAAAGTAAAGACCTTTTTCGCTAGCAGACAGTATGGTCGTACTTGGCGAGAGAGCTCGAATTTTCGCGGTACGGGCGAAAAAAAGGGAAACTCGCGGGGTGTCCCGCTCCTCACTTCGAAGCATGGAAACTAGATAGCGGCGCAAGGTTACTGGGAGAATCAAAATGGCGGAAAGCAGTTCGTAGCTCAATTTTCGTTTCGTTGGTAGACCTTTCTTGTAGCGAGCGCCGACATAAGAAGACAGAAAAGCGACGGTACAATTGGGCCTGATCACAGGTTATAGTGCAACCATCAGTTTGTATAATTTGGTTGTGACTCAATAATTTCTGGACACCTGCAAGGTATTTTAATTACCTCTATTTTATAATTCTTGTGTCAAAGTCAGCCTGATACTTGTATTTAGTTTCTGCTGACTAAATAAATGCATCTTAATACTGTCACAAGCCCAAACACAAAACTCTAAGCTTATTTCATTTTTTGTAGGTCAAACGCTGCGGGGTTGAACCAAGTCAAAACTTGGAACTAGGTCCTGGTGATCCGATCAGCGGAAGTAAAGATCTTCCAACAAAATTCGGTTCTCTATAAGTGAGACGTCAAAGTTTTATGAAGCCAGAAAGTGGTTGGGAAGACAGGAAAGGAAGTCTTCTTACCAAGGACCAGAAGTTATCACGTGGTTGACAAAATGGTATTGGGGCCAAGGTGCATTTAGGTACGCCGAAAATCTTCGGCGTGGGTTTTCAAATTTTGCGGCGTACCGGCGTGCGATCGACAAGATGTCGGCGTACTGAAGCGTAACTGGCGTACCCTCACTAAAAACGGAAATTCATAGTTCCTTGTCAACGATAAGCGAAAACCTGAATCAATTTTAGCCGGCCTTTATGTCCTCGATTTCTAGAGATGGTTAGATAAAATAAAGCACGACCACTGAACACGTAAAGATGAAAAGTAAATGCTTTTTCTTGTGCTAGCGAGCATGGAGATCGCTTCAACAAACTAGTCTCCAGGATTTCTCTTACCTGCCCCTCGTTCGCGGCGGCGCGGCGGCGGCAAAGAACGGCGTACAGTGGCACTCTACTCGGCGTACATTTTCAAAGCCCTCGGCGTACCTTCGGCGCGGGGTCTATGCAGAATGCACCCTGGTATTGGGGTGTTTTCTCTGACAGAGGCAGGAAGGGTAACAACAAATTGGTTGGGTCCCAGAAAAGGACCAATGGACTATGGATGCTGTTGGAAAGGCATGTGATTTGCCAAACTTCCATGCCAAAATCGACAGTACACTACAAGTACCTAAAATATTGGAGACAATTTTACCAAGGTAACAACTTTTATAATAATTATAATAATAAAAATAATTATAAGAATTGTTACCTTGGTAACATTATACACAGGACAACACAGGACACATCACAATAGAACAGCACCTCACTAACCTATTTTTGTTATTGTTTTCCCTGTTCTTTTGTCCATTTGTTTTCTATGCCAACTCAAGGCGGCCTTACTTGTAAACCTGCGACGCTTATGTTCTTTGCCCGATTTATTTCCTCTCGCCCCAACTAACCGCCCCTGGGTCTCCGAGGATGATGCCAACTTAACTGTGTCTTCTACACCAAGAAAGAGCCCCAAAGCAACAAAGCTTTATGAAGTAATTAAGCTTTATACATGCAAAGTATCTTGTGTAACTTTAATTATTTTGTGGAAAATTTATTAGTTTTCTGTAAATCATCTCTATTTTCTTACCAAGTTATATCACTATTTATATATTTTTTATAGTATTGTTAGATGTTGCTTCGTATTTTGATATAATTACTTTACGCGTATACCAGTCGCCATGTTGATTCCTGGCTATTTCTTGACAAGGTTGGACTATATAATTGAACAATAACTGTTGTGGTTGTGGTAATTCTCTAACCATTTTTAGCTAAAATGGTTTGGAACTGGGATACCTGAGACTGTGGTGACTTATAGCAATACAAGAGTAAGCAAGATAATTATCATAATATATGTATCAGCTAATATTCTGTGAATATTTTTGAATTTTAGGGAGTGACTTTGCTAACTTTAAGTTTTATTACTTGAGTCAAATATTATCGCTTTAAGTCGCCTTAAATCGCCTAAAGTCGCAATGATTTGTTTTGCCAATTTTGCTTAAGTCGCCCAAAGTCGCCTCAAGTTACGGCGACTTAAGGTCCCAGAGTAGGCCTAAGTAACGTTACTTTCGGGTAGCCGTTACTTTCTGTAATTATTCCTCCTAGTATAGTCTTTACTGTTTTAGGAGTACTATGATTAAAGATTACTATGATTAAAGACCGTTACTTTCAGAATTCTACGGTATGAACCCCGACTATCTAAACAGTGAAAGTAGAGGTTAAAGTTTGGTAACTCTTCTTATCCAGCAAAAAATGAGTTCCATTTATGAGATGCCAACATTCGATTCAAACCTCTGACCTCCATGCACGAAATACCGGTGCGATGCTCTACCAACTGAGCTATGAAGCCACACATTGGGAGCGAGGTCAATTTATCGAGTTTATATCTTTCCGTAAATCAAGGGTGTTGACGACGAAACATCACCATTTTTAGCTGTCAAAGTATCGTTTAGGGTGCACTTGAAGAAAAAATAATTAAAAGAAACGCTCTTATTTAAGCTTATTTAACTTCTGTTTTCAAGCTTGATTTCTGCTGATCTCTCGATTACGCGAGTCCGGTCTACAAGTGCCCACGGGATCCTCTCTTGAACAATAGCTAGTAATCGAACCGATTCCGTTTTAAGTGGTTTCTTTTAGGGGTATAATGAAGCTCAGACAACTTCCACATAAGTCTCCCGTAGGAGTTAAATTCCAATTTTCCGACGAGCATTCCATGCCTTTTCATGTGGGAGCTTTCCCCGGGTTTCAAAATGTCTAACGGGAAGTGAAGGAGTGATGGAGTGAAATCGAGTCCACTACTACAACTTGGAAAATAATAAATATTTTCCAAGTTAAAAAAGGAACGAAAAAAGTACATGGAAATGCACGTGTGTAAACTTTCCAAGCGAGGCATCACATCAGACCGAGGCTATGTGTGCCAGTCGTATACCAAGATGGTGTCCAGACTCCGAAATCTTCTGGCATCGCGGAAAATCGCAGGACGCGGGAATGACCAGATTAGAATGCGTTCTCCTATCATGGAACGCAAACTTCAAAGGGATGTCAATCTCGTATCTTCTTTTTCGTGTTTTGCTTTTCATGGCTCGGAGTAATGTTTATTTCCACAGTCTAGAGAAGCGACATTTCAATAGTAAAACTATCAGAAACCTTGTTACAGACGATGGTACAAGGATCTCTACGGACGTAGAAATCTTGCAGGAGGCCAAAAAATTTTACAAATCCCTTTACACTTCTATTACAGACAAGGAACTTTCTAATGAATATGACGACATTTTCTTTCCCGAAAATATCGAGGGAAAACTAACTGATGATCAAAAATTATCTTGCGAAGGAGAGCTGTCGGCAGCGGAATGTTTTGAAAGCCTCAAGACAATGGAGATGGGTAAGTCCCCTGGGACAGATGGCCTCCCAGCAGAATTCTATAAAGTTTTTTGGAACGACATGTCAACGCATTTACTTGCATCTCTGAATTCATCTCTTTCCAAAGGTCATCTCTCCATTTCACAACGAAGGGGTTTAATAACCTTGATTCCGAAAAAAAACAAACCTCAGCAGTTTCTAAAAAACTGGAGACCTATAAGTCTATTGAACTGTGATTACAAGATTGCAGCGAAAGCTGTTGCGCCCGGGGGGGGGGGGGGGGACTTCCTTATAAGAGGCTAATGGGGATGTGCCGCTGGATGGGGTCGCATTTTGAATACTGGACTGACTATAATGGGGTTACATTTTTAGTAGAGTTACTAGAATGGGGTCGCACATTTTCGAGATGTCTGGGATAAGAAAGTTCTGGCAAGCAGGGAAGATACGCGGTTAAAAAATGGTGCGTGCTGTTTTTTGATATTTAACATTCGTCTCGCATTGAATTCCGTCGGTTCAGGAAATCACAACTTAAACATTAATGACTTGCACAATAGTGCGGAACCCCTGGGTCCAGAACAAAGTCCAACAAATCATCCGTGCTACGGTATTTATTTTGCGGCTATTCTATCCTCCACTGAAGTTAACACAACCCGGAACACAACTTGGATCTTCTTTTGAATTAGCAAGCGTTTGATCGTAGATGAAAAGTAAAGTGTTCTACATTCAATTTAGCAAACGTGTCAATTCATTTTCTATTAGGTAGAGGCATCAACAGAAAGTGACTAAGTTGGGATCGGGAAAAATTACATTTGCCCAAAAGTGACTAAGATGGGGTCTATAATTAGCCACAGAATAGACTATAATGGGGTAGGGGTTCTGAGTGGCCAGCGGCACATACCCAGCAAAAATTGACCCAAGTACCCCCCCCCCCCC
>CM042758.1:14657449-14673834 GCA_022496165.2 Catalaphyllia jardinei | reverse complement strand
AGAACAGCAGAACGTTCCGGGTATGTTACTATTTATTGATTTTGAAAAGGCATTCGATACCTTGGAATGGAAATTTTTAGAAAAAACTCTTCGCTTCTTTAATTTTGGAGAATATTTAATTACCTGGATTAAGTTACTATATACAGACATTAGCAGCAGCATACAAAATAATGGGGGGTCCTCAGAATTCCTCCAGCTTAATAGAGGCGTTAGGCAAGGATGCCCGCTTTCCCCTTATCTCTTTATTTTATGTGTGGAAATACTAGGTAATGCTATCAGAAATTGTGATCAAATTAAGGGGATCTGTGTTTTAGACTCGGAGTGCAAAATAAGTCAATACGCAGATGATACTACATTAATCTTGGACGGTTCAGAGAAATCGTTGCAGAAGTCTTTCAGTCTGTTAGATTCTTTCGCATCCATTTCCGGTCTTAGAATTAATTATGAGAAAACAGAGGCACTTTGGATCGGCGCCATGCGTTTTCAAAGAAGAAAAATAGCAGCCTACCAGAACATTTCGTGGCCTTCCCACAAAGTTAAAGCTCTGGGAGTCTGGTTATCTACCGTCAAAGAAGAATCTATAACATTGAATTATGAAGAAAAAAAGGAGATCATTTCCAAAACAATTGAAAATTGGCAGTTTAGGAGACCAACGCTTCTCGGGAAAATAGTGGTCATTAAGAGCTTACTAGTTTCGCAGTTAATTTATATTATGTCTCCGCTCCCTACGTCGAGTGGACATCTAAAAGACTTAAAAAATCTCCTGTACCAATTTTTATGGAATGGCAAACGGGACAAAATTAAACGAGTAGAAATGATCAATGATTACGCAACTGGCGGACTTAAAATGTTGGACATTCAAATTTTCAACCGTGCCCTGAAAGCGAAATGGATTCAAAAGTACTTAGATTCAAGTAACAAAGGAAAATGGAAACTATTTCTGGACTTCTTTCTTGCAAAGTATAATGCTAACCTACTTATTACTGGTAACCTAAACGTCAACGATGCTGCCTCGCTGGAAATAGATGACCCTTTTACCAAAGAACTGGTTGAAATTTGGTCGTGTCTCAATTTCAAAAAACAACCTTCTGATTTTTCTAATATCCCAATCTGGTATAACTCTTTCGTGCGAATTGATAATAAGCCTATCTACTATAAAAACTGGCATAAGGCAGGAATTAATTTTCAAAACGATCTACTTGATGAAAACTTTCATTTTTTAACTTTTGATGCATTTAAGGAAAAATTTTCTATCAAAACTAATTTCCTCCAATATCAAAGCGTTGTAAGTGCAGTCTCCAAAATGAAATCAATTTGTGCCTGCACTCAGGCAGTGACAAACACTGTAAATGACTTAAATGGTCTGTTGGCTTCAACGGATTTTTGCAAGTTAGCGTATAAAATGCTTATCAAGCAAATTGCGTCTATTCCACTTAAAAGTCAAAGCAAATGGCTCTCAGATTGTAACTCTCAATCTGTGGACTATATAGATTGGCGTAGCTCATACATTTCAGCTTTCTTGTGCACCCGCGAATCCAAATTGCGAACCTTCCAGTTTAAATTCCTTCATAGAAGAATAGCTACAAATAGCTATTTATTCAAAATTGGTATTACATCTGATAATTTATGCAGTTTCTGTAAAGAACACCCGGAAACTATGATGCATTTGTTCTGGGAATGTACTTTTGTTCAAGGTTTTTGGAATGGAATAAAACAGTGGATGAGCAAAAGGCCATGTTTTCCAAATGATGTTTTGTGTTTTCAATCCTGCTTAGGTTTTGTCGACAACACTTCAAATATTTTGTCCCACCACTTTCTCCTCATCTGCAGATATCACATCCGCTGGTCCAAATTAATGCGCCTTTTCCCATCACCAAATCTTTGTGTACAGAACTTTCTGACCTGCTTAGAAGTGGAGAGACGCTATGCTCTTCAAAATGGAATTTTAGAGAAATTTAATGCAAAATGGGGAGCCTTCATACGTGAAAACAATCTCTGATTTATTTTTTATTTTTTTTAATTTTTTTATTCCTCTTTAAGGTGTGGAGAGAACAATTTTAGCAAGTTTAAAATAATTTTCTTTAATCTCTTTAAAAAATTTATCTGAACAAGTACTAAGAAAGAATTACTTAAATGTAAGGCCTCCAAACGTAAAGTCGGGTATTTTACGGGTATATGTATGTGAGTGTGTGTGTGTGTCTAAAATAGAGAAAAGTGATGTAAGTACAGCAATTTATGTAGTGAAAATGATTGTTCTTTTTTATCAAATTAAAAAAAAAAACAAGATCTGTAAATGTTAGGCACTGTAATGTAACATAATGTAAGTAAGTATCTTTATTAATGTATGTAGTGTAGGTAATGTAAGTGTTGCATTGTAAATGGTGTGAGTAAAGCAATTCATAATGGCATGAACAACACGAAATCACGAAAGGAAAAAAAAACGGATTTTTTTTCCGATTTACCTTTATTTCGGTGTTCATATTACAGATATAAGCGAGAATGTCGTTATGTCGTATTGATCGCTTATGTCGCTAGTGTGAGCCAGCCCTGAGCGAAACGACACGCGTTACTTTCCGTCAGCTTTTGGAGGGAAAAAAATATGTATGGGGCGAAATTGTCTACGTTATTGTGAATATTATGTCATTTAATTAAATTCAGTATGGAGTCTAGTATTTAGTGCCTAAGAGTAAAAAACCAGGCATTGTCAATATTCCACGTGCAATGCTAACGCTTTCCCCATGAGTCGGTCTGTCATCGGCGCGTTTTCTTTCATTGCCTTTCTCTCTGTTAATAAGCTCCTAGAAAAGAGAAAACAAGTGCAATAAAATAACCTTTTTGTAAAGGATGGTTTCCACAGATATAGCTTGTCAAAATCCTTGACTTTTCTCTAATGTTTAGTTCAATAAAAGTAAATAAAAAAGAAACTTTCTCTGAGCCTGAAAAATTAATACAAATGTCTGGAAGTCATCCTTTCTCCCATTCATTTTGAGACTGCCATGTTTTCAACAAATTCGTCTTGTTCACCAAGGGAAAACATCGTTAAGATCACTGTGATCCGAAATATTTCCTTTAAAAACAATGGTATCAAACAATGATGCCATAAATTGAATTATCTCTGATTTTTTTCGCTTTTTTTCAGCATTCCAATTTTCCCTTGCTCAAAATAAAATTCCCTGACTTTTCCCTGACATACGATTTCTTTTCTCCTGACCATTTAAATTCCTGACATGTGGGAAATCTGTTAAGTATTACACTTGACCAAAAATACTTATTTACCTAACCAATTTATAATGTTGTTCTCGTGGGGAATTCAAAGATGCGTAAATTAAGAATAAGTTGAAGACGTCTCTCTGTGTGAAGAAAAAAAACCGCGATATCAGTAACTGGTTACTAACCGAGTGACGTCACAGGAGATGGCAAAGATGGTGAGCTTAGAAACCAAGCTCTAGCGGGGTGAATATAGCGTCATATGATGACATTTTCAACCAATCAAAATCTCCAATTCTTCTACTCACCTCTGGAAATTATACTAAATAGAGAATACTACACGGAGGAAAGAAAGATTTGATTTTTGTTTTTGGAGTGGTAGAATATTGTTTCAACACGAGAAAATAAAACTCATATCTTCAAGACAGTTTTTGATTTTCTTTTTACAATTTAGTTTTTATTAACCGAGCAAGTCAAGCTCTGTTAATAAGATGTTTATTAGATGGCAAACAAGAACAATTTAACTGGCTCGTAGTAGCTGATATTCTGCTTGCCTGCAAAAGTTTGCTCGTCCTCTATTGCTCATCAGGCTTTTTGGCACTTCGATAAATAAATATTGTTAGAAGAAAGTAGTCGATACTTTCGTATTTTAGTTTGAAAATTTTCACCGCAAAACATTACCGGACTGGATGCCGGTCTAGCTGGGAAAATCTAGACCGCTTTCAACGTCATCAGTATCTTCAATAGCGAGGATATGGAAAATATGCCACTCGGTTCCCGGATGTGGTTTCGTAGGAATTTTTACAAGTGGTGCATTTTCCCGTAAAACACTCGCGTCTATACAACAAGTATTCTAATCGCACGAAACACTGACTTACTTGAGCGTTGCTGCCTCCAATTTTAAGGATCTTGTAACGGAGAGGTTTCAAGATTTCAACAGCATTGCCAAAAATACCCTGTGACAAGAAAAGAGAAAAAATCACAGAAAAAAAGAGTACATGTATGGGTTGTAAACAAGTTCTGGTAAGTTTTGATGCGCTAACATAACACAAACACTTCGATTCCCAAAACGACATAATATTTCTCTATGTAAGGCTCATTTTTCAACCCCCCTCCCCCTCACCCTTTGGTACTTATTGCAGAGTCCCGAACACAACCTAAGTTTGCTTTATAACAATCTTTTGTAGAAACCAATTTTCATGCACCACAAAAACTGGTTCATTAAACATAAGGTGACTAAGTTGAACTTGAAACTTGCTTGAATTTCTTATACTGAATAACAAAGAAACAAAAAATAATAAAAGAAGAAGCAGTCATGAGTCAGGAGACAGATGAATAAGACGCAATAGAACAAAGCAAAACAAAGTCAATTGCGTTAAGCAATGTAGCAGGCGATAGACAACTATTAAGGACACTGGACATCTCGATGTACCATCAAATCTTATTAGGGGAATTTCTATTTGGCGCTTATGACTTAGCATGCTCACCGTACCCTATCAGCTTGTACTAATGATTCACAGAGGGTCATTCCAGGCGATAGACAACTATTAAGGACACTGAACATCTCAATGTACCATCAGATCTTATTAGGGGAATTTCTATTTGGCGCTTATGACTTAAGATGCTCACCGTACCCTATCAGCTTGTACTAATGATTCACAGAGGGTCATTCCAACCTCTCTGGTCACGTCACAGTTAGTTCCTGAACCATCACTGGAAAATCACACAATGCAAGGGAATTAGTCACACATAAGACGACAGACATGGTGTCATGCATCTGTTCAGTAATTGATCACAGTTGACCGCAAAAATGTATTACTGTAAGATCACCCGAGGCGATGTCATTATTGTTCTTGAACTCCACATTTTGATAATGTCTATTATCAATTACTGAACAGATGCACAAACAGGGAAATATAATAAAAACCAAACAAACAAAGCAACAACAACGACAATAAAAGAACAACAAGATGTTAATGACACCATCTAGGGATTATACACCTGGAAGGAACGAGGCACTGTGAGGGTGAAGTGATTTGTTTCAATTTCCCAAGAAGATAAAGAAATGTCCCCGGCCAGGACCCCAACCCAGACCGCTCGCTCCTGAGTCCAGCGCGCTCCCCATCAGGCCACCACGTGTTCCCCCACAATGCTTTTCTATGCCTGCTGAAAACGCATCAATTGAAAGAGTGGCAAATTAAAACTTTGCTATAGCTGCTGCTCCACCAACCTGACATAGTCTCTCAAGGATGCCATGAGTTTTAACGTCGCATCTTGATTCTTTGCTCCTAATGTACACATTAGCATGTGGACATCATTGAAAACCTGAGAGAAAAGAAGTTGGTATTGATGAAAGGGCGCAATTGATCGTTTTCACGGGACGTCATCATTTTCTAAAATCCAAAACTAAAGAGCCACCAAAGATTCCATTCTCATCAGACAAAAGAAGTGGTATATGTATATCATTTTTACAAGTTTACAGCTCAATAGCGTTCGTTTGAAAACCAGCGCATTTTGAATTTCAGAGTTATGGCGGAGCATGACACAAAGCTCCCATCGCGTTTGTCGAAAACTATATACTTATCTCATGAGCTTTAGCCTTTTCAGAAGTTAGAGCATTAGGAAAAGTGCAAGCTTACTAAATGTTTTGTTGTTCAGTACAGTTAATCGGTCACCAAGATAGCCAAAGTAAGTTCCAGATAATTACACTATTTTCCTTCCGCCATAATGGTGTACCACGTAGGTACACTAGCATGACGTTTCTATACTTGGCGTATTTGTTTACTCGAGGTCATGGCTGATCTTCAACCTTACCGTTTTGAGCCAGAACGTGTTTCTAATCCTGAGGATAGCGAAAGCGAAAGCAAAGAAGTACACGATCGGTTGAAAGGCACATTTTGGTGCTTTCGTGAGCGATGTCAAATCATGCCAACGCCGAGAGAATGTGCTTGTTGCCGAGAACACCCAGAGGAAGAAAACAAAATTCAAGGTAAAATTTTAAGTGTATACTGCATCAGTTGCAGTAAATGGAAAAACACATTTTTCTTTGTAAATTGCTGTAGACGTTAAAAGAGGGTTTATTAAAGCCGTAAGCAGTTATTTTTTACATCAACTGTTTGTATTTTTATTTTTGCCGTGTCTAAATATATGTCACGATCATCGAATGTAAAACCAATATGTCATCGAATGTAAAACCAATGTACTTTTTAGGATTGCTTGACATTTCTAAAGAAACACCAAATACTTTTCATAGGTTTGATTGAGGATTTCAGTCGGAATTCCGTGAATATTTCTTACTTATGGTTTATTATTATCTCTTTGGTGTTTTTCTATCTTTGTAAATTACTATTTTTAGGTTTCGTTCAATTTGAAGGTAATTTTGTACGTGGCCCAAACAACTCAGTATTAGTGTTGAGTTAAAACGCATGCGCAGCCAGTGAAATAACAGTACATACCAAAATATGATCATCCGTGTGTGACTCCCACAAGTGATAGAGATCTTTCCATCGATTACCAACATCAACACCTACAAGTAACCATAGACAAAAGATATATTTATCAAATAACGAGGAAAAAATGTCGTCGCTGCACTTGTTACTTATGTTCAGAAATTCTTACAGCCTGACTAAGGATACTTGTAATTCTCTATGACAGTTTTAAAGACATAAAGAAAGAAAGAAACTGTCTTGACAATGATGTCGCCACAATAGCTCTTTGTGATGCACCACCAGAGACATTAAGCGCCAAAAGAGCTGCCTACATGACTGACAGTTTTCTATGTACAAAATTACTTCACATTAAAGGAAACCTAAAAACAGCTAGCAGTAATGGTAGATCGAAAATAAACAACTAGATGATTTATACGGACAGGAAACTAACAAACAGAGGCCTTTTTTAAGAGAAACAGGTGGGGTACTTCTTTCGAGACACTTTTGGATTGAAAGGTACTTCATATAATTACACATGTATCCACGCCCCTAACCAATACTGATAAACCTTTACAACTGCATCATCCCTAAATGCCTCTTGCAGTAAGTGACAGGAATAATTTTTTTCTTAAAAGTGTAGAAAATCGTTGGAATGAGGTTCGAGCAAGTATTATCTATATCCTTTTCATAAATTTTTTTGTGACCATGGGACAATTGTCGTATTGTTCAGTGTACGTGATGGATTTGAAGACGACCCGTCTACCGGTGAATAGGCCATATTCGTATCCTCGGTATTGGACTGGAACTAGCATGCAACTGAGGCTAATGTGAAGAGACTTTTAAAATGGAAATGCAGTTAACCTCGTTTTTAATGATATTCCCCGCACGAGCCTCGATTACAAGCTAGTCCCAGTCCAATACCGAGGATACGAAAAATGGCCTATTACATTCACATAAGCACTTAGAGCTAAAATCAAGGGTGTTTTTAGCAGGCCAAATTGTTGCTATGGTAACCTATTGTAACACAAAACTAATAGCAAATGGTTCCCCAATGATTGGTCAGTTTGTTGATACCATGACTTTGGCATCAACTGATACAGAGTGGTTATAATGACCCATCAAACTGCAAGTCTTGGAAAGTACTGGAAACTGTTTCCAACTACCTTAAGACGGAGTTCAATGTATTGCTAAATTTATACTTACCTTCCATTTGCAGTCTGTAAAGAAGTGACGAAGCATCCACTAAATCGAGCATGGCGCCAGAATGGCAGCGTTTTCCAACCTTATAAACAGGAAAAATAGCGTTCATATTACTGAAAAATATTCTTCGAAACTATTTTACTGAATTTGAGTTATTTTGGTCAGATCAAAAAAAAAATTAAATTGAAAGGAACTTAAAAAACTTTACTAAGAGAGAAAGTCACTAAGAGATACATGAAATACACCATAATGAAACAAGGATGGAGAAGATAAACACGGATTATAAACGACGGAAAAAAAACAGACCAAAGACGGCACGATTACGTACAAGTACTATAACAACAGGTTAGCTGGGAACCAGCTGTTGCTTTGCACTCATCTTATCTTTACAATCAATTTGCAACTCGTAAAAGAAGACAAGTTTGAGGAATTAAAGGAAACGCGATTACGATCGAAGCTGACGCGACCTGTTCGCACGGGTTGACGTAGTCGAGAACAGAACTAGTGCTGCTGGAAAGCACAAGTCGAGATGGACATATTTTCGATGAGAATTGCCAGAGGCAGTGAGATTGGAAGGCCGAGATTTTCGTCTTTGACGTTGCTGAGCAGCATAACACGCCATTATTACGAAGCGACTCTTTGGGCTAGTTTCTGATTGGCTTGTTAAACTTGGAAACCCTTTGGTCATCATCATCATCATCATCATCATCATCATCATCATCATCATCATCGTCATCATTGTCATTCCTTAGAGCCCCCACTGAGGCATAGGGCTGCTTATTTCCTATATCTAATTACAAACGTTGCCTTACAAGACGGGTATCTTTCTTTCTTTTCTTCTTTTTTTTCAGGCTTTCATGGAAACGAAGAACAGATAAGAAATCAAAAATCATGGTAAAGCTGAAACTCAAAGGTTCGTTTTACCTCCTCATCATAAATGTCCACTGCAGCGTGATGCTCTCCCTGATAAAAAAAAAAGTGAAAATACATCAACTGTAAAACAAACAAATAAATAATGGTAATTGAACTGAGTGGAGTGCAATTTGGTCTGAAATCATACGCGTAATTTCAAAATCGAACGAGCGGGCAGCGCGAGTTTAAATTGAAATCACAGCTAAAAATATTGGCGCACCGTTAAGAGTCTTGATACAAAATACATGCAGGTTTAGAGTGGATTACGCACCATAGCGTTGCCATGAGTCTTTCCAACATTTCCTATAACCACAAAGGTACCACCCGCGTCATTGGTGCAGATTATTAGTACTTCAATAGGCTTAAAATCTCATGCGAACCCAGTACATTGAGAACATTTGAGATGAAGAATAAATTAGTTTATGAACTGTTACGTTTACCTTTTCGATGTGATACAGAGCCCAGTGCCAGTAATTATGACAGGCTAGCATTGCTCCCATCTAAACATTAAGGAAATACAGACTATTAGTCCATGTTTTGACAAGAAAACCTTTCAAAGCCCCTAAAAACGGATCACGTTTGCACCAAATTACCACCCCTCCCCTAAAATATCACATGCCCCACCCCTAATAGACCAATTTCTATATATATATTAAAGGTCAAATGAACCAAAACTTAGACATCTTATCTTCAGCAATTTTATAGCGACAAAATGTTAAAAAATATGTAAAAGGAAACTTTTCTTTCTTAGTCGTTAAAAGGAGTAAAAAAGTTAAAAGCACGAAATGACCACACACTTCACTGGAAGGAATGGAACTGAGACTGCTTTGTGACGTCATTGTTGTCTTGAACATTGCTGCGTTTCCGCAGTGAATCTTTCGTGGGGAAGGTTTTGAAACAAAATTTTTACAAAGCTTATTTTATTCACATGTAATTTTTTTTAGGAAATGGCCGAGGAGTTCGACCGTTGTTCGGCAGGGATTATTTGCTTTTTTCCGTTGTTTTTTGAATAGTTGCCTGTTTGCAATGTTCCATAATGAAGTTAAAAAACATTGGTATCGCGTCTTTCTTGACTACAACTTGACGAAGCTTGAAAGAGGGTCCCAACAAACTCGTTACCACAAGATTTTATTCGAATCTGTCTTCAGTAAAGTGTTTGACACAAAGGCACGTGAATACTTCGACGGCATAGAGCATTCTCTTCTCTTTTTTATAAGCCATACGTTTTCAAGCTTTGGGTACTGGGGTAACTTGAAAGTGCTAACTTTGGATTTTGAGTGGTTTTACTCTGAAGATCACTATAAACTTGAAACCAAAACAGTTTCAAATTTCCCGCATTTCTCGAGATCACCAACAGTGACGTCACAATTAAGTTTTATTTCCGAAAATTATTATCCCACAATCGTCCTGACCGCTCTACGATTATGAAGAACTAAAGGCGTTGATTTTAACATTCCAACATCTTCGCAATGCTTCGTCCGATTCGATTGAAACTTCAGAATGTTTATTTATACTACATGAACACATTGAACTCAAAAGAAGAAAATGTCTAAATTTTGCTTCATTTGATCTTTAAAATTCAGCCTAAAACAATGCGCCATAGTATGAGGCTCTAGGGAATAACTACAGAGTTTTTGGGGTTTATTCCCCAGAGCCTCGCGCTGAGGTCTATTGTGTTAGGCTGCTTTATAACATATCCCAATTGGGCTATTTCCTCTGAACGTGCCTTCAGGATGGAAAGGGAAAAAAGCAAATAAGTAAACATAAGTAAAGCTTGTTTGTCAGGAAAGAAAAACGTTGGGCAATAAACCTATTGTTGTGTAGGGTCTATGTAAAGCTCTACTCGTCATTTGTATTTTTGCTAGCCCTACGAGCAAAACACTGAGTTTATTTACCGTCCAATCGTTAAGTGTCTTGCTTAAAAATGAAATGCCCTCATCCTGCCGTCCTTCCATCTCAAGAACATGGGCCTCTGCATGGGTGCTCCAGCAATCTCTTGGATTCAGTTCTAAACCCTAAAAGACGATGATACACAATACCTTCAAACCTTTCACAAACTTAAGGTTCGAAAATTTAAGGTAGCTCTGAACCCTACCTACAATTTTCTTTAACTTTTTCAGAAGTTTGGAGATGTTCGTTTCCTCGCCCAAGGTGGTAAATCTGCAATGGACTTTGGTAAATCTTGGGGCGTTCAGGAGGAAATTTCACTATTATCAGCCATCGCGTTGTATTTTAGGATAGCACTCATTTAAATAAAGATCATAATGATAACCAAACACTGGGGTTAAATGAAGCTTGAGCCATACCCAGATTGATTTTTTTAAGGGTTTAATTGAAAGGTTCCAATAAACATCCCTAACCTTTTCTCATTAGTCCCAACAACACTCCCCACTCGACCGGAAGAGAGATTTGTCATGGCAATCAAACAGTTAAATAATAATTAGAAATGTAAGGATAATTTAAGGGAGCCCTACCTTCAATGCATGCTTTTCTGCCTCCTTATAAAATCCAGTTTCTACCAAGCCAAATGCATACATTCCCTGAAGATATCTTAAGTTGACAACATAAAAATATTATCAACGGAAGATAATTTAAATTATAATTTGAACACAAAGGTATACATATGTGTAGTTGGTGATTTAAATTACATTTTATATTACTTGTTAATATTTGATGTATAATAATTTGAGACAGTGGTGATACAGGTACTATTAACTTTATGGTATTGATTACTAGTTTGAAAATAATGTGCTGTGTTACATTCTCAATAAATTTCCAGTTACCTAACTCAAATAAAAAGCTTACAATGAGACTTCAAAATAATTCAATTATGACAAATTGATGTTATTGATTAATATACATATTTCTACCTACATGTACATGTAAATGCAGTGAAGCTGCATTGGCATACAGTTGTAAAAGGGGTTAAATCATATAATTTGTGACTGTCCAAGTCAAATTAATTAGAATTCTAAGTCAGAGATCTCTCCTAAGTGGTCACTTCTGGTAGCAATAATTAATGCTCTTGCCTCTGATTGTTTGAAGTTTTCTGTAATAGTTTGAGCATTGGCCATCTTAAACTGATCTCAGCTAATTGGATTGTCTGCCCGACAATGAATCAGTATTCTGTTCACAAGATTTTTATTAGCCTTTAATGTCTTAATTGTATACTGTCTTGTAGCTACATGTACATAAACATATCTCACCCATAAAGTGGCATATTTTCCTTCCAACGTGGGAGCACACGTGCAATAGAATCTCTGATCTGAGGCTGATAGCCAAGGTAGAAGTAAGAGTCGTGGGCCATTTTCAATGCAAACATATCAGTTGGATTCTCTATTAATATGTCCTCCCAGGTTAGACAAGCTTGTGCAGTATTTCTACAAGAAAGATCAATCAAAAACATGGCAAAACCTGCACTGTAATCTGATGTCATGGAATGTGCAAGAAGTTTGGTGGTGTAATGTCTGGTATTACAGTGGGTAATAAGACTGCCTGATAGTATAGGCTGGTTTTAATGAGTTGTCTGGATGCTACTAGAAAATCTAGACCAACATTTTTTCAAGGTACATGTAAAAAATGCATTGACACATTGCACTGTACCAAAGCCAAAAAAAAAAAAACTTTGGTATGACACCTATATTATACAGAATTAATATGATGTAAGTGTATTACCCTAGACTTGTACCTAGTCATGTACCATACCCAAAAACAGAAATAAATTAAAACAATGTAAATCCAGGCAAGTGTAAACTTTAGAGTGTAAATGAGGAGTAAATGTGTATGGAAAACCAGTTCAATATTCTCTAGTCCATTAAGAAATCATATCCCTTAAGAATTTGTTCTGATGGATGATAATAAATATTATGATTACCAGTAATATTAATTACAAATTTATATAATCGTGTCTGATAAATATTAATATCTCTTACCCTTCTGCCCACTCTTTCACAGCCTTGACATGGAGCTTTTCTCGATTTGTGATGTCACTCTTAGCAGCTAAAGACTCCAGTACCTGCATGTTATTCTTAAGTTCCTGATCAACATGAATTCCCTTGCCAGATGCAATCAGTTCCAAACCACAAGATATCACATGGCCCATCACTGAAGAAAAACATATTTTAATGTAATATGATTATTAATTAATTTATTAATTATAAAATTAGATTTATTATTTAAATATGTTGTACTTTTAATGATTATTCTCAACAAGTGTATGCCAATTAGGAGTTACTGTTATAGTACAGAAATCATACAACTTACCGTATACTGTACGGTCATGTACCTGTTACATGTACAGTACATGCAAGCTATTAATTTTTTCACAGCAAGATATCACAATCTCATTGAATTGTTTTAGCATACCAATTCAATCTACCAGTTATTCAAACCTTTGTTTAAATCCTCTTCACAGACACTTCCAAAATGCAAAGAAGCAGCCACCATTTTGTTAACAGCTGCATACTGCTATCCACATGTACTTAACAAATAGATTCCATGTTGCCAAGTGTCTGTTCAGTAATAGATCACAGATAACGTCAAAATGTGGTAAGATCAAAAAAGTGGCACACAAGGTGATAGCCGAGTGTGTCAATGTTCTTACCACATTTAAACATCTTCTGTGATCTATTACTGAACAGATGCATAGCAACATGGAATTTATTTATTTTGTGTAAAAAAGCAATTAAACTACTACTGTAACAGAGAAAAAATGGCTTTTTTATTTCAAAACGCTTTCAACAGAACTGGAACGCTGGCCTTTGCCCACTTTGGAAAAACACAAAAAAGCCATTTCACATAATCCGTTGTCTATACAAAATGAAGCAATCTCATGTCAAACTTGACTTGAGCGTCGCTTCTCGTGGAATGAACACTTATAACGAAAGAAGAATTGAACTACGAAATCTACAAACTTGAAGAAAATGCTGGAAAATAGCCACAGGTTTTGTCATCAGAGCAGCCCTGTGAGCTGAAAAGCTTGGACGCTACCTTGAATATTGCAGGAGTTGAAAAAATACGCTCAGAAAACTTGCAGTTGCGGTCAACACTGGAGGTCATTCAATCAAGTTCGAGTTTTGAATGAGAGGAGCATTAGCGACAATGGAAATTTGTGTCTTCTGTGGCTGGACCTTCTTAAATCATTTTGATATGGTGTCGGAGACACCTTATAGCTGCGATACAGTTGGCTGTGAGCTGTAGCGAGTTATACTTGTTTCCTACTGTGCCCTGAAAGGGACTGGAAAATACGTGTCGGAAAGCAAGGTTACAGTATGTGTTTATTTTAACCGAATTTTAAAAAGCGATCTTTAGTTATTTCATTCCTAACATCAACCTGTGTCAACGGTTATTTTCAGACTGAGAATTGTTTAAATAAATTAATGTCATAAACATTTTGTTTATCGGGCTTGTTATATTTGAGACAAAACAATGGTTTCTTACCTTAAAGTTAATTTGGAGACCAATTTTGTGCTTGGTTTAGTCTCACAGACTCGACTGCCAACTGAGACTGCTCAGCAATTTTTTCTGGTTATTAATTATTTTTCTAAAAGAATCGGCTTCACCTTTCTTGTTCTTGCTTCTCCAACCTGTTCAATGCATCAACAAGACTTTTGCCCAGTCATGTAAAATATCACCTAAATTCTCAAAACCTTCTGCCATTTTAAAACACAGAGGGGAAAACTTTCTAATGATAATGTCAATTGTGCATAGGCAAGAACCAATTTAGTAGGTCATAGGCAAGAAACAATCAAAATGCAAGAATAACTTGGGTTATTATATAAAAAAGAATAGATGGTGAGTAGCAACCAGCAAATCAGGGAACTATTTAACTACATGTAACTCAGAAGCTCAATTACACTTTTATTAGTATAATTACATGTATAGAATATAATTAAAATAGTTATAATTGTTCTATCATGGATATCAAAATGTTCTCTTATTTTCTGGCTACACTACCCCATCTAGCGAGTACACATGTATTCTGTCAAGGCTGGTTTTCACAAATGAGGGCTCGTTTTCTCCCCAATTAGTCCCTTTGGGCCAAACACTTTGACACGTTAATAAATCAATAAAAACTAGCAATGGAGTCATAGTCAGAGTCGTAATCTGAGAAGCGTACACAGTTGGTAGATTGAAATAATCTGATGAAAATCAAACAAACAGAGCTGGAAGCAGAACACTGATACTGCTTATGACTCCTTCACTTACAATCAAGTGAAAGCTGCATTGATGGAGTTGCAAGCAGAAGCGGAAGAATAAACCAATGACAATGTTCAACTCTGGACCTTGTGATTGGCTGGTTCTTTCACTTCTGCTTCCGATTCCAACAACCTAGTTTTCACTGGAGTCGTAAACGGAATCAGAAGAAATGGAAATGTTCTGGTTCTTCCTTCTCTGATTCCGCTTATGACTTCGCTTACAACTCCGATTTTCGATCTTCACTGCAGGTCATAAGATCTCTTATGACTCTTACTACAACTCAGACTCTGTCGCTACTGAAAACCAGCTTTTATAGATACAATGTAGTGAGTAACCAAGCAGTGTGAACTAAAATGCTAACAAACTGGCAGAAGATGATGATTTAGATAGACTTTTGAATGACTAGTACATTTATATTACGGTTGCAGTAAACCTTTAAGGGCCTATTTTACCCAAAATTATTTGACACCAAATTGAACAATTTAGTTCATCTGAATTTTCAAAAAAAAATTATCTTAAAACATGTAAAACACAAACAAGTTATCCACAAAATCATAATTTTTTAAAAAAGAATAATTGAACTGCAAACTGTGATAAGCCATTTAACCCTTTACCTCCTAAGAGTGCCAATTGGCACACAATGTCATAACTGAACATTTGATGGATTTCTATAAATTTTTGTCACGAAAATTGTCTTGTGAAGATCTTCTCATTGAAGTAAAAAAACTGTGACCCCCTCCTATCAAAGGTGTGGTTGACCACCCCCACAAGTTTTAAGTTTCCTTTTTGGGATGCAAATGGAATGCAAGACTTGTTTTACATGGAGCTATACACTAAGCTTTAAGTCATTCATTTTTGCATTTTAAAGCAATTTCTCTCAAAATGTCTACTTCCTTCACAGCTGCTGATGTCAGTGATGTCAGTTCTTAAATACAGTAAGCTGATCAGTGGCTTTCAAATGGTATTTATTGTACATGGGCAGAGTGTCTTTATTTGCCGATTTAGGAAAAATTGATGCTGGGTTAAGTGATCTTTACTGTAAGGACTTACTCTTACCAAAATCTGGATCAGCCTTCATCATCTTGGAAAGTGAGCCCTCAATCCCATCCACACTAAGCTCATCATACCATCCTGTGTACTGAAGAAAATATACGCATTAAAGTAGAAAAGTACAAACAATAAGCCAGCTCATTGAAAACCCAGCTCACTTTTCCGGCCTTAACAGCTCCCATGACAATTGGAGCTTTAAGGTTTGCCCATACTTTTGCAAGTTTTTGCTTGAATCAAGCTCTTTTTCAGCCAGCCCTTAAGGACATTGATATATCCCTGTGTAAAGATCTCTCAAGAATTCTTACGTCATCAACCTACAGAGGCATCTATAACTTATCACACATAAAATAACACATAAGAACCAAAAACTAGATCATACATGTTAGCTTG
>CM042758.1:14650759-14657349 GCA_022496165.2 Catalaphyllia jardinei | reverse complement strand
CAGGGATGCCTAGAGGTGAGTGTACTGGACAGTGGGTCAAGCCCTGGGTTTGAGCTTTACTCAGGGCAGTGAGGTCTCTGTGACTGTGTGGTGTTCTTGGGCAAGATGTTTCACTCCCACAGCACATTTCTCTCCCCCCCCTCCCCCCACCACAATGTGGAGTACTCCTTTACTTTGGCTATGGGGGGATGTGCCACTGGACAGGGTATGATTTTTGGTCCTCACTATAATCCTGAACAGGGTATACAATTTGCCTTTCCTCTGTCCCAAAAAGGATGAGAACCTGTCCTTAACAGGGTATGGCATTATGAAACGAGAGATGTTAAGGTCATCAATCAATATACATGTAAGATCATTTCCTGGACAAGAATCAATTGCTATTGTTTGTGGTAAAAAATTGTTCCACTTATCAGCATTATAACAAGCACACATTGACAGACTAGTTGATACTGGTACAGTAGGTCTAGATTATCTGTGTGTTTCTTTGCTCTACAAATGGTAGTATTTTTGTCCTTTAATAGGGTCAGGATTTCAAACCCTTGACAGCACTGCTGTACCCAAACATGGGTCAAGTACCCCCCTGCCTCTTTTTGTACTTCAAAGTAGTGCCAACAATGATAAGTACTTGTAAGTATTTTTAGTACAAGTATTGTACTAATAAAAAAGTAGCCACCCCCCCCCCCCCTTTCCACTAGGCTTTCTCAATTCTAGCCAGCAAACAGCCTTCTGGCAAGGATGAAAAAAAAATCCACCATGTGTACAGTACATGTTTAATTACTAACCTGTGTTAAAGTAGCATCATACATTTTGGCTGCCTCATTGCTAGTTGTTGACAGTGGCAACCCCTCACTTCTCCAAGCCTTAAAATGAATTGTCATGAGTTACATGTAAATGATAATAACCTCTTACTAACTCAGCTCAAGAACCATACTGGGGAATACTGGCCTGAGGTCATGGCAGGGTGGAGCCAGATGAGCAAGGTTAATACAAATATGACCGAGCAGCAATAATTCCAAAGAGAATCGAATCAAGCTACACTGTAGGTTATCTAGTTCAATACATGTAAAAGAAGAAGTGTTCTCACGTTGGATTGCTAATTTGACTTGAGAATGCTTCTTTATTTATTTCACTTACCAATTATCTAGTAAGTGATTAACTATAAAGTTGTTTCTTTCATGGCAATCCATGGACACAAAAAAGGACGTGGTTTCTGACCAATTCAATGTGAACAGTCTACAGTATATGGGAACATTCTTACTACAAAAGAACCAATCAAAATGCCTGGAGTAATCTCAAGACTTCCTTGTCTAATGATAATTATTCCTATTGATTACTATAACAATGATGGGAATATACATGCATGTACATGCATGTACTAACAATAATTCCTCACCCGGACGATCACACAATACAAACTACTGAATACTCCTGGGTTCAAACCATTTACTAAATTCCTCAAATTATTCAACATATGTCACATTTTCTTTTAATATTCCTGAAGCTCTTTTCATATTAAATACATGTAATTTCAAGGTTATCACAAAAGTCACCACCTAAAGTTTACTACTGTTTTTAGGCAATTGAGAAGTACAAGTATATATGGCGCCCTGAAAGAAACTGTTGGTCAACTAAGAAATAACCAACAGGTTACTGAATTTGACTACACTATGTATAAAACTCAACATACCAATTACAAAGTTTTACAAAAAATCAAGAGTTCAGAAATCAAATGTTCGATTTAATTCGACTTTCCTATTAATTTTGTGTAAGATCGATTTGGTTCGATTGCTGTCGATTGAGTTCAATTTAGTCCAATGGAATTACAATTCGATTGGGTTCGAACGACTACGCCGGGAGTCTAGAATCCTGAGGCAATGACCGTATGTCACTCGATGACAACCCACTTTCAAAAAAATAAAAGTTTCCATGGAGCAAACAAACAACTAAAAAATAACAAAGAATTGTATAGAAACATGATGAACTTTAGATAAGTAGCTAAGGTTAAAATCATAAAACTGGTTTCCTTAGAATAAACATAAGCGGTATAAAAATAGAAGGATGTTTCGATGACTCCATGTCATCATTATTGTATATAAATTTTATAGTAGTAGTAGTGATCAAACTAAATCAGAGTTGTTGTGGTTAGGGTCATTACGATATCGAAGAGATACACTTCTAAATCTAAGATTAAGTGAAGAACCTATTTATGCCCTTGGAGTATTTTTTTCGTACGATGAACAACTTGCAGCCAAAAAGAACTTTTTTGATCGACTTGACCCCTTAAGAAGAATACTAAACATTTGGTCATCAAGAGATATATCGATATATGGCAGAATCAATATAGTAAAGACTATAGCGATTTCTAAACTTACTTTCGTGTGTAGTGTGCTGAATACGCCAGACACGTTCGCTACTGAAGTCAATAAACTGATTTTTGACTATGTATGGAAGTACAAAAATTCAAAGATTAAAAAGTCCACCTTGATTAAAAGCAAAGAAAACGGAGGTCTAAACATGGTTGATTTCACACTGTTTGATAAAGCACTGAAAATATCCTGGGTCAGACGTCTCTGCTCTGAAGGCAATCAACCATGGAAATTCATCCCACTACACTTTCTATCTGGTGTCGGTGGAACACTTGTTTTTCGTTGTAATTACGACTTGAAATATTTAAACTTAAGTGCAAAATTACCCACTTTCTACAAAGACATAATCTCGCACTGGCAAGAATTGAATAAGGTTGTTCCCACAACAAAGAAAGACGTCCTCGATCAAATTGTTTGGAATAACCGATTCATAACAATCAACAAAGCCTCCGTGTATTATCGAAACTGGCATCGTGCCGGTATTCATAAACTTTCCAGTCTCCTCGATGAGAACAACAATCGATATCTGTCTTTCAATGAATTCTCACGAAAATTTAAGGTGAAAAGTAATTTCTTACAGTATCACGGCCTCCTTTCAGCAATATCAAGTGAATGGAAAAAACACCTCAAAGAAGAACAGCAAGCCGCCACAGTTAATTTACCTGAAATCGATAAACTTAAGTGCAGAACAATTTACAAATCGCTAATTGATTGTCAGAATCTCCCTCCTCCAACGGCTGAGAAAAGACTTATAGAATGTGGTTTCAATATCCCCGAGCGACAGAAAATATACTCCTTACCCTTTCTCGTGACCAAAGAAATTAAACTTTCAATATTCCAATACAAGATTATTCATAACATTCTCTACACCAATTGCATTTTGTACAAAATGGAAAAGGTTCAAGACCCTCATTGTCCTTTCTGTACAAACGTAGACCAAACAGTCGGTCACTTATTCGTATCGTGCCCTATCGCTATTTCTTTCTGGTCGGATTTTATTAAATGGTATCATTCTGTTTCTAAAAAGACCCTTAGCCTTTCCAAGAATGAAATTATTTACGGAGTTCTCACGAATTGGTCTTCCTGTTCAACCCTAAACCACCTAATTCTCATAGGTAAATACTTCCTCTATTGCAAATCACTAAAAAGCGTTAAATTTCAGTTCGCGGATTTCTTAAATCTTGTATATGATAAAATTGAAATTGAACGTAACATAGCTTCTGTATCAAACAAACAAAATATTTTTTTAAAGAAGTGGTCCAGCTTCATAAATTAACGTAAGGAGCCACAGTTTCAATTTTCAAGGCCTAAACAATAATATACAGTAAGTAAGTAATGTAACATATCGTCAGGTTATGTCATGTATTGTAAGCGATAATGTATTGTATTGTAATGTAACATAATGTAATGTAGGCAGTTAGTGTCGTGTAAGTGATGTTTATAAGTAACATAGTGTACTGTAAGCAGGCAATGCAATATTAAGCATTTGCAAGTAATGATGTAAACTGAGTGACGTGGCGCAATGTAAGTAGATGTATGTAAGTAGAGTTACGTACCGTGTTAATAACTACCTTTGCAGTGTGAATAAAAATGTGAAAAAAAAAAAAAGTAGTAGTGTGAAAATATGTAGGGAATTGGAAAGGGTGTTAAAGTACATGTATTCAATAATGTAAGAATTTTGTAACAATTTGTATTTGTAACAATTTTGTATTGTATTTGTAACAATTTGTATAACAATTTTGTAACAATTATGTAAGAAGTTTGGCACCAACTCAATCCAATTGTGTCATGCACCTATCAATGTCAAGCCGTAGGGGAAGGGAGGAGAATGGTGGGGCATAGGGCACGGATTTCACATTTTCCAAAAAAATGCTGTAAAATCCCCTTCCCCCTGGGCAAAAATGTGACGTCAAACATAACTGAAATTCCCCACTCTGGGAAATGATTTGTGGTCATGGCACAAAAACAAAAAATTCAAATCTCCCTATCCCCGGGACAGCAAGATAATTCAAATGCCTTACTCCCAGGCCAAAGTGATCGATCAAATCCCTGCCCTATGCCTCACCCCCCTCTCCCCTGCCTCCCCCCCCCCTCCCTCTTTCGGCTTGACATTGACAGGTGCATTAAGTTTTGGTTTTATGTTCCTGATGAACAGCATCTCAGAGATTAGACAGTCAAATTTTCTGCGGCATTTCTGTAGAACTGTAAACTGGTCTCGTAGATTAGTTGGTTGTAGCTTGTGTACTTCTCTCAAGTGTTTACCAATGGAAGAATGTTTATGTTCGCTATGCGTTGAAAGAGGTGTCGGGATGTATATCCGACATAATTTCTGTATCACACAGATCACATGAAATTTGTAAGCAACGTAATGCTGGGTCATTAGGGGAGGTTTAAGCCTTCTACTGACGTAAAACGAGACGATATAAACGTTACTCACGTCGACATCTCTCCAGTTGCTATGCAGGTAGGACATTTTCAAGAGCTGTCTACCTGTCTGTGAGATCGTCTGTCAGTAGCTCACTTCTCACTGCACCGTCACCCAATAGGACCGGTCAGCGGTTGCACACCGACCAGGTATGCACCTCATATATGTAAACGGCGCGGGCTTTATGTTTATTATAAAGGTGGAATGGTTAACAACAAGAGAAAATGAGGTGAGAGAACATATCCCCGTGCCCTATGATAATCTTTTTTAATCTATTTTAAGCTTCGCGTCACGCTGTCAAAGTTATTTTTAGTCCAGGCCCCCGATCACGCAAGCAATGGCCAACGGTTATCAGGTTGTCTATCCAAATAAGAAATTCAAAATTTAGCGGGCTAAGAGGAAAAAAATCAGTTTGTTCCGTTGAACTGCCGCACTGTTAGCATTGGAAATCATTTTCAGAGCTGGGCAGGAAAATTATACGTGCTTCTCCGAAGACGTAAAACAGAAGTCGTGTCTTTCCCCAGCATGAATAATGAATGATAAACACAAAGTGCCAAGACTCGAATTTCTAACCTGCTTGAAAGTCGTTTCTCGGAAAGTGCCGAAAGGAGTGAAGCGAAAAGGATCCCTTTCGAAAGGTATTTTAAAGCGCACGACAGCTAAAATATTTGTTTCGCGTTTGGTAGAACTTTCACTCCAAAAACACGGTGCAAATCTTTGTTTATTTAATATCGGAAGTGCTGTGTAATATTTACTGCCGACTAGAATCGCCTCTGTTTTCTTTGATGAATTCTCTCAGTTTTTAGAGAATGTTGTTATGTGCCCCGAGGTTCTTGTTATCTCTGGAGACTTCAACCTTCATTTAGATGACCTCCGTGACAATGACACCAAGAAATTTATGGATTTACTGGAAACGTTTAGTCTTTCGCAACACGTCTCCGGCCCGACCCATTTATCGGGTCATACCTTGGATCTAATCATCACTCGTTCGTCAGATGATGTTGTTCTTGCTTCGCTACTTTTCCCACCTCCGATCATTTTATTATTCAGTGTCCGATTGGCTTCCCGCGACCAGCTTTATCATGCAAAGAATTTACTTTTCGTAAACTTAAAAATATTGATATCGCCGAATTCTCGGCTGATATTGCCTCTTCTATGCTTTGTAGAAGCGTACATTGGGACAACATTGATGCACTCTCGGACTGCATGCTTTAACATGACCCTTGCTGACATTTTGGACAAGCATGCCCCGCTTAAAACAAGGACTATGATAAATCGTCCTAGGATTCCGTGGTTTAATGACGACATTAAACTACTCAAGCGTAGTCGTCGTCGCCTTGAAAAGAAAGCCTTGAAAACTGACCTCCCTAGCGACAAACTAGCGACTGGAATAATTACCATAAAGTACGTAATCAGTACTCTGCACTTATTAAATCTGCACGTGTGAAGTATTATTCAACCCTAATTGACCAGTGTGCGGGTGACTCTCGCAAGCTATTTCATGTTGTTAATTCTCTGTCCAGGGAACCATTTGTGACGGCTCTTCCAGAGCACGATGATCCCACTAAGCTAGCAAACGAATTTGGCACCTTCTTCGTTAAAAAAATTGAAATCGTAAAGGAAAATCTTGACAAGTTTCAAGTTCAAGAGCCCCGACGTGCTCCTGCTACTCCAAAGGAGAATCTGGAGAATTTTTCTTCTCTATCAATAGAGGAAGTGTGTAAGATTGTTCGAGAATCCTCCAATGCCTCATTTCGGTTGGATCCTGTTCCTACATGGCTAGTGAAGTCCTGTCTGGA
>CM042758.1:14643259-14645759 GCA_022496165.2 Catalaphyllia jardinei | reverse complement strand
CGCGCGCTGTTGACGTAGTGATGGCGCGAGCAAAGAGAATTTACATTTTTATAATCAAAGTTTACAAGTTGTTTTCCTTTTTCTCGTCGTGGTGTTTTCTAAAAGAAATAGAAAACATGTACTCCGTGTTTGTATCGAGTTATACAAACACGGTACATGTTTTCTATTTCTTAAATATACTAATACCCTATACATAGACCAAAAAGATCAATTGTGTGCTATTGCACTCATGGATAGAAAATGAATTTGAATGATCTTTTTGGTCCATGTATAGGGTATTATATAATAACCCAAGTTTTTCTCGCTTTTTGATTGGTTCTTGCTTATGATCTTTTAGAGGACAGATGCACGATTGACGTCATCATTACAAAGTTCTTCCCTCTGCCGTTTTAAAATGGCGGAAAGTTTTGAGATTTAGGAAAATATTTTATGTGACTGGGCAAAAGATAAGGTACAAAAAAGTATTGTCGAGGCATTCAACAGATTCGAGAAGCCAGAAAACGAAAGATAAAGCCGTTTGTTTTAGAAAATGATACAGAAATAATTCTTTAGCAGCCTCAGTCGGCAGTCGAGCGAGACTAAACCACGCACAAACTTGGCCTTGGTAAGCTGAGAACCATTACTTTATCTGGAATTTAACAAACCCACTAAACAAAATGTTTCCGAGATTAATTTATTTAAAAAATTCAACTTTTGCAGTGTCAAAACAACTGTTGACACATTGATTGATCATCAATCAATGTGTCAGGAATAAAACATCAAAAGATCACTTCTTAAAATCGGTAAAATAAAATACATAACCTTGTTTCCGATGCGAATGTTCCTGTCCGTTTCGGGGCACAGCAGCGAGCTAAGTATAGCTAACCACAGCTTCCGGCCTCGTTTAATGTTTTTCATTAAAATAATGACATCAGGGTAACGGAGAATGGTAAAGATTGAGTTGCCATGGGAACGTAATTTCAGATGACTGCAAGCATGTTTCCTGTATAACAAGTTGCCTACCAAGTTGTAATGCTGCAAATTAACCTAAATATTCTATTTGCATTCTTGATGCAATATTGGGTGGAATCATGACCTCGTTAGTCGTCTCATTTGTATATTTTATACGTTATTTAAACAAAATATCATCAGAACTATACAGATAGTTTTCGATCAAGGGGAGGTGGGGGGAAGGTGTTCAAAACCTTGTCAAAATACAGTTGCCTACCTTTTTGCCATTTTGCAAGTGTGATCAATCATAATCGAGGAGCTTCTTGACAGGCAAATTTCTTAAATCATAATTTTTTGCTGACCGGTGATATTGAATCAGGAACATTCAAATTTCATATAGTTTTCTTGTCGTCCAGGCTTTTTGTCAACCACGATACAGCGTTACAATTTTCAACGCCGTGACGTAATTGTGACGTCAAGAGAAACATTTCTATGGGCTTACAACGTAATGAATGTAAACTAGTTCATAGGCGGTTAAATCTGGTATTTTGTCGAATTTCCTTTAAGATACCAGTTTTTTACAAGAATTATTGTCTACCCTGAATGGAGAAAGAAAGATATTGAAGTCCAGGTTGGACCCAGGCTCCAGCAAACTATAACAACTGAGCAACCGCGCCTTAGAATAATCTGGCAATCTTCCCGAGTTAATTGCGTTTCCAAGTATGCGTCCTGACCGCATACCACAGTAGGTAAATGTAACTTATTATCCCCTTTAAGAGGAAACAAGGTGTTAATGCGATATAGTACCGCTCTGTCTATGATTTGACTGATTTTCCACAGAATGATCTGTTTCGTTGTACAGCGATAGATTTATAAAACTCGGTAGCAAAAGGTTAAAAATAACTTTCTTTGTGGAACTATGAATCGACAGCGGTTTCTTTTATCAGGACCTTGCAGTGGGGCAGTCATGATCCATTTCAGTTTCATTAAAAGGCTGACAAGCACGACGGAAAACCTGTTGTTTCGATTGGGCCACTGGTTTCTTTAAAGATTTAGTTCACAACAATTCTTTTGATTTCCTGTTTATTTGATTTTTTTTATAGAAGAGTAAGTTGACCCGGAACGCTTTTTACAGCCAGAATGGATTCATTCCTAATTCCGAATCCAAAATTATAAAAAAAATTACAAACAACTATGAACTAAACATTAAAATTGATATTCTGAGAATGGAAATATCGACAAACAACTTTCACTTTTGTTGTTTCCGTACCGCACTTGAACTTTCATAAACAATCATCTTGACAACCTTAAAATACAACAGCTCACCTTTATTATTTCAAGTCTATATGCTAGCAAGAGATACAAGAAATGCCATGGGCCTCCAAGATATATCCGCTAGGATTCGTTTAGCTTATCGAACTAACCGATGAAGATCAAAATACAAATATAAAAAAACAGTTATTACCCACACAACGTGATGTCAGTTGATACATGGAAGATCGATGTCAAATATACTGTGAAGAATATCACTCTAAAATAGCATTCTTAACATGAATATATCCAAAAAAAA
>CM042758.1:14629915-14643159 GCA_022496165.2 Catalaphyllia jardinei | reverse complement strand
AGCAAGATGATGTTAATTTGCTAGTTTATTCATACAAGGTTAAAAATGCAAGTATAAACTGAAGTGAAGGAAGTTGCGTATGCATGGCGGTACTCGATGAGTGTGCATAAACTGATGTCTGATTCAAAGGTGTGTAGATAACAAGGTGTCAAAATACCTGGAGCCTTTTTCACATGTTACTTGAATCAAACTAGATATAACTTCTTTGTATTGTAATAGAGAGAAATAGATATTAAGAAATGAAATTGCGCTTGACACGGTTCAAGTAAACACTGAAATTACCCACAGGTAGGATTTCGAGGGTAAGATAACGATATTGCGCGTCTACCAAGATTTGGACATGATCAGTTCTACTCATCGAAGGCATGTTAATAGAATAATGTTTGTGTCTCGAGTCTCATACGATTCGTTCAAAAAGATGTCAGCTCAAAACAGTTTAAGATAGAGGAATTTAGACCAAGAAACTCTTGGAGTTTTAAAATCTTTGAAATCTCAGACAAAATTAAAACAGAAGAAATGTTGCTTTTGTCCAAATCGAAGACTACATGCATCTCGAGACCGTGCAGCTTGTCATGGAACGAAATTAAATCAAAATAACACTTAACTATACAACAGCTTAAAAAAGAAAGCGTAAAATTACTTAAAATGAAATATTATCAAGCAATCTTGTACTTTTAACATTTTAGTGAACACAAAATCTTACCCATTCAAGTTCATTACAGTCTTGAAAACAGTGCTTTCGGTCCCTACACCTGAACTAAACATATGGTTAACAATTTTACAGAAAGGTTTCTAAGAGGAGTTCTTAAGGATATTTGTATTCTTCTTGAAAGTTTAAGAAAAAGGAAAACAGACTATTCGAAAGGTTGTTTTGTCCCGGTATAAATAAATGATCGTAGGCCCTGGATATCTTTCGGTAAATAATAACATAGCCTGATCATGGGGGGTTTACCGAAGCTGTTGAATCAAATCCACGATTGAATGAATTTAATTAGTCTGGTTTTCAGTAAATGGTTTAAACAATGCAAAATCACTTTCACTACAGCCCCAAAGTATGACAACTGCTGTTAGCCTGTTTGCTTATGACCTACCCTTTTGCCTACTTACCAGGGGAACATGCGTGGGCCGCAAAATTAAATGGAGTTATCTGAGCAATTGGTCGAAAAGGTGGAAGAGAAAAATTCCCGGCTTGCAAACAAAATGACATAGGTGGACGACGGTACTCTGGAGGCAACAACGCACACGGAGTGACGAGCAATGGCAGCGTTGAACACGGTGCATCGAGCATGTTAATTGATGCGACATCTTTAGAAATCCATTTGTGCTCTTTAACTGTTTCATTTGATAAATTTAGAATATTTTTGATGGAGAACGAATTTTCACTTGCTGAAAATGAAGAGACGCCAGGTGTAGAAGATGCAATAGCTCTTGTCGCCATCATGGTTCCCGCTCAAGGGGTCATGTTACTCAGTTGGGCGTGTAAAATGGCGTCGTCTTTAGGAAGAAAGGCTTTGGAATTTATGATAATTAACCTTATCAGGCATAATCAGATAGAATTCATATGCTATTGTTAAAACGTTATCACTAACGATATATCGACTGCGCCGTTTGAAAGGTTTTTCTATGTGTTTCAATTAAAAAAATATAGTCCAAGGCACTGGCTTGAGTACATCAAAAAGGGAAGTTTTAAAATCTAGGAAATCTTGCTGACCTACTGCTTTTTTTTCTCGTAGTGTACTTGTTCATGATGAAAGACGATGGGATTAAATTTCCGCTTCCTGTGGCGCTGATAAGCTTCTCGTCAGAAATGTAAGGAAAACGGGACAGTGCTAATTGCAATTACCGAGAAGTAAGTCAATATGAATAGACAGTATTCCATGGCAAAGAAAATTTATGTAATGCGTAAAAAATTAACAGAAAAAAAGAGAAGAAAAATGGAGAGGAATTTGGTAGAGTCCACTGTTGCTGGACTCCCAAGAGACCTGGATTGTAAAATGTTTTAACTGAATCTAACGAAAGTTTGTACCAAGTTTGCAAAGCCTAGATAAGTTGTAACGTACAGTTAATTCCAAATTACTAGAAGTTCTAGATGAACTTAATTCACAAATGTCCAGGCAAAAGTAATGTAGTTTCCCTTTCTCATAACATGTACTAGTTGCTAAAATCAACCATTCTCCTTATATTTGAAGAAAAAATTTGTTTCATTAGTAAAAACTGTCTTAACAGCAGTTAATCGTTTTGTTCAGAGTCTCTGTACCTTAGATGACGTATTTAATAGAAAAAAGTCCCCATTGCTGAACATGACTCACTTTCAATTAACCACAAAATTGGCAAACTAAGGACTTGGATTGTGTCATGAATGCTAGAGTTTGAACGCAATGATTACCAGCTACGTATGCTGAAACATAACCCTGCTGTTGGTTTTGGTACAAAAAAGGCTTCAAGATAAACAGCTTTACCACATTCTCAGTTGAATATTAGACTCAATGCAGAGCCGTAGCTATTGACAGGTGAACCGATGAAGTTACCTGCGTAAATATTCTTAATGTATTTAATTATTTATCTATTTATTTATTTGTTTATTTTAATTTATTTTTCCCAAGTTCTTTCAATATACTACAACATGTATATATTAAAGTAGCACTAATCAATATTTGTCTACCAAAGTTCATGCAATACATTTTAGCGTTTCCTAATTTTTAGCTTAATGGGAAAGAAAATTAGAATGTTTTAATTTCAGAGTGGAAGTCTGTGTTATTCAAACTTTGCTAGAGGATTTTAAGATTAAAGGAATTTTGATATTTTATTTCGGGCACAGTCAAAGTTATCTTTACTTTTTACCTGATGTGCAGGAAAGATTTAGGGCCCCACAAATTCATATGGAAGCTAGAGATGAAACATAATTGGAACAACCTAAGAGATTAGAGGCTTTCTACAAATGTAAAGCCATTATCTTGTTGAAAACCGCATTCATTGAAATACAGCAGACTATTTATCATTTTAATAATCATCTTTCGTAATGATACAAGCAGTTATATATCACCAACTTGCGCAATGAAGTTGGCCTTTCCTCAACTTTACACCTATTATGTTCCAAAAGTTTCTGCTATATCAATGCCGCGTTGTTGGAAAGCTTTTCAACTAGTATAAGATTATTTAATACGTAACTTTCTTTGAGGCTTAAAATGAGAGCTTTGTGTTTATCTTCTTCTGTTTCTATTTAAATATGTAATTAGTTAAGATAAGCCCTTTACTTTTAGTAGATGATATCATAATTGACGTACTAAAAAAAAATGCATGTTACTGAGAGGAACCACCTGGCATGAATGAGGTTATCCATTGAAATGCATCGGTCGGACACGAGAGTACAACACAAACTGCTAATTCTTTCAATGCTTCATGATGCCACTGAATGTAGTTCTTATGCCTCAGGAATCCAGTCTACGTTGCACTTAAATAAAGTACAGGATTCTTCCGCATAATCTGGCCCATTTTAATGTTACTTTCATCAAGTTTTATTCCAATTTAATCGTGTCATTAAAGTAAATTAATGTTTGAGTATGTGCCATTGAAGTCCACCCCTGAGCGTTAGAATATGGACGCTAAGAAAATATGCCTAAAGCAGTGAACACAAGAACTGGTTTGTATCTTTAAACCAAATGAAGCTATGTATACGTGAGATCACGAAGGTCGCTGAGGATCACTGTCTTACATTAACAGCAGTATTAATTTTTTTTTTCTTTTCACGGTGTTGTTTCAATTAATTATATATAGACATTGACCAAAAATAACCTGAAAAGAGGTGATGCGTTTTTTTCACTCAGCTGTTAATCTAAGAAAACTAATAATCAGTCGTTTGTTGTACTTAGGTAATACTGCAAATTCACTCAGCTCTAATAATACATACAGCAGTGATCAATAAGACTGTTTCTTCTCAGTACATTCTTCATGAAGCAAAACTTGAATGGGAAAAGCCACTGAGAGAAATTTTCTACTTTCCTGCTGTAAGGATTAAATTGAACTTGTAGTAAGATAGCAAAACTTCAGGCAATCATGGAAGTATCTTTCGACACATATAGAGCTCTAGCTGAATGGAGAAAGTGTAAAGAAAGTTTGGTTCCTATAAGTAGAAATCAGGCTGGATCAAAGCTGCATTACCAAAATTGAATCTTCAAGAAGCCAGTGAAAGTTCTGGAAATAAGCCAAGTTACACAACCTCGATGAATGCAAGTTTTATAATTTCAATTTCTGGTATTTTTAGCGGCTACTCTCTTAGTTTTGCCTGAGAGGACTACACTATATCTAACTGAAGATCCAGATACGAAACGAAGAAACCTCGAAGATTTGCTTTGTAACCTACTGACAATCTAGTGTATAGTTAAGTAAAGTCCTCTTAGCAAGAACTTTCAGTGATGAAACGACTGAATTGGAAGGATAGCTCTGTGAATTGGTACCTTACTAAGCTTATTGTCACCCTTTTCGAATTATTTTCAGATGCATTTGGCGGCGCTGAATTGTCTATTTGTAACTGCTTCGCAAACAAATGAAAGGTTCCTTCTCGTATTATATCAATATTACAGTAATGATAAATGTTCTAGATAATCCAAACCCTTTATACCTCATAAATGAGGCATTCCCGCTGCCATAGAGGATTTCTCTTAAGGTTTACTTAATAGTATTGTCTCAGTACAGTAGAGTGAACTAAAGTCAAGTCAAGTGAAGTAAAGCTCAAAGCTAAGGTAATTCAGAAACACTTGACAATAACTCAGATATAAATACATATGTACAGTGCAGTTGTTCCTACTAACTTTGCCTTTTTTACGTTCTTTGGTCTGATGCCATGCTTTAGGATCTGGCATCAAATAAACAGCTCAGAATGATTCAATAAATAGGGTCTTAGTTTAGTAAAATTACCTGTGTTTACTGGTATGTTTGCCGTGAGATTAGCCTTCCTTTTGTTTTCATATCAAGAAAAAAGAAGTTGTTTGTTTATCTGAAAGCTATTTCTGGCGTAGTTGAATAATCAGGATAGTTCATTCGTCTGACTCAAATGGCCTTTGAGCCACTTGAAAAATCTGAAATTTGACTCGTCTAACGGATAGAAATGGTGTGTTGACAGTTATCTTGGAGCTTAGTGTATTAAGGGCAGACGGGATTTCTTGGGATCTGTGTCCTTTAGTGACCCGCGATTTTCTGTATGAGACTATTCATAAAAAAAGGAATTTGCACCTAACTTTCCCCATTGTTCTTTTCTGTTTGCAGTCTTTTCAATTTCTAGTGAGTATTTCATAAATCTTAAAGAAATATTTACTTTATAGATTCGGATTGGATATTTGTTCATTTTGGATTCTGCGTTGAAAGGTGTATTCCAGGACAAATTACCATGTAATTAATGATATGTGTCCTGATACGAGATAATTGACATTGATATTAACCAAAAAAGAAGAAGAAGAAGAAGAAGAAAAAAAAAAAAAAAAAAAAAAAACGACACGAGGCATGTTGTAACCGAAATGGACAAGAACCATACAAGACTAGTTCAACTGACAGCCGTAGAATTCACGATCGGCCTAGAAAGGTCTGCCAATTAATATCAAAAGACATAGATACTAATTTCGGGTAGTTTTATCAGCCGGTTTTGTCGGGATAATAGTGAAACTAACTAAACCAATATTAGTTTATGGTACAGTCGGCAGTTTTCGCTATATAATCAATGTTTGAAAACAGAGCAACAAAATCTAAGGAAGTAAGGGACAGTGTTTCTTTGCCTGTTGTTTCACCAAATGTTAGATGGTGTCCCATGTTATTTACTTATTTAATTTTTTTAAATGTTAGTTCACGACCGAGCGAAACACAAGTCCGTTCGGCAGCTTTTCTAAGCCTCAAAAGTGCATTATCATCTAAAAAAAACATATAAACGTCATTTCCTTTTTGGCGTTGGCTATAGCATGAAAAAGCAAAAGAGATTTACATCTAAGAAGGGGCGGTGATTACGCTTTCAACACGACATTCGGAAAATACCCGGAAAATACACACCTCACTCACATTTATACTGCAGATCAATCAAGCTGTAATTTAATTGCTATGTAAACTCTTATCATAATCATAGACAGTGAAATATATCTTTTATTGTCTGGAAAACCAAGGGACTGGAAATATCTTTTTTGTCGATTACATTTGAAAACGAACTTGAATGGCCCTCTTTAATATTGAACAAATTTGGAATTGGAGGTTTGTGAAGTAACTTTTATAGGCTGATTTACGTTATCAAATTCTGACAGTGACCTTTATGTCTAGTTTCCCCGCCTATCATTGATTTAACCAGAGAATCGCTAAATCTATATTTATACATAAGCTTCTTTTGACGTAGCCCTTCCGAGGTTTAATATTATATCGTTATTTCTTTAAAGTTAGACAGTGCACATGTCCCATATCCCACAAATAATTTTGCTGTTGGTGAGAACTTCGCTTTCATTGAAATTTGCTTGTAAGTACTAATCATTTGTTCTGAAAAAAGACAAAGAAACGAACCAGAACGTTTCGTATTCTTAGTGGTCGAGAAAATGCCACTATTGTGTTGCCGACTTGTAATTTGACTAAGGATGTACTTTTTCTTTCTTTTCAAGAATCTGTTATGTGGCTAGTTATTCTCGCATTTTGATTGATTCTCACCAGTGATCTATTAGAGAACAGACGCGCGATTGACGTCATCGTTACAAAGTTCTTTCCTCTGTGTTTTAAATGGCGGAAAGATTGGAGAATTAGGATAATATTTTACTGGGCGACTGACTGGGCGAAAGAAAAGATTTAAAAAATTCTTGTCGATGCATTGAACAGATATGAGAAGCAGGAAGAAGAAGAAAAACGGTTGCTTTTTTAGGGAATGATTAAAAAACTTTCAAGTAGTCTCAGTCGGCAGTCGAGTGAGATTAATTAAAAAACAAAATTGGTCTTTAAATTAACTTTAAGGTAAACAAAGCATTGTTTTGTCTCGAAGGCAACAAGCCCAATAGACAAAATGTTTATGACATTAATTTATTTCAATATTCCTCGGACTCAAAATAATTGTTGACAAAGATTGATGTAATATATCAAAAACGAGTGCGAGTGTTTCATCAGGGGTTCCAAACACCGAGAAAGTAATGAAAGCACGAGCCGCAGGCCGAGTTCTTTCATTTTTTCGAGGTGTTTGGAACCCCTGATGAAACATGAAGCTCGAGTTTTTGATATGGCTTCTCAAATGAAACAATAAGAAATTATGCAGTGTTAAATATTTCCCATTTTCCGAAAGAACGCGTTTGTATGTATGATTCATTAGCGTCTAACCACGAGCGAGATGTAGGAGTCAAAAATGGTTTATGAAGAAGAGAATGAAGTCAAGAAAGTCGTATTCCCCGCCATCAAGTTAAGGTATAAAACAAATACGGGCAAACTGTTTTAACATAACGAATAGCGAATTACTCGATAAAGAAAAATATCCATTCCTTCGGGAGGCTCGTTCAGATATTACCGATTTACATTAGGTTTCGAAGCACTGAACTTAAACATATGAAGGAAATCGTCATGCTTGGGTCTGAATTGTTGGGAAAGCAAATTTGTCATTGAATTGGAGCAAAACGTAGATAAAGAGATACCCACCGAGAACTATTTATGGAACAGTAATTAGTATCGGACGCTATGTGTATTTAAAAAAGTTTTAATTTCCAATTTCATGACTTTTATTGTTAAAATTATTTTATCAAACATGCAAGTTCCCAAGGATGCTAATTTTTTTAAACTCTCTTCTTCAGTTTAATTTCCTTTGTTTTGATGCGTGAATCTTGATATCCAATGAGGAATCAGATGAAAACAACGTGTGGCTTGGATACGATATCCAAAACACGCGTGGTTTTTCATCTAGGTTTTCACTGGGTATCAAAACTCATGCACCTGACGAATTTAGCCATTTTTTTATTGGCTATCAAATTTATGAATTATTAATGAGTTTCAGAAGTCATGAATGAAACATCAAAACATCGCTTTTTAAAATTAGTTAACTAAACACATAACCTTGCTTTCCTTTTTAGGGCACAGCAGCGAACAAAGTATAACCTGCTACAGCTCACAGACAACTGTAACGCTCCATTTTTCATTCTTTCATTATTTTTTTATAGAAGAGTAAGTTGACCCGGAACGGTTTTACAGCCAGAATGAATTCATTCCTAATTCTGAATCCAAAATTATACAAAAATTAAAAACAACTTTGAACTAAACATTAAAATTGATATTCTGAGAATGACAATATCGACAAACGACTTTCACATCTGTTGTTTCCGTACCGCACTTGAACTTTCATAAACAATCATCTTGACAACCTTAAAATACAACAGCCCACCTTTATTATTTCAAGTCTATATGCTAGCAAGAAATACAAGAAATACCATGGGCTTCCAAGATATATCCGCTAGGATTCGTTTAGCTTATCAAACTAACCGATGAAGATCAAAATACAAGTATAAAGAAACAGTGAATACCCACACAACGAGATGTCGGTTCATACATGGAAGAACATCGTCAAATATACTGTGAAGAATATCACTCTAAAATAGCATTCTTAACATGAATATTACTAAAACGACTGAATTCCTTAGGCATACATGTACATGTAAGTCATAATTCAGGCTTGTAGTAAAACAGGACTGCGATGAGCTCAAGGATAGAAGAATAAACATCAAATCAGTAATTCTGCCGTAGTTGTATGGGAATTTTGTGTTTGATTAAAAAACGAGTACAAACCAAATTGAATGATTACACGCCATGCTTGAATACGAAGACTTCTTAATCATCTCTACCAAAAGCGTTCGGCCTTCGTTTATATGATTATTATCGTAGATATAGGGAAGCAAAGTATTTATATTTTCAGGTAAATTGAGTTTAAAACGACCATGGCAGGAGGACCCCTACTGCTAACAAAGAAGCCTACTTTGTTTCTCAGCCCATATTTGCTCTTTAGATTTCCTCGTTAGATTTTACTAAAATACTCTTCACTTATAATACCTATATACAAGTCTATCGCTGGACAAACCTCACTGAAAGTCTGGGGTTCAAAAGAACTCAAAACTTTTAAATGACGCAGTCTCCATGGTAAAAGCTCATTGTGTTTACCCCAATGAAACATTGCTGTCGAGTTTGTTCGCAAAAGTGTTGCCTTGTTTTCGATGACTGGACTTCCACTATTTCCTGGGTTTCTTTCTTCCACTTTGTTCGTCGATTTTGAAACCAGGTTTTGACTTGCATTTCTGTTAGATTCAGGTCTGATGCAAGCTCAGCTCGTCTACCTTCCGAGATATATCGACATTTTGCAAACTCCTTCTCCATTGTTTGGATTTTATGAACTGAAAACAAGGGACGTAGTTTCTTTTTCTTCATTGGCCGTCTCCGTTTTTTCTGAACAATCATACCTAAAAGATACATAGATTTTTAGCAAGATGATGTTAATTTGCTAGTTTATTCATACAAGGTTAAAAATACAAGTATAAACTGAAGTGAAGGAAGTTGCGTGTGCATGGCGGTACTCGATGAGTGTGCATAAACTAATGTCTGATTCAAAGGCAGTGTGTAGATAACAAGGTGTCAAAATACCTGGAGCCTTTTTCACATGTTACTTGAATCAAAATAGATATAACTTCATATTGTAATAGAGAGAAACAGATATTAAGAAAAGAAATTACCCTTAACGCGGATCAAGTAAACGCTGAAATTACCCACAAGGAGGATTTCGAGGGTAAGATAATGATATTGCGCGTCTATCAAGATTTGGACATGATCAGTTCTACTCATCGAAGGCATGCTAATATAATGTTTGTATGTCGAGTGTTATACGATTCGTTCAAAAAGATGTCAGCTCAAAACAGTTTAGGAATTTAGACCAGAAATCTCTTGGAGTTTTAAAATCTTTGAAATCTCAGACACAATTAAAACATAAGAAGTGTTGCTTTTGTCCAAATCCAAGACTACAGGCATCTCGAGACCGTGCAGCTTGTCATGGAACGAAATTAAATCAAAATAACACTTGATTATACAACAGCTTAAACAAGAAAGCGTAAAATTACTTAAAAAGAAATTTTATCAAGCAATCTTGTACTTTCAACGTTTTAGTGAACATAAAATCCTACCCATTCAAGTTTATTACACTCTTCAAAACAGTGCTTTCGGTCCCTACACCTGAACTAAACATATCGTTAACAAATTTACAGAAAGGTTTCTAATAGGAGTTCTTAACGATATCTGTATTCTTCTTAAAAGTTTGAGAAAAACGAAAACAGACTCGTCGAGAGCTTGTTTTGTCCCGGTATAAAACAGTGGTGGTAGCCCTGGGATATCTTTCGGTATATAATAACATAGCCTGATCATGGGAGGTTGCACCGAAGCTGTTGAATCTAATCCACAATCGAATGAATTTAATTAATCTTGTTTTCAGTAAATGGTTTAAACAATGCAAAATCACTTTCACTACAGCCCCAAAGTATGGCAACTGCTGTTAGCCTGTTTGCTTTATAACCTACCCTTTTGCCTACTTACCAGGGGAACATGCGTGGACCGCAAAATTAAATGGAGTTATCTGAGCAACTGGTCGAAAAGGTGGAAAAGAATAATTCCCGGCTTGCAAACAACATGGCAAAAGTGGAGGTTGGTACTCTGGAGGGAACAACGCACGCGGAGCGACGAGCAATGGTGGCGTTGAGCACGGTGCATCGAGCATGTTAATTGATGCGACATCTTTTGAAATCCATTTGTGCTCTTTAACTTTTTCATTTGATAAATTTAAAATATTTTTGATGGAGAATGAATTTTCACTTGCTGAAAATGAAGAGACGCCAGGGGTAGAAGATGCAATAGCTCTTGTCGCCATCATGGTTCCCGCTCAAGGGGTCATGTTACTCAATTGGGCGTGTAAAATGGCGTCGTCTTTAGGTTGAAAGGCTTTGGAATTTAAGATAATTGACTTTATCAGGCATAAAACGTTAAAACGTTATCACTAACGATATACCGACTGCAAGGTTTTTCAATGTGTTTCCACTATAGGAATATAGTCCAAGGCACTGGCCTGAGGACATTAAAAAGGGAAGTTTTAAGAATCTGGGAAATCTTGCTGACCTACTGTGTTTTTTTTCTCGTATTGTATTTGGTCATGATGAAAGACGATAGGGTTAAATTTCCGCTTCCTGTCGCGCTGATAAGCTTCTCGTCAAAAATGTAAGGAAAACGGGACAGTGCTAATTGCAATTACCGAGAAGTAGGTCAATATGAATAGGCAGTATTCTATAGCAAAGAAAATTTTTGTGAAAAATTAAAGTCGATGTAATTTGTAAAAAATTAACAGAAAAAAGATTGTTTTATTAGTAAACACTGTCTTAACAGCAGTTAATCGTTTTGTTCAGAGTCTCTGTGCTTTACATTCTCTATTTAGTAAGAAAGTACCCATTGCTGAACATTACCCACTTTTATTTTACGACACAATTGGCAAACTAAGGACTTGGATTGTGTCATGAATGCTAGAGTTTGAACGCAATGTGGTCACATGATTACCAACTACGTATGCTGAAACACACACCCTGCTGTTGGTTTTGGTAGGAAAAGAAGGCTTCAAAATAAACAGCTTCACCACATTCTCAGTTGAATATCAGACTCAGTTCAGAGCCGTAGCTATTAACAGGTGAACCGATGAAGTTGCCTGCGCAAATATTCTAAATGTATTTAATTATTTATTTATTTATTTGTTTATTGTAATTATTTTTTCCAAGTTCTTGCAATATATTAGCATTAATCAATATTTGTCTACCAAAGGCGATCCAATACAATTTAGTATCCTAATTTTAGCTCAATGGGAAGAAAATTGGCATTTTTTTATGTTTAGAGTGGAAGTCTGTATTATTTAAACTTTGCCGGAGGATTTTGAGATTATAGGAATTTTGACATTTTATTTAGGGCACAGTCAAAGTTATCTTAGGGGTTTAGGGCCCTATAAATTCATATGGCAGCTAGAGATGAAACATAATTGGAACAACCTAAGGGATTAGAAGCTTTCTATCAATGTGAAGCCATTATCCTGTTGAAAACCGCATTCATTGAAATACAGCAGACTATTTATCATTTTAATAATCATCTTTCGTAATGATACAACCAGTTATATATGACCAACTTGCGCAATGAAGTTGGCCTTTCCTCAAATTTACACCAGTTATGTTCCAAAAGTTTCTGCTATATAAATGCCGCGTTGTTGGAAAGCTTTTCAACTAGTATAATATTATTAAATACGTAACTTTCTTTGAGGCTTAAAATGAGAGCTTTGTGTTTATCTTCTTCTGCTTCTATTTAAATATATAATTAGTTAAGATAAGCCCTTTACATTTAGTAGACAATATCATAATTGTCGTACTAAAGAAAATGCATGTTACTGAGAGGAACCGCCTGGCATAAATGAGGTTATTCATTCAAATGCATCGGTCGGACACGAGAGTACAACACAAATTGCTAATTCGTTCAATGCTTCATGATGTCACTGAATGAAGTTCTTATGCCTCAGGAATCCAGTCTACGTTGTACTTAAATAAAGTACAGGATTCTTCCGCATAATCTGGCCCATTTTAATGTTACTTTCATCAAGTTTTACTCCAATTTAATCGTGTCATTAAAATAAATTAATGTTTGAGTATGAGCCATTCAAGTCCACCCCTCGGCGTTAGAATATGGACGCTAAGAAAATATGCCTAAAGCAGTGAGCACAAGAACTGGCTTGTATTTTTAAACCAAATGAAGCTATGTATACGTGAGATTACGAAGGTCGCTGAGGATCACTGTCTTACATTAGCAACAGTATTACTTTTTACTATTTTCTTTTCACGGTGTTGTTTAAACTAATTATATATAGACATTGACCAAAAATAACCTGAAAAAAAGTGATGCGTTTTTTTCACTCAGCTGTTAATCTTAGAAAACTAATAATCAGTCGTTTGTTGTACTTAGGTAATATTGCAAATTCACTCAGCTCTAAAAACACATACAGCAGTGATTGATAAGGCTGTTTCTTCTCAGTACATATATGTAGTCAATCACACATCTTTCATGAAGCAAATCTTGAATGGGAAAAGCCACTGAGAGAAATTTTCTACTTTCCTGCTGTAAGGATTAAATTGAACTTGTAGTTGGATAGCAAAACTCCAGGCAATCATGCAAGTATCTTTCGGCACATATAGAGCTCTAGCTGA
>CM042758.1:14607353-14620621 GCA_022496165.2 Catalaphyllia jardinei | reverse complement strand
ACCATGGACATTAAAAATTATTGTATCATCAACAAGAAAACCACCAGCATCACTAATGACAAATATTTCTAAAACAGAGGTATAAGTACCACTATCTAATTGATTACCTTTCATTTTTATACTAGACCATGCTTCTCCACCAAAACCAGTATCATCACCTTCTTTCTCAATTATATAAGCATCATTATGCCTCTTATGATTTTGAAAGAAATGGTTTGATGGTACATTTGGGGAGGAGGGGGGGTTCCTACTTCTAATTGGCTTTTGTCACCAAATTCTTTGTAAATTTTGAGACTTGGTTGTAAATAATAATTGTTTTGACTGACTTTGGTATGTTCTTTCAACACTTTCAAACTGACAGCATCATTGTCGCTGGTGGACTCACCAATATTGGTTAATCGCTTCCCATCAATATCATAATCACCATCATCAGTTAATTTGAATCTAACACCAGCTGGTCCTGCCGGACCTGCCGGCCCTTTATTATCGATTTTGACATGACCATGATGATCATTATTTGTATTGTCATTGAAGATACCCATATATTAATAAATTATATATTTCCATAAAATTTTCTCTTCACTTTTTTCATGGGCTTTTCAACATAGCAGAAAGAGTATGGTTTGTTGATTGCTTTAATATACTTTTCTTTATCAATTCCTAATTCTTGAGATATCAAATTTCTTTCTCTTGATGATGGAAAATTATTTAAGCAAAAATGGCTGCAATTCAATCTAGTCGCTTTAAGACATCCATAAAAGTATTGTGTGAGATACATCACAGAGCAGTTTTTATGCAGTCCTTGAATTAATATTATAGTCTATCAGAGGTTTCTGTACTTTTTTACACACATAATCGTCAAATATAACGACTCTCTGCATATCAGTATCTTGTAGCTGGTCGACAGGTATGATTTCATCATAGCTCGCTACCAAAACCATGTAACCAACATGTTCACTTATTCCACTCATCTTATCAATTAAATTTATATACTTATCTTGATCCAGATTTTTGGCATACAAATGGATCTGATCATAATAAATCAATGGATGTTGTAAAATATGACTCAATAAATTTGTTTTACCTGATCCAGAATTACCAGCTAAAAGCCTCCTAAATGTATTCTTCGGCATGTATTCATACAATTGTTTGAAATCATCATTTGATTTATAACCACTGTCGTAGTTGGGTATGTCCATGTATATTATTGTGTTATATAATTTGAGATAAATGTATATTATTGTGTTATATAATTTGAGATTAATGTATATTATTGTGTTATATGAGTTGAGATAAGTTGAGATAAGTTGAGATAAGTCATTTTAATCTAATATATATGGATATGGATATTGAACGAATGAAAAAGCTTCTTTCCAGTGGAATTGAAGCTGGAAATAAGGTAAAAGCAGTCCGTGGAGTCTTCAAGACTTATCAAACACAAAACGAGGATATGTATGATGATACAGCAGAAATATTGAAACCTTCTTTTAAATTTCAGAAAGAGATTAAGAAATCAACTGATGAAAAACAGGATGAAGTAATAAAACAATTGAAAGATAATAAAGAAAGTATTGATAACAAACAAGATGAAGTAATACAACAATTGAAAGACAATCAAGAAGATTTGATAAAATCTGTTGATGCATTGAGCGAAATCATGTCCAATCAAGGATCCATACAAGGATCCAAATCCAAGGTCGGAGAATGGCTTGGTAAGCTACCATCTCATTTTGTTCCTTTAGATATTATTGAAGACGAAGGTGGAGATGAAGGAGGAGAAGATGAAGGTGGAGATGAAGGTGAAGGTGATTAAAAAAAAAAAGAAGCAAAACCCAAAAGTTCATTCAATTCAAGTGAAACAGAAATCATAAAAAATATGGTTTTGATCCAACATTTGAAAAAATGCCAAATAAAAAAGAGATTCAAAAAAAAGATATCTTCCCAAATAGGCAAACGGAATAGTAAAAATATAATCATTAGGGAACTTGCGGCAAAAGAGCAGAACACACTAAAAAATATCTTCAAGCAGCAAAAATAAAGGAATTGTCCATTCAAAAAGGTGAGGGTTTCAGGAGGTACAATCAGCTAAAACGAAATGCCTATAAGATATCACAAAATGGACAGTATGGAGGTTTGATAATTGATCTTCCAAAATTGTATGGTCATCTCAAAGTTGTGGCTCATAAAAAACGGTCAGAAAGTATATGACAAGCAAGCTGATTTTGACACACTTGATATTCTAACAAAACGATTCAACAGCAGAAAGAACTACTCAGAACTGGCAAGAACTGTCTTCAATGACCTAAATAGACTGAGTGAAATACCAATACACAGGACATCCAAGAAGTATTCAAAACTTGAATCAGGTGTTGTCTATTATAATAATCCACAAGATTTGCTTTCACGTCTTGAACTTCTTGGAGGATCTATGTCTGCTGGAAACGACAGCAATGATGTCAGAGAAGAGTTCGTGAATATAGTACATAGGCTGAATAAATTGAATGTTATAAATAATAAACAAATGAATGATCTCATGAAGGAATATATAATCTAATTATATATGAGTGAATTCAAGAAACAGACCAAAGGCTGGTGTAAGTTTGAGTCATGATTTCACTACTAAATTCAACGAACCTATTAAACTATCTTATGATATGAGGCATGAGCTGGCTGTGAGGTCCTTAACCATGACTTACAGTTGGTAGAACATCAGACAATCATATGGTAACAATCAAATAAAATACAGTCATAATGGTGGCACAGATTGGGAAACAATCACATTTGTTGATTGTATGTACAGTTATGATGACATTGATGAATACATTAAAAAGTACATGAAGGATAAAGGGCATGTTATCGAGGATGGTGATGAAGAAAAGTATGGCATCAATCTGTATTTTATCTTATCCACATATCGAGTACTTGTTGAATTAAATGAGAATTATCGATTGGATCTCACAAACACAGATTTCAGAAAACTGATTGGCTTTGAATCAAAAATAATTGATAGCACAGAGTATGGAAAAAAAATCTCCCTGACATCACAAGAGGAGTAGATGAGTAACAGACAGTATTACTGATGGTCAATCTTCAAGCACAATCGCTGTTATCCCTGTTGATAATCTTGTTAGATCACTTCCATTCACACACCAACCTCGTTTTCTTGCACATAGTCCAGTATCAGGTCATTTGATATCTTCAATGCGGTTTTACGTTACGGATTCATCTGGGGCTCCAATTGATTTGAATGGGATAGATTGGCACATTGAACTGTTTCTGCGATCAACAGAGATTTAGTATAATATTATAATATATGATAAGACAGTGTGAATTTAAACGACGCTATAATCCAGATTTGGGTAAGTATTTGATGAAACACATTTACAGTGAATTTCAATACGTTGAAGGTCTAAGCGATGTTTTAAAGTCAGTTGGAAGTAAAATCTTCAGAAGAACTGGGAAGAAATTAGCTGAAAGTGCAGCAAAAAAGGCGGCTACAACAACCGGCGAATATGCTGGCTACAAGGCTGGTAATAAGATAGCTGAGCTTCTAAGAAAGAATGAAACAACAACTCCATCAGTTCTGATGGAACCAAGTTCGTCAAAACCAAAAGAACCGTTCAAGAGGTGAATGATAGAGTAAATCAGATACTTTCAGGAGGAAAACTTAGAAGAAGGAATTTTATCTAACCATATAATATATGACAAATTTTCGAAAATCGAACTATGTTGAAAGATATGAAGATGTAGTTTTTGAACTTGAAACAGCATTGAATTCAAATATCGCAAACAATGCTCATCAAACAAAATCTAATCATCGTTTTGTTGTCGACAATAGTGGAGAAACGAACCCTTTTGATTGGTATCACGCAAGACTCAGTGTAGATATTAATCTAGAGAAGCTAGCAGATAGAACTGATGTCGCTGCTGATGATCATAATGGGACAGTCAATTCAGCATATTCTCTTATTAAAAAATTGAATGTTAAGATGAATGGAGTTGATGTTTATGACTGTTCGGAAGCTAACCAAGCAACAAATATCAAAAATCTTCTAGAATATTCCAAGGGTTATTCACAATGCCAGGGTACTAACGAATTATTTTATATTGACAAGAATAGAAATGCTGAAGAAAGAATAGTTCAGGTAGCAAATTACAATTCAGGTTTTGCTGCTAGAAAATTGCTACTGAATGCTGGTGCTACAGTGAATGCAGAAATACCACTCAATCGGTATGGCTTTTTTGAGGGCCTCCATGGCGAACTTCTTCCAAAATCTGGAATTGAGTTAAAACTAGATCTTGAGAGTGACGCCAACCTTGTCTGGCAGGCAGGAGATGATTGTCGTGTGGTCCTTTCTAAATTTTAGCTGATAGTCCCTCGTATTGTTTTCAATGCAGATGGAAAGTCATTATACATAAGCAAATACCTTGATACAAGAAAGTGGACCTATCTTCGTCAATTGGTTGAGAGAGGTAATGCAACAAAACAGCACACGGCTAACTTCAGTATTTCAACAGCAATTAACAAACCTAGACATGTTTTTGTTTTCATAATCACTAATGCAAATGATGAATCACAAACAGCTAATAAATTCTTGTATAACATTTTCAGCGTCGCTAATAATAGAACATTAAACAGCTGCTATCTCGAAGTAGGAAATGGGAAAGAATATACAGAGGTTCATTACAGACCAAGCACTGAACCAACACGCGTATTCCGAGATGTTCTGAAGTATGTTCATGCTAACAGTGAGTATTCTAGTGATACTCTCCTTAATAGGGCGAACTTCAATTCCATTTTTCCATTTATTTACTTTGATCTAACAAAGCAACCAACAAATATCAAAGATGGTATGACCAAACTGACTTTCAAATAGTCACTAAGTGGTAATACTAATGCAGATTACTCGGTTTATGCACTTGTCCTTCATGAACAGGATGTTGAAATGAGAAAGACTGATGGGAAATTAGTCTTGAGGTCTATGTAAATGAATTAAAAATCAATTGGTTATAATATGAACAGCAATAAGGTATTCCTTATTCTACATATGGTATATAATCAAAAAAGTATATAACATATATTACATACAAAAATGACTCAACTTTTCGAAATAAAGGTGAAATTATCAGAAAATCAGAAGAAGAATATCACTGATGCTTACCATAAAAGGGAAACTATTGTAATCAGACTTACAAATGACTCTCTCAGTGGGAATGACACTTTATACGTCCCAGCAATGGTTAAGAAGAGATTGGAGAAGAATCGGAAAGAGAATAAAGGTATGGATATCAAACTTTCCAAGACCAATATCAGAAAACAGGTCGGTGGAAGTATACTAACTTCAGCTCTGACCCTCGCTCGCGCATTCGGACCAACAATTGCAAAGACTATGGGATTAGCGGCATTAGCTGGAGCAGCTAGTCAAGGCGCACAACAAATTGTCCAAAAATATCTGGAAAAGCAGTACAGAAAGGTGGTTTCCTCATACCACAGAATAAGATTGACAAGTTAATTGCAAACAAGCATCTTCTAACCGCAAAACAAAAGAAAGATATATTGGATGCCCTCCATTCAGGTTCAGGAGTTATCATCAAGCCAACAAAAACACAATCAGGTGGTTTCCTTGGCACTTTGCTTGCTAGTATTGGGATTCCAATGGTGTTGAAAGCTTTGACTGGTAGAGGTTTGCATGTTGAAAAATCAAGACCAAGAAGAACCATCCCTGTATATGTTCCTCCAAAAAAGAAAGGTGGAAAGCATAGAAGTATGATGCCATATCAATCACCACCATTCTTTGGTATTTGGAATAAAAATCAGATTGGTCTCGGTTAAAAAAAGAAAGGAAAAGGTCTTCTATTAGGACCAAACGGTCCTTTCAACAGCATTCCATTGATAGGAGCTATTTTGTAAATAAACCATTATCAAATCATGATTTGATGGTCTGGGTAAAACAACTTAGTATAAAATACTTCAGAGGTGTTTTCAGCAAGGATACATTACCAACACAAATGAGGAATAAAGAATGTGGGATAGTAAATCTTGATAACCGTATCGGACCAGGTACACATTGGGTAGCTTATAGAAGCATTGATATATTTTGTGAATACTTTGACTCTTTTGGATTGAATATGCCATCAGAGGTTAAGAAATATATGGCTACTAGTGGAAAACGATTAGTATATTCAACGGATGAGATACAAGAACGTGATTCAGTGTTATGTGGGTATTGGTGTTTATACTATCTACTGGAAAGACAGAAAGGAAGATCCATTCTTGATACGGTGCATAATGCTAAATTCGATATGTCAGACACAAGTGTCAATCATAGATTTATCATCAGTTACTTCAAAAATATCTAAATTATATATCTAATGGTAAAATTATATTGTGTAAAACAGAAAAAACAAACTGAAAGCGTTCCAGGTAGTGAACGATATACCAAAACCAAAAATGGTCGAACCATGATGAAATGCACTTGTGCTGAATGTGGGATAACAAAGACCAAATTCGTGAAGAGTGGGAAACAAGGATCAGGATTTGATGAGCTTATTGTTAAAGGATTGGCATCAGGTGCTAAAGGACTTTTCAACTTAGGGAGAAATAAAGCTGGTGAAGCAATAAAATCAGAGACTGCCAAAAAGAAGATGAAAGAAATTGGACAAAAGTATTTAGACCAAAATAATTAATTCAGTCACTGATGATATGTCAAAAAAGATATCAGGTAAAGGAAAAAATCGGGAAACTGATTGAGCTCTCACAAGCTGAGGGCTATCAGATAGGAAAAGGATTACCAATACCATTTCCGTTTGTTGATTGGAAGAAAGCTTGGAATGTTGTCACTACACCTGGATCGTTCAAAAGACCTGAAGTGAGTGCAAAAGAGGATAGAGCCTTTGTTGCTGAATACATGAGACAATACAAGGCTTACAAAGATGCTGGAGGTAGTAGATCATACAACTCATGGATTAAATAGAAAGGTTATGGTGGAGGGCTGGATATTCACAATGCTATATTGAAAGTAGCTCCTAAGAAGGGTTTTGTGATGCCTGGTTTTAAATATACAGGCCCTGGTAACCCTCTTGAAGATCAACTGAGGTATGATCCCAACACTGGTCAGATACTTGAGATATATCAACAACCAACAGGTCGAACAGATGCAGTCAGAATGCAGCATGATGTTGATTACTCAGTTTGTGGTAATAAACCAAAAGGTGATCCAGTGAAGTGCAAAAATGAAGGTGATTGTAAGATGGTCAAAGCTCTCGATGCAATTCCTTGGAAAGATCGACAATGGGGTCATACTGTGGCTAGGAACGCAATAGCAGTTAAGTCCAAATTAGGTATGGGTGTTAAGAAGCAAAAAAACGGGAAAAGCCGTCGAGTGAGGAAAACTGGCAAGAAAAATTAGCAGATGAGTTACATACACCCATAAAACGGAACTTCACTCGGCGGCGTGTAATCGCAAATCATATCGATGAAATATGGGCAAGTGATCTAGTTGAAATGCAACAGTTTAGTAAATGGAACAAGGGTTACCGATATCTTCTAATGGTTATTGATGTATTCAGCGAATATGGTTGGATCGTTCCATTAAAAGATAAGAAAGGCGAATCTGTCACTGAAGCATTCAAAACAATATTCAAGGAAGGCAGAAAACCACAATATCTATGGGTTGAAAAGGTAAAAGAGTTCTATAACAAACATGTGAAAGACCTATTAGAGAAAAATGGGATACATATGTACTCAACTGAGAATGAAGAGAGGTCATCAGTAGTTGAAAGATGGAATAGGACAATTAAATCCAAAATGTGGAAACAGTTCACAGTTCAAGGTGATACAATGTATCTAGACATGTTACCTAAACTAGTAAAACAATACAACAACACAAAACATTCAAGCATAAAAATGACACCAGTTGAGGCTTCAAAGAAAAAGAATGAGGGTACAGTTTACTTCAATCTATAATAGGTGATAAAATAGGTGATAAGGTCCGAATATCTAAGTACAAACGGAATGTGTTCGATAAGGGTTATACACCAAACTGGACAGAAGAAGTGTTCACAGTTGATAAGATCCAATACACTAATCCAATCACATACAAAGTAAAAGATCTCAGAGGTGAAGATATTCAAGGGAGTTTCTATGAACCTGAATTATTAAAAGCCAAACAGGATGTATTGCGCATTGATAAAGTCATTCGCAGAGATTATAAGAAGAAACAAGCTTTAGTGAAGTGGAAGGGATATAGTGATGATTTCAACAGTTGGATTCTAATGAAAGATTTAAGCGTACTATAAACAGATATAAGAATATATTGGGTAACATATATTGTATAAATCAATACAGTATATGCTGTTTATCCGCTATCTATCGGTAGCCAAAAATATTATTACTTTTGGCTATTACACTTTTTCCTATGAGTATATTTATAACTATTATGTATACTTTATCACAGTTTGGACATCGGTATTCCTTATTCTGGCATTTTTTCACAGCTTCCATTTGGTGCTTCTTTTTATCCTCATCTGAGACTCTCCGCTGTCTTTTATTAGCCGATTTTTTATGGTTGTCCGGTCAGTCATCTTGTTTAATATATTCAAATGTATAAGAATGTCCAACTTTCTTTGATATTCCTGATTTACAGTTATTGATACCCTCACATGCCATTTTCGCAATTCCCGCATTTATTTTAAGATGATGTTGGATGGCGTACATGCTGTTGAAGAATGTCACTTCATTTGTATCTTTGTTGGTGGCTTTCACACATTTTTTATTCTCATGATTTTTAGCAGCGAATGTATAATCACGATCCTTTGCTGACTTCTTGCAATTCTTTTGCTGTGTGAAAATCTGTAAATTACATAAGGGATTATCTTCCTTGTTATTATTGATGTGGTCGATCACTTTCCCTTCTGGTATGACACCGTTGAAACATTCCCAAACAAATCGATGGACATAATACTTTTTCTGACCTGATTGACCATGTTTTCTTACACCACATTGCATATAACCAGAATTATTTTTTTGTACTTTTGTTTGGTACCTTCTTAATGATATTGATTACATTTCCATTGCTATCTGAAGTACATAAGTCATAAATCGGATGAACAGAATAAACGCACTCGTTGATTGTTGTAATTATTGTCATTATAATATAGTATAGAAAATATATCTTTAAATCGAAATATTTATATTAAATCTTAAATAAATATTATAAATATAATTAAAGTTGTTGGTTGTTTTTCATTATTTTCAATAGTAAACAATTCATTAATCAGATGAACAGAATAAACGCACTTGTCAATTGTAATTTTTGCAATTATAATATAAGACTATAAAATATTTCTTTATACTTTCATAAAAAAATTTCATCTCCATTAAGGCTTAAAGAGATAGTATTTTAGATATAATATAGAATGGAAAAAAATATCTCAGCCTATGGTATGAACATCCGCGATCTCTCAAAACTAACCAAATCCAAATTGATCAGTTTGATAATCAAACAAAATTCACAAATCAAGAAACTGTTGTCATGCGATATGAAGCAACAGGTTGAAACACAAGACAAACAAAAACCAATTCCAGCTCCCAGGAAAAATGTAAAGCAGATGGTGCAGGATTATGAAGACGACATCATTCCTCCACCACTGGAATTTAGGGATGATCACAAACCAATTCCAGCTCCAAGGAAGAATGTAAAGCAGATGGTGCAGGATTATGAAGACAACATCATTCCTCCACCATTGGAATTTAGGGATGATCACAAACCAATTCCAGCTCCAAGGAAGAATGTAAAGCAGATGGTACAGGATTATGAAGACAACATAATTCATCCACCAATAGAGTTCAGAGATGATTACAAACCAGTCCCATTACCAAGAACCAAAAAACCAGTCCTATTACCAAGGACTAAAATAGAGCAAGTTACCAAAGCTCTGAAAGGCTACACAAAGTTACATTCAAAAAATTAGCGAATAATGAAATAGTGTATAAAACCTCACACTTCAATAGCAAACCTCAAACCATCATCAACAACACAGAAATCCCAGAATCATTACAATTATCAAAACAGCAAATCTTAAACATGATAGCTCAATGGGTATCTGAAGGTTCCGGTTGGACTATTGAATCTGTTGACACTCATTTTCTTGATATTGTACAATATCAACCAATGAAAGGCTCCTCATATATTAAACTTCCTCAAGAACTCAGAAACAGTAAAAAGGGATTGATCAACATGAAAAATGAGGATAACGAATTCTTCAGATGGTGCCACATCAGGTGCTTAAATCCTCAAGATAATAACCCACAACGAATTAAAAAATCTGATAAAGAATACATCAATAAACTAAATTACTCTGGAATTGAATTCACAGTAGCCACCAAGCAGTACAATAAAATTGAAAAGCAAAATGAGATCAATGTCAATGTATTTGGATATGAAAACAAACAACCATATCCCATCTTTGTGTCAAAAGAAAAATATGACAGACAGATGAATTTATTATTGATAACTGAAAATGACAATAAAATTATGTATTAATTGAAGACTTCAACAGGTTTATGTTCAACAAAACGAAGTATGACAGAAAGAAGCACTTCTGCATGCATTGCCTTCTAGCTCAGTGTTTCAGCTCTGAAATAGTCTTGAACAATCACAAAGACAATTGCATTCAAGTCAATGGAACACAAGCAGTAAAAATGCCTAATAAGGATAACAACATATTAAAATTCGATAACTTCCACAAACAACAGCCCGTACCATTTGTAATCTACGCAGACTTCGAGGCTATAACAGAAAAGATATCTGGTTACCAACCTAATAATGATAAATCATATACAGAGACATACCAGAAGCATACAGACTGTGGATGCGGTTATAAGGTTGTCTGTTGCTTTGACGATAAATACAGCAAACCTGCTAAAACGTACAGGGGTAAAAAGGCTGTGTACAAATTCATGGAAGCCATGTTGGAAGAAGTTAAATATTGTAAGAGAGTGATGAAAAAAGAATTCAATAAACCATTGAGAATGACGAAAGATGATGAAGAGAGATTTCAAAAAGCTGAAGAATGTCATGTTTGTGATAAAAAAATATATTGACAAAGATATTCGAGTTCGAGACCGCTGCCACATCACCGGTAAATATACAGGATCCGCTCATCAAGATTGTAATCTAAAACTTAGAGTAAACCAAGAAGAATTAAAAATACCTGTTATATTCCATAATTTGAGAGGTTATGACTCTCATTTCATTATGCAAGAGACCGGAGCCATTGTTAAGAAGAATACATACACAAATAAGAAAGGAGAAGAGCAACAGATGACAATCAATGCCATACCCAACAATATGGAAAAGTATATGGCTTTCATGCTTGGTAATCATCTCACCTTTCTTGATAGTTTCCAGTTCATGAGCTCCAGTCTAGAAAAACTAGTGAGTAATATACCAAGAGAATCATTAAAATACACCTCTAAAGTATTTGAAGGTCAAGAGCTTGATCTGATGGTTAGAAAAAGAGTTTACCCATATGACTATATGGACAGTTTCAATAAATTTAGCGAAAAGCTACCGCTGAAAGAAGAATTCTACAGCATACTAAACAATGAACATATATCAGATGAAGACTATGAAAAATGTATGGAATACATTCTCTCTAGAAAATATGGGTGAGTACCATGACTTTTACCGTCTGATGTCCATCTGCTGGCTGATGTATTTGAAAACTTCAGGAAAACATGTTTAGAATACTATAAGCTAGAAGTATGCCATTATTTCACATCTCCTGGCTTATCATGGGATGCTATGCTTAAGATGACTGACATCAAATTAGAGCTTATGACTGATATTGATATGTTCCAGTTTATTGAAAAGGGCATGCGTGGTGGTATCAGCTATATAGCCAATCGTTATGGTAAAGCAAACAATAAATACATGAGAGAAGACGATGAGAAGGCGCCATCAAAGTATATCATGTATCTTGATGCTAATAACCTTTACGGTTGGGCTATGAGTCAGTATCTACCAACAGGCGGATTCAGATGGATGACACAAAAACAGATTGATAAGATAAACCTAGCCAAGTACAAAGAAGACAACCACAAAGGTTTCATAGCAGAAGTTGATCTTGAGTATCCAGAAGAATTACATGATCTTCATAATGATTATCCATTTGCAGCAGAAAAGGTGGAAGTAACCAATGATATGTTATCTGAGCATTGCAAAAACATATCTGAGAAATATAATATATCAACCGGTCTGGTCCACAAGCTTATACCAACTTTGGGGAAGAAAGAAAAGTATGTATTGCATTACAGGAACCTCCAATTATATATTGATCTCGGTTTGAAGGTTACTAAAGTCCATCGAGTACTAGAGTTCAATCAATCCCCTTGGTTAAGGCAATATATTGATTTCAATACCGAGAAACGTAAGAATGCTAAGAATGCTTTTGAGAAAGACTTCTTCAAGCTTATGAACAATAGTGTATTTAGTAAAACAATGGAAAATCTCAGAAAGCGAGTAGATGTAGTTACTGATGAGAGGAAACTGCTAAAATTAACCAGTAAGCCAACTTATGTTAGCAGTAAGTTCTTCAATGAGAATCTGGTGGCTGTGCATAAGATCAAAGAAACACTCACTCTAAACAGGCCGGCATATGTGGGAATGTGTATCTTGGATCTTAGCAAGACACTTATGTATGATTTTCATTATAGCTACATTAAAAAGAATTCTGGAGACAAAGCCAAGCTTCTATTCACTGATACTGATAGCTTGACTTATGAAATAGAAGCTGAAGATGTGTATCAAGACTTCTGGAATGATAAGCATAAGTTTGATAATAGTGACTACTCTGAGAGCTCACCTTATTTCGACAAGACAAATAAATAAGTAATTGGTAAAGTCAAAGATGAAGCCGCAGGAGTCCCCATTTGTGAACTCATTGGTCTACGATCGAAAATGTATAGTTATATTAAGAATAATCAACAAGGAGGAAAGACTGCCAAAGGTATCAAAAAGAATGTCATCAAAAAGGACATCACACATGAAAACTACAAAGATACACTCTTCAATAATAAACAGTTGTATCATAAGATGAAAACAATCAGAAGTGAAAACCATGAACTTGGTACTTATGAAATCAACAAAGTATCACTTAGCTGTTTTGATGACAAAAGATATATATATGAAGATGGAATAACAAGCTATGCATACGGACATTATAATATCAAACATTAGTCACATTCCTTAATTCTCATATTGGTC
>CM042758.1:14589967-14607343 GCA_022496165.2 Catalaphyllia jardinei | reverse complement strand
ACGCCATTATTGCTCAAGTTGCTTGGACGTAAATAGCACAAGATATTTGGAGTTTGACTAGCCAATCAGCGCTCGTCTTCAACGCTATCCACTATTTTAGTATATACTAATACCCTATACATGGGCCAAAAAGATCAATTGTGTGCTATTGCAATTGCACTCATGGATAGAAAATGAATTTGAATGATCTTTTTGGTCCATGTATAGGGTGTTAGTATATTTAACAAATAGATTCTATGTTGCCATGCGTCTGTTCAGTAATAGATCACAGATGACGTCAAAATGTGGTAAGAACAAAAAAGAGGCACACGAGGCGTAACAGAGTGTGTGACTGATGTTCTTATCACATTTTGACGTCTTCTGTGATCCTTGTTTCAAAATATTTCAACATAACGCGAAAGCCGCCCTTTTGCCCCGCCTTTGGCCGCCTTTGCACGATAAATAGCCATTTGACGTGATCTATCATCTATACAAAATGAAGCAATTTCATTGGTTGCTTTGCGTAGCAAAGAATTGTGATTGGTCGAGAAAAATCACGCCACTGTCAAACCTGACTCTAGCGTGGCTCCTCGCTGAATGAAAACTAAAAGCAGAATTGAACTGCGAGTCAGTTTTTGTCATAGGAGCAGCCCTGTAAACCGAAAAGCTTCGAAGTTGCCTTGAAAATTACAGGAGTCTAAAAAATACCCTCGGAAAACTTGTCAGTGGGTGCGGTCAACCTAGAGGCCATTTGATTCAAGGTTGGAATGAAAGACACGCAAATGAAGGTGGACATTGTTTGGTTGGTGATTCTCAAATCAGCTTGTTATAGTGTCGGAGACACATTTTAGTTGCGATACTGATGACCGTGAGCTGTGGTTAGCTATACTTAGCTCGCTGCTGTGCCCTGAAACGGACAGGAACATTCGCATTGGAAAGTAAGGTTATGTATTTTACTTTACCGATTTTAAGAAGTGATGTTTTGATATTTCATACCTGTCATTAATCAACAGTTGTTTTGACACTGAAAAAAGTTGAATTTTTTAAATAAATTAAACTCAGAGAACCACATGCATGCATAGAAATATAGTGAATCATGTTCTTTTTTCCATCATACTCTATCTAATCCGGCGTACATCTTTAATATTGGTCATACAAGTTATGATCAATTGACACCTGTAAAAACAAGGCCGGTATTCGCTGAACAATATCACGTGACAATATCGCGGGTTCAAGTCAGAGGTAATAGACCCTTCTTCAAAATGGCGGCCGAAATTTAAATAAGTCAAAATTAAAAACGTATATCCGTATGCTAAAGTAAAGGTGTTCTTTCTAGTGCTGGTATATGTTTTTCGATTTTAGCTTATTTTAAGCCATTTGAATTTTCGGCCGCCATTTTGGAGAAGGGTCTATTGAGGTCATGTTAAGTTGGCCGCTGATGAAGTACCGGGTTCTGATTGGATCGCGGGCTCAAGCGAGGTTAACTTGTTTATAGTTCATAGTAATTTTTCTTGGACAATTCTGTCCAAGGAGGAAACGTGGAGTGAGGTTACCCCCATTTGAAGCACCAACCCGTGAGACAAGATCAGACCACAACACCGGGAACTACGTGCCCTGCTGTTATTGTGGGCCGGGTTTCTCTCAAGCCCGTTAACGGTAGCCCAGGATTAAAAGTTGACCAAAGTATAAATTTTTCTTGTATAAAATATCTCTCAATGTTTGTGTTTTGTGTAGTTTGAGGTTATTCAAACTCAAAAGAGAATACCAAACATCATAAACAGCGTATCGTATCTCACCCACAAATTACAAAACTCAAATCACATTATCCTGAATTAAATAAATCGGGCGTTGAACCTTTCCCTCCCTCAGGAATTCTGCTTTCACGCTTGACACTCATAATATATATTTCATAATTATGTGAACCAAGGGATTATTTAGAACTTAGAACTTAAAATAAGTACTAAAACAACACTGTTGCTGCTTTTTGAGAGCGAGCTCACAGTGAGTGCTACGTCATTAGGTTTCTTCGGGTAACAGCAGAGTGCCAAAGAAAATACTCTTCCGCACTCTTCCGCACAGCCCACTAAAATTGAAAGTTGTTTGTGTTGCCAAACTGTTGCGTGTTTTATCTCCGAAATGTCTTAACTTATTTAGCAAGTAAAGGTTTACAACTTTCTTTTACGCTATATTGTGACCTAAAGCGTAGAAACGACTTAAAAACGATTTCAAATTGACTCATTTTGCTTTCGACCTGCTTCAGAAATTTGAAGCCGTTCCTCATGGATAAAAATCGTTCCTGAACTCGTCAGACACACAAAAGAGATATAATAAATATCTTACTAACCTCGTCTTCTCGGTACTGTAAGTTACGGACTCTCGTTTTTTCCCCTACAATTTATGGCCTGCGTGCTTCGCGCTTGCGCCATAAATCGAAGGGGAAAAACTCGGTCCGTTACTTACGGTACGGACCGCGAGCTCGGTTAGTAAGAGGTATTTATGAATAGCAGCGGCCCCAAAAGGCTGCCTTGGGGGACCCAAGAAGTGATAGGGGCCCATTGCGAAGTTGTGTTGGAGTCGCCCAGATAGTTAGTTTGCGAACCAAGTTAGAAGCTACCCTGACACCCCGTAGGCTTTAACTTAGAAAGGAGGACGTTATGTTATACATTATTTAAAATAAATATCATCGGCACTATACACAGATTTTGATTAATAAAGTGCAGTGTTCTTTTGTTTATTTGCAATTTAGCCCTTGTTGTCTCGTTCTTTATCTTCAAAATTCAAAAGAATATTTTCCTTTAAACAAGGCAAAAAGGGCTAATTTGCAAGTAAACAAAAGAATACTAAAGTGGTGGCCATTTTGGAATAAGGAGTATGCCACGCACCCAAAAACTCAAGGGGTAAACATGGTAGGAATTCAAAACCTTGTCAAAGTACAGTTACCTACCTTTTGTTTGCGATTTTGCAAGTGTGATCAATCATAATCGAGGAGCTTCTAGACAGGCAAATTTCTTAAATCATATTTTTTTTCTGACCGGTGATATTGACTAAAGAACACTCAAATTTCATATCGTTCTCTTGTCGTCCAGGCTTTCTGCCAACTACGATACTGCGTTACAATTTGCAACACCACGACGTACTCGTAACGTCAAGAAAAACATTGCTATGGGCTTACAACGTAATGAATGCAAACTAGTTCATAGGCGGACAAATCTGGTATTTTGTCGTATTTCCTTCAAGATACCAGTTTTTTCCGGAAAAAAATTCTTTCTTGAATAGAGAAAGAAAGACATTGAAGTCCAGGTTGGACCCAGGCTCCACCAAAATATAACAACGGGGCAACCGCACCTTAGTAATGTGCGCATCAAATAATCTGGCAATCTTCCCGAGTTAATTGCGTTTCTAAGTATGCGTCCTGACCGCATACCACAGTAGGTAAATGTAACTTATTAGCCCCTTTAAGAGGAAACAAGGTGTTAATGCGATATAGTACCGCTCTGTCTATTATTTGAGTGATTTTCCACAGAATGATCTGTTTCGTTGTACAGTGATAGATTTATAAAACTCGGTAGCAAAAGGGTAATTAAAACTAACTTTCTTTGTGGAACTATGATTAGACAACTATTTCTTTTATCAGGACCTTGCAGAGGGGCAATCATGATCCATTTCAGTGTCATTAAAAGGCTCACAAGCACGACGGAAAAACTGTGGTTTCGATTGTGCCATTGGTTTCTTTTGATTTCCTGTTTATTTGTACATTAAATTTTTTTTTACAGAAGAGTAAGTCGACCCGGAACGCTTTTTACAGCCAGAATGGATTCATTCCTAATTCCGAATCCAAAATTATGAACAACTATGAACTAAACATTGAAATTGATATTCTGAGAAGGAAAATATCGACAAACAACTTTCACATTTGTTGTTTCCGTACCGCACTTCAACTTTCATAAACAATCATCTTGACAACCTTAAAATACAACAGCTCACCTTTATTATTTCAAGTCTATATGCTAGCAAGAAATACAAGAAATACCATGGGCCTCAAAGATATATCCGCTAGGATTCGTTTAGCTTATTGAACTAACCGATGAAGATCAAAATACAAGTATAAAGAAACAGTTAATACCCACATAACGAGATGTCAGTTGATACATGGAAGAACGTAGTCAAAAATACTGCGAAGAATATCACTCTAAAATAACATTCTTAACATGAATATACCCCAAAAAACTGAATTTCTTAGGCATACATGTACATGTAAGTCATAATTCAGGCTTGCAGTAAAACAGGACTGCGATGAGCTCATCAAAGCAGTAAATCTGCCATAGTTGTATGTGAATTTTGTGTTTAAAAAACAAGTACAAACCAAATTGAATGATTATACGCCATGCTTGAATACGAATACTCCTGAATCATCTCCACCAAAAGCGTTCCTTCGTTCTTATTATTATTATCGTAGATATAGTGAAGCAAAGTATTTATATTTTCAGGTAAATTGGCTTTAAAACGACCATGGCACGAGGACCCCTACTGCTAACAAAGAAGCCTACTTTGTTTCTCAGCCCATATTTGCTCTTTAGATTTGCTCGTTAGATTTTACTAAAACACTCTTCACCTATAATATCTATATACATGTGTAGCAGGCCTATCGCTGGACAAACTTACTGAAAGGCTGGAGTTCAGAAGAACTCAAAACTTTTAAATGATGCAGTCTCCGTGGTAAAAGCTCATTGTGTTTACCCCAGTGAAACATTGCTGTCGAGTTCCTTCGCAAAAGAGTTGCCATGTTCTAGATGACTGGACTTCCACTATTTCCTGGGTTTCTTTCTTCCACTTTGTTCGTCGATTTTGAAACCAGGTTTTGACTTGCATTTCTGTTAGATTCAGGTCTGATGCAAGCTCAGCTCGTCTACTTTCCGAGATGTATCGACATTTTGCAAACTCCTTCTCCATTGTTTGGATTTTATGAACTGAAAACAAGGGACGTAGTTTCTTTTTCTTCATTGGCCGTCTCCGCTTCTTCTGAACAACCATACCTAAAAGATACATAATAGATTTTCAGCAAGATGATATTAATTTGCTAGTATATTCATACAAGGTTAAAAATACAAGTATAAACTGAAGTGAAGGAAGTTACTTATGCATGGCGGTACTCGATGAGTGTGCATAAACTGATGTCTGATTCAAAGGTGTGCAGATAACAAGGTGTGAAAATTTCTGGAGCCTTTTTTTCACATGTTACTTGAATGACGCTAGGTATAACTTGGTATTGTATAGAGAGAAATGGATATAAAAAAAGAAATTGCCCTTAACGCGGATCAAGTAAACGCTGAAATTACCCACAAGGACGATTTCGAGAGTAAAATAACGATATTACGCGTCTGCCAAGATTTGGACATGATCAGTTCTACTCATCGAAGGCATCTGAATATAATAATGTTTGTATCTCGATTCTCATACGATTCCTTCAAAAAGATGTCAGCTCAAAACAGTTAAAGATAGAAGAATTTAGACCAAAAATCTCTTGGAGTTTTAAAATCTTTGAAATCTCAGACAAAATTAAAACAGAAGAAATGTTGCTTTTGTCCAAATCCAAGTCTACATGCATCTCAAAACCGTGCAGCTTGTCATGGAACGAAATTCAATCAAAATGACATTTAATTATACAACAGCTTTAACAAGAAAGCGTAAAATTACCTAAAATGAAATTTTATCAAGCCATCTTGTACTTTCAACATTTAAGTGGACATAAAATCTTACCCATTCAAGCTCATTACACTCTTCAAAACAGTGCTTTTGGTCCCTACACCTTAACTAAACATATCATTAACAAATTTAAAGAAGGGTTTCTCAGAGGAGTTCTTAAAGATATCTATATTCTTCTTGAAAGTTTGAGAAAAACGAAAACAGACTCGTCGAGAGGTTGCTTTGTCCCGGTATAAAACAATGGCCTTCGCCCCAGGATATCTTTCGGTAAATAATAACATAGCCTGATCATGGGGTGTTGTACCGAAGCTGTTGAGTCAAATTCACAATTGAATGAATTTAATTAATCTGGTTTTCAGTAAAAGGTTTAAACAATGCAAAACCACTTTAACTACAGCCCCAAAGTATGCAACTACTGTTAGCCTGTTTGCTGTTTAGCCTACTTACCAGGGGAACATGCGTGGGCCGTAAAATTAAATGGAGTTATCTGAGCAACTGGTCCAAAAGGTGGAAGAGAAAAATTCCCGGCTTGCAAACAAGATGACAAAAGTGGACGGTGGTACTCTTGAGGGAACAACGCACGCGGAGGGACGAGCAATGGTGGCGTTGAACACGGTGCATCGAGCATGTTAATTGAAGCGCCATCTTTAGAAATCCATTTGTGCTCTTCAACTGTTTCATCCGATAAATTTAGAATACTTTTGATGGAGAATGAATTTTCACTTACTGAAAATGAAGAGACGCCAGGTGTAGAAGATGCAATACCTCTTGCCGCCATCGTGGTTCCCGCTCAAGGGGTCATGTTACTCAGTTGGGCGTGTAAAATGGCGTCGCTTTAAGGAAGAAAGGCTTTGGAATTTATGATAATTAACCTTATCAGGCATAATCAGATAGAATTCACATGCCATCGTTAAAACGTTATCAGTAACGATATATGGACTGCACCGTTTGAAAAGTTTTTCAATGTGTTTTCACTAAAGGAATATAGTCCAAGGCACTGGCCTGACAAAAAGGGAAGTTTTAAGAATCTAGGAAATCTTGCTGACCTACTCCGTTTTTGTTCTTGTGGTGTATTTGGTCATGATGAAAGACGATGGGATTAAATTTCCGCTTCCTGTGGCGCTGATAAGCTTCTCGTCAGAAATTTAAGGAAAACGGGACAGTGCTAATTGCAATTACTGAGTAGTAAGTCAATATGAATAGGCAGTATGCCATAGCAAAGAAAATTTATGTGAACAATTAAAGTCGATGTAATGGGTAAAAAATTAACAGAAAAAAAGAAGAAGAATGGAGAGGAATTTGATAGAGTCCACTTTCGATGGATTTCCAGTCCAAGAGACTTGGATTTTAAAATGTTTTAACTGAGTCTAACGAAAGTTTGTGCCAAGTTTGCAAAGCCTAGATAAGTTGTAACGTACAAATTACTAGAACTTCTAGATGAACTAAATTCACAAAGGTCCAGGCGAAAGTAATGTAGCTTCCCTTTCTCATAACATGTACTAGTTGCTAAAATCTACCATTCTCCTTATATTTCAAGAAAAAAAAATTGTTTTATCAGTAAAAACTGTCTTAACAGCAGTTCTTCGTTTTGTTCAGAGTCTCTGTGCCTGAGATGATCTATTTAATAAAAAAAGTCCCCATTGCTGAACATTACTCACTTTGATTTTAACACAAACTTGGCAAACTAAGGACTTGGATTGTGTCATGAATGCTAGAGTTTGAACGCAATGTGGTCACATGATTACCAACTACGTATGCTGAAACATAACCCTGCTGTTGGTTTTGGTAGAAAAAGGCTTCAAGATAAACAGCTTTACCACATTCTCAGTTAAATACCAGACTCAATTCAGAGTCGTAGCTATTAATAATAATTAATAATTAAATATTTAAAAGGTGTCTTTTCTATGCAAATATGATCAAATGCGCGTAACAATTGATATTTAGCAACATTATTAAAAACCAGAAAGAGTAAAAATAGTAAAATGACCATAAGAATGAAGCATTACATATCAAAAGCTAATTTAAAAAGATGCGTCTTAAGTACAGATTTACAGGTGAACCGATGAAGTTGCCTGCGTAAATATTCTAAATGTATTTAATTATTTATTTAATTATTTATTTATTTGTTTATTTTAATTCATATTCCCAAGTTCTTGCAATATAGTACACCATGTATATATTAAAGTAGCATTAATCAATATTTGTCTAACAAAGGCCATGCAATACAATTTAGTGTTTCCTAATTTTTAGCTTAATGGGAAAGAAAATTGGCATGTTTTATGCTCAGAGTGGAAGTCTGTATTATTTAAACTTTGCTAGAGGATTTTAAGGTTAATTATAGGAATTTTGACATTTTATTTAGGGCAGAGCCAATGTTGTCTTAACTTTTTACCTGATATGCAGGAAAGATTTAGGGCTCTAAAAATTCATATGGCAGCTAGAGATGAAACATAATTGGAACAACCTAAGGGATTAGAGGCTTTCTACCAATGTGAAGCCATTATCCTGTTGAAAACCGCATTCATGGGAATACACCAGACTATTTATCATTTTAATAATCATCTTTCGTAATGAAACAACCAATTATATATGACCAACTTGCGCAATGAAGTTGGCCTTTCCTCAATTTTAAACCTTTTATGTTTTAAAAGTTTCTGCTATATGAATGCCACGTCGTTCGAAAGCTTTTCAACTAGTATAAGATTATTAAATACGTAACTTTCTCTGAGGCTTAAAATGAGAGCTTTGTGTTTATCTTCTTCAATTCTGTTTCTATTTAAATATGTAATTAGTTAAGATAAGCCCTTTACATTTTGTAGACGATATCATAATTGTCATACTAAAGAAAATGCATGTTACTGAGAGGAATCCACCTGGCATAAATGAGGTTATCCATCCAAATGCATCGATCGGAGACGAGGGTACAACATAAACTGCTAATTCTTTCAATGCTTCATGATGTCACTGAATGAAGTTCTTATGCCTCAGGAATCCAGTCTACGTTGCGCTTAAGTAAAGTGCAGGATTCTTCCGCATAATCTGGCCCATTTTGATGTTACTTTCATCAAGTTTTACTCCAATTTAATCGTGTCATTAAAATAAATTAATATTTAATGTGCACCCCTCAGCGTTAGAATATGGACGCTAAGAAAATATGCCTAAAGCAGTGAACATAAGAACTGGCTTGTATCTTTAAACCAAACGAAGCTATGTATACGTGAGATTACGAAGGTCGCTGAGGATCACTGTCTTACATTAACAGCAGTATTAACTTTTTTCTTTTTCTTTTCAAAGTGTTGTTTAAATTAATTATATATAGACATTGACCAAAAATAACCTGAAAAAAAGTGATGCGCTTTTTTCACTCAGCTGTTAATCTTAGAAAACTAATAATCAGTCGTTTGTTGCACTTCGGTAATATTGCAAATTCACACAGCTCTAAAAACACATACAGCAGTGATTAATAAGACTGTTTCTTCTCAGTGCATGTATGTAGTCAATTACACATTCTTCATGAAGCAAAACTTGAACGGGAAAACCCACTGAGAGAAACTTTCTACTTCCCTGCTGTAAGGATTAAATTGAACTTGTAGTTGGATAGCAAAACTTCAGGCAACCATGCAAGTATCTTTCGACACATATAGAGCTCTAGCTGAATGGAGAAAGCGTAATAAAAGTTTGGTTACTATAAGTAGAAATCAGGCTGGATCAAACCTACATGACCAAAATTGAATCTTCAACAAGCCAATGAACTTCTGGAAATAAGCCAACATACACAACCTCGATGAATGCAAGTTTTATAATCTCAACTTCTGATATTTTCAGCCGCTATTCTCTTAGCTTTGCCTGAGAGGATTACACTATATCTAAGTGAAGCCCGACCACAAAACGAAACGAAGAAACCTCGTAGATTTGCTTTGCAACCTACTGACAATCTAGTGTATAGTTATGCAAAGTCCTCTTAGCAAGAACTTTCAGTGATGAAACGAGTGAATTGGAAGGATAGCTCTGAGGATTGGTACCTTACTTAGCTTACTGTCACCCTTTTCGAATTATTTTCAGATGCATTTAGCGGCGCTGAATTGTCTAATTGTTGGTCCGTACCTTACAATGTAACTGCTTCGCAAACAAATGAGAGGTTCCTTCTCGTATTATATCAGTATTACTGTAATGATAAATGTTCTAGATAATCCAATCCCTTTACACCTCATAAATGAGGCATTCCCGCTGCCATAGAGGATTTCTCTTTAAGGTTTACTTAATAGTGGTGTCTCAGTAAAGTAAAGTAAAGTCAAGTCAAGTAAAGTAAACTGAGTAAACTAAAGCTCAAAGCTAAGGTAATGCAGAAACACTTGACAATAACTCAGATATAAATACATATGTATAGTGCAGTTGTTACTACTAACCTTGATTTTTTTTCCTTCTTTGGTCTGATGCCATGCTTTAGGATCTGACATCAAATAAGCAGCTCAGAATGATTCAATAAATAGGGTCTTAGTTTAGTAAAATTACCTGTGTTTACTGGTACGTTTGCCGTGAGATTAACCTTCCTTTTGTTTTCATATTAAGAAAAAATAAGTTGTTTGTTTATCTGAAAGCTATTTCTGGCGTAGTTGAATAATCAGGATAGTTCATTCGTCTGACTCAAATGGCCTTTGAGCTACTGGAGAGATCTGAAATTTGACTCGTCTAACGGATAGAAATGGTGTGTTGACAGTAAACTTGGAGCTTAGTGTATTAAGGGCAGACGGGATTTCTTGTGATCTGTTGCCTTTCGTGACCCGCGATTTTCTGTATGAGACTATTCATCAAAAAAAGGAATTAACACTTAACTTTCCTCATTGTTCTTTTCTGTTTGCAATCTTGTTAGTTTCTACTGAGGATGTGATAAATCTTAAGGAAATATTTACTTTGTAGATTCGGATTGGATATTTGTTCCTTTTGGATTCTGCGTTGAAAGGTGTATTCCAGGACAAATTACCATGTAATTAATGATATGTGTCCTGATACGAGATAATTGACATGGATATTAACAAAAAAATAAAAAAATAAAAAAAATAAAAAAAACGACACAAGGCATGATGGAACCGAAATGCACAAGAACCATACAAGACTAGTTCAACTGACAGCCGTAGAATTCACGATCGGCCTAGAAAGGTCTGCTAAGTATCAAAATGGTCTTAATAATGTATAACATTAAGTAAAAAAAGAAAAGAGATAGATACTAATTTCGGGTAGTTTTGTCGGCCGGTTTTGTCGGGATAATAGCGAAACTAACTAAACAAATAATAGTTTATGGTACAGTTGACAGTTTTCGTTATATAATCAATGTTTGAAAACAGACCAACAAAATCTAAGGAAGTAAGGGACAATTTTTCTTTGCCTGTTGTTTCACCAAATGTTAGAGGGTGTCCCATGTTATTTATTTATTTATTTATTTATTTAACTGCTAGTTCACACCCGAGCAAAACACAAGTCCGTTCGGCAGCTTTTCTAGGCCTGAAAAGTGCATTATCATCTAAAAACATATAAACGCAATTTTGGAGTTGACTATAGCATTAAAAAGCAAAAGATATTTACACCTAAGAAAGGGAGATAATTGCGCTTTCAACACAACATTCGGAAAGTACCCAGAAACTCACAGTTATACTGCAGATCAATCAAGCTGTAATTTAACTTCTAAGTAAACTCCTATCATGATCAGAGACAGTGAAATATATCTTTTATTGTCTGAAAACCAAGGGAGTGGAAATATCTTTTTTGTCGATTACATCTGGAAACAAACTTGATTGGCCCTCTTTAATATTGAACACATTTGGAAAGTAACTTTTATAGACTGATTTACGTTATCAAATTCTGACAGTGACCTTTATGTCTAGTTTCCGCACCTACCAGTGATTTAACCAGAGAATCGCTAAATCTATTTATACATAAGCTTCTTTTGACGTAGCCCTTCCGAGATTTGATATTATATCGTTATTTCTTTAAAGTTAGACAGTGCACATGTTCTATATCCCACAAATAATTTTGCTGTTGATGAGAACTTCGCTTTGATTGAAATTTGCTTGTCAGTTCTAATCATTTGGTTTGAACAAAGACAACAAAACGAACCAAAACGTTTTGTATTCTTAGTGATCGAGAAAATGCCACTATTGTGTTGCCGACTTGTAATTTGACTAAGGATGTACCTTTTCTTTCTTTCAAGAATCGGTCAAGTGGCTAGTTATTCTCGCTTTTTGACTGATTCTCGCCAATGATCGATTAGAGGACAGACGCACGATTGACGTCATCCGATTACAAAGTTCTTTCCTCTGTGTTTTAAATGGCGGAAAGATTTGAGAATTAGGATAATATTTCACGTGACTGGGCGAAAGAAAAGATGTAGAAAAGTCTAGTCATTGCATTGAACAGATACGAGAAGCAGGAAGAAGAAGAAAAACCGTTGCTTTTTTAGGAAATGATTAAAAAAATTCTCAAGTAGTCTCAGTCGGCAGTCGAGAGAAATTAAATCAAAAACAAAATTGGTCTTCAAAAATAACTTTAAGGTAAAAAACCATTGTTTTGTCTCAAAGACAACAAGCCCAATAAACAAAATGTCGCTTTTTAAAATCAGTTAAACTAAACACATAACCTTGCTTTCTGACGCGTATTTTCCAGTCCGTTTTAGGGCACAGCAGCGAACAAGGTATAACCTGCTACAGCTCACAGACAATTGTAACGGTCCATCTTTCATTCTTTCATTATTTAATTCCTACTGTTGGACATCTATTACCATGGAATTCGTCGATAGTAGCCGAGTATTACGTTCACTGAACATAAAGAGCCCAACCCAGACACGAACGCTCCCATGTGGCTTTGATAGCTCAGTTGGCAGAGCACTGCACCGGTAACGCAAAGGTCTTGGGTTTGAATCCCGTTCAAAGCCTATACTTTTATCAGGTTATTTTTCCAATAGTGTTATGGCTGCATTCGCATCTTTCATTCTTTCATTATTTAATCGCTACTGTTGCGCATCTACCAAAGACACTATAATATATTACGAAGGCATAAATTATTCTTAAAGAAGTAAAACAGCCACAGAGAAACTATACTTCTGTAAAAATGCTCAAAAAACTATTACATCAGTGCTGTGTAGTAACGCTCGTTTGCTTAGTAACAGCAAAGTCAACCTCAACAATTTCGTATCATCGCTCACCCCGACGAGTAATCAGTTGAGAGCTTCCTCCTGTGCTCGGAGTTGAACAAGAAGCAGTCTCTAGTCTTTCCAACCCTAGTTCGGGCAATCTTGCTGCGAGCGTTTGAAAGCCGTAAATAACTGTAGCTTCTTTCAAATACAACTCAACATTTATTATTATCATTATTGTTGCACTGCCTTGTGGTTGAGGTGGCTGCTTTGCAGTTTGCTGATCCCTCAACGTTAGTGTATTCTTTAACATATAATAAATTTTAACTAAATTTTATTTTTGTTCTTTTGGATTTTCTGCTTACAGCAATTCCCGTGCATACATCCACCCCCTGATATATTATCCACTGTTTCAGTGGAGATTTGGAGAACCCTTTTATTAGCGATCCCATACTTTTACACCTGAAATGCCACAAAGGTTGCTAGATATATCTACGTCTATAAATGTTTTTTTTATACACAAAAATCTTTTACACCAATGCTTAAATTTAATCGTTAAGAGCACTAATGCTAACAAAGAAGCCTACCGTGTTTCTGCACTGAGTCGATATTTTGTTCTACTTCATCAAATGCCCTTCATTTATAAAATCTATAAACATATTTAGCAAAACGATATCTTGACGAACCTTACTGAAAGGCTGCTGTTTACAATACAGCAAAGCTTTTGAAGCAGGCCTTATGATAAAAGCTCATTTCGTTTGTCCCAAGAAAACCTTGCTCGCTACTTCCTTCATAAAAGAGTGGCATTTCCAATGACTGGACTTCCACTTTTTCTTGGGTTTCTTTCTTCCACTTTGTTCGTCGATTTTGAAATCAGGTTTTCACTTGCATTTCTGTTAGATTCAGGTCTGATGCAAGCTCAGCGCGTCTACCTTCTGAAACATATCGACATTTGCAAACTCCTTCTCCATTGTTTGGATTTGATGAGCTGAAAACAAGGGACGTAGCTTTTTTTTTTCTTCATTGGACGTCTCCGTTTCTTCTGAGCAGTTATACCTAAAAGATAGAAAAAATTCTTTTAGCATGATGATATTAATTTACTAGTTTAATTAATACAAGTTAAAGAAAAAAACAAGTATAAACTGAAGCGTATAGGGAGTTGGCTATGCATGGCTGTACACGATGATGGTGTATAAGTTTATAAATGTCTGGTTTAAAATTGTGAGGATAGCGAGCTGTTACTAGAGTCAAACTAGGTATAATAATTACTTCTTATGAAATCGAGCGAAGCAGTCATTCTAAAAGGTAATTGCATTTTACGAGATCTAGAGTACGCTGGAAGAAGCACGGTCAATTTCGAGGGCAAGATAAGGATATTGCATCTACTAAAACTTGCACCTAAGCAACTCTATTCATCGAAGATATCTTTAATGATGTTTCTATCTCCAGGTCCGCAATATTCAATCAAAACAATCCTAGAAGTAGTTTGGAAAGACGAAATTTAGGCCAAAAACGACTTGGAGTTTTAAAATCTTTTACATCTCTGACAAAAACATGCGTAATGCCGCTTTTGTCCAAAGCCAAGACTACAACCATCTCAAGACAGCATGCCATGAAAAGACACTGCTATTGACCGAGATTCAAATTAAAATAACACTCAATTAGACAACACAAACTTTATAAGCAAGCGTGAAATCTTTTAAAAGAAAACTTTGTCGAAACTGAATTTAGTGAACATAAAATCTCAGAAATTCATTCATTACACTCTTCCATAAAAATCCAAAGCTTTCGTTTCCCACATATGAGCTAAACATATTGTCCACAAATTAAAAAAAGGTTTAATAATAATAATAATAATAATAATAATAATAATGATAATAATATTAGCATATTTAATCGGGGTAAACCCGTCAGCAAATGCTGTTACCAAGGGGTGCCATGAACAACTAAAAATAGAATTAACATAATATTAAAAGCCCTGAAAATATTACAAAATGAAGTAAGAGATGATATATACAATAAGCTGTGTACCTGTCTGTCAGTAGCTCACTTCTCACTGCACCGTCACGCAATAGGACCAGTCAGCGGTTGCACACCTACCAGGTATGTACCTCATATATGTAAACGGCGCGCGCGTGGAATGGTTAACAACTACTCACCGAAGTGGAAGTGGCCAGTTAGTAAATAAACCCCTTCAAGCGGTTGGTATGTCGGCTGATAATTTCCGCGGCTGAGAGATTTGGCCGAGAAGCGAGAAGCGAAGCTTCGAGGGCAAATGTGAAATTTTGAGGAACATTTGGCCAAGAAGCGAACATGAACATTTGGCCGAGAGGTGAAGCTTTGAGAGCAAACGTGAAACTTTGAGGACAATCTCTCAGCCAAGGACATTACCAGCCTAATAACCAGCAAGCCAGAAAGGGGTTTATTTATTTTATAACCCTCCATTAATTTTTATTTCGCAATTAATAATACTCATGAAAAAATTACTCGATTCTGATTGGCTGAGAGCAGTGCTGTTCAAGTGTAACACTACTGCATAAAGTGTAACACCAGTGCAAATTACACATCGTAATTCTGGATTATTATTTTCAGAAAGAGTATGAGAAATTGTGTAGGCCAATGATTTCATGTAAAGCAATGACAAAAATTTTGTACAGAAACACTGAAAAACGTTTTCTCGACTGCGAAAAAAATTGCTTCAAGAAACATCTTCCTGCACTTTTACCGCGCTATTTTTTTATGTTTCTATTATTAATAAGTAATCATACAGTTTTTCTCGTTCAATTTGGAATTAATTTGCACCTGTGAGTTTTTCAAAAAGATGAAATTGCACTCGCCGAAGGGGCTCGTGCAATTTCAGCTTTTTGAAAAACTCACAGGTGCAAATTAATCCCAAATTGAACTCGAAACCGTATGATTACCTATACTAAACCGCTCGTAAACATGGTAAAAAAGCCAGTGGTGATCTGATGCACGTGATTGACGTGAGAGAGCAAAGTAAATTTGATTGGTTTAACTAACTTTATTTCAACTGTGATTGGACCAAATTTGACAAGCTGTCATGTGAAATTAATTCTCGTAACGCCCCTTGCATCAAAAACTCGAAACTCGGCGCTTTTGGTTCATATATTCCGACGTACTGTTCAAAACCTTGACTAGAAAAGAAATTTGTTTCAGTAAGATAAGATAAAGATAAGATAACTTTATTTTTACACGGTATTTCCATCAGTTAACTAACTACCTAACTACAATAAAATTTATTAATAACAATTGAATAAAAAGAAATCATCCGTGAAACACAGAATGTGTAAAATCTGGAGCACTCGAAGGTGGATATATTTTTCGTCGCTCTATCGCTTGAGATGAAGTACTTCAGCCGGCTTGTTGTTGTTTTGAGCTGAAGGTCACCGAGTTTCATCTCGCGTTGGTTTTCACGGCCTTTCTTTCCGAAGTAGAGAATGGTATTAATTAATGCCGAATTTGCAAAACTTTCTGGAGCATTCAGACCAAGCTGATTTGCTGCATAGAGGACTTCAATTCAAGGTCTTCGCTGGAAATTGTATGCCTGTGCTTTGTGAAAGAAATCAATCCCAGCCTGTCGCGCAAGATCTTTTAGTGATGCCTAGAGCTTCGTTTGCCGGCTTGAATACTTATCCCGAATAATCGAAAACGGTTTTCCTTGAGGGGAACCAGAAAAAAATATCTCTCCAGCTCGGAACGAATTGGCTTTCACAGTGATGCGACTGTATGGTTTTCCTTCCACTCACTTTTCTGGCTTCTGCGTAAAAAAAGGTTTCAACATGGTTGACAATTCTGCCGGCTCCATGATTTCGAGTGCGAGTGGATTCTTTCTCTTCTTCCTCCACGCTAAAGTTGGACGTGAACGGTTGGTTTATTTTAAAGTTAGTTATCACATTGTATTAAATCTCTATTTTATAAACTGAATTGGTTTAAATTTACGGACTAAATATTAAAAGTCTTCTCGTGACTTTTTTCACCTTCAAAGACATTGACAGCGTATTTTGGTGACTTTTTTCTACTTTTCGGAAAAGCACTTGCCATCAGCTTTTTAATGTCACTATCTCTGGAGTCAATAACACTAGTTTGGTTTCCTTCCATGTTAAATAAGAGAAAAGAAAAGTTGAAATTCTTGTGCCGACTATGTTTCTCCACGATGGAAAAACAATCGGAGGACAAATATCGACGCGGGCGGGGGTTATTGCGTGATAACTGTCCGGTGATTTACATCACGTGACGTAAAGTAGCCAATAAAATCACATGGAAATTAGTGGGTGGGTTATAATGATGGATATTTACCGAGCCGCGCAGCAGCGAAGTAAATGTTCACCGCTAGCCATCTCCACTTCGGTGAATAGTTGTTTTAGTGAGATAATATAAGCCCCAGAAAATTATTTGGATGATTTCTTCACTTGTCACGCACTGATGTAAACCGGGAAGCCATTATTGCTCAAGTTGCTCGGAGGTAAATAGCACAAGATATTCGGAGTTTGACTAGCCAATTAGTGCGCACCTTCAACGCTATCCACTATTTTAGTATATACTAATACCCT
>CM042758.1:14531409-14562320 GCA_022496165.2 Catalaphyllia jardinei | reverse complement strand
GCGTCGCTTCTCGTGGAATGAAAACTTACAGCGAACGCAGAATTGAACTGCGAAATCTACAAATCTTGAAGAAAATGCTGGAAAATCAAGTGAGTTTTTGTGATCGGAGTAGCCCTGTGAGCCGAAAAGCTTGCACGTTGCCTTGAAAATTACAGGAGTTGAAAGAATACCCTCGGAAAACTTGTGATTGCGGTCGACCTAGAGGCCATTTGAATCGAGTTTTGAATGAAAGGAGCGAAAATGACGGTGGAGATTTTTGTCTTCTGTGGATGGTGATTCTCAAAGTCAGCTTGATGTAGTGTCGGAGACACATTTTAGCTGCAATACTGTTGACCGTGAGCTGTGGTTAGCTATACTTAGCTCACTGCTGTACCCTGAAACGGACAGGAACATTCGCATCGGAAAGCAAGGCTATGTATTTTATTTTACCGATTTTAAGAAGTGATGTTTTGATGTTTTATTCCTGACATTAATCAGCGTGTCAGCAATTGTTTTGACACCGGGAAAAGTTGAATTTTTTAAATAAATTAATCTCGGAAACATTTTGTTTTTGGGTTTGTTAAATTCGAGATAAAGCAATGGTTCTCGGCTTATCAAGATCAAGTTTGTGCGTGGTTTAGTCTCGCTCGACTGTCGATCGAGGCTGCTAGAAAATTATTTCTGTATCATTTTCTAAAAGAAACCGCTTTATATTTATAGTTTTTATATTTATAGTTTTTTCATCCTCCTATCGCCCACGTCCCGCGTTAAAAAATCTGGTGATTGCCTCTGACACTGTTGACTGTTCAACTACTTCTAAAAATATTGGGGTTATGTTTAATAACTCTCTATCGATGTTGCCACACGTTACTGCTGTTTGCAAGTCTTCGTTTTTTCATTTACGCAATATTTTTAAGATTTGCAAGTTTCTTTCTTACGATACATGTAAAACTCTAATTCATGCCTTTGTTACTGCAAGGATCGACTATTGTAACTCATTGCTCTACGGTCAGCCTAAATGTATCTTGAAACGTTTACAGAGTGTCCTAAATAGTGCTGCTAGGCTTATTCACCTTACTAGTAGATATGAGCATGTTACGCCGTTGCTTATTCAACTTCATTGGCTACCAATTGAACAAAGAATAACTTTCAAAATTGTAGTAATTACATTTAAGGCGCTTCATGGTGCTGCACCTAGCTATATCACTGATCTCATCAAGCCTTATACACCTGGTAGACTTCTAAGATCCTCCAATCAATTTTTACTTTCTACATCTAAATTTAATATTAAAACTTATGGTGGCCGGTCTTTTACTAATGCCGCACCTTCTGTTTGGAATGCACTTCCACTCGAACTTAGATCTTGTAATTCCCTTCCTTCTTTTAAATCTAAGCTCAAGACTTGGCTTTTTAAAATTGGTTATGATGTTGTATAGAATGATGATGTTTTTATAGGATGACAATGTAGTTTTGTAGTTTTGTAGGTTTAGGATTTTGTTGTTATTTTTTATTATGTAAGGCGCTTTTGGTCCATTGGGAATTTTTATAGAATGACAATGTAGTTTTGTAGGTTTAGGATTTTGTTCTTATTTTCTTTATTATGTAAAGTGGACCATTGGGAATTAGCGCTCTATAAATACTGTGTATTATTATTATTATTATTTATCTTTCGTTTTCTGGCTTCTCAAAACTGTTCAATGCCTCGGCAAGACTTTTTTGTACCTTATCTTTTGCCGGGTCACGTAAAATATCATCCTAATTCTGAAAACTTTCCGCCATTTTAAAACGGCAGAGGAAAAAACTTTGTAATGATGACGTCAATCGTGCATCTGTCCTCTAATAGATCATAGGCGAGAGCCAATCAAAATGCGAGAATAACTTGGGTTATTATATAAATAAAATTAGAAAACAGTCATTAGAAAGCATGCGCGCTGATTGGTTAAAAATCGTGTTTGTATAACTCGATGGAGACACAAAACTAGCGCGCGCTGTTAACGTAGTGATGGCGCGAGCAAAGATAATTTACATTTTCATAATGAAAGTTAAGCAACTTACCTTCTCACGCGGTAATGTTTATTCATTTTCCTTCACCTAATACAGTCATTCTAAAGCTTTATAAAAGCACTAGGGTAATAAGCTTTGGCTGTGCTTTTCAAAATGGCACAATGGAGAAAAATTCTACCTTACTCACTATTCTACATAACCGAAACAGAAAAAAACGGTAAAAAATTACTACGCTCAGATGGTGGGTCAACTCAATAGAAACGCCATAACTATACGGTTTGTAACAACAATTCAAAACAATTAAAGCGATGTTAATGATGGTATTATTATTTTAGCTTGTAACTGCAATTTCCAAGAAAAAAAATAGGAGATTACGAATGCAGTGGGCATTTATAAGGCGAGCTGCAAAGAATGGACAATATACCATTTACATGGTGACCAATCCGTTTTAAGGGGAGTACCAGAGGACTCCTTTACACTACTTATAGTTTCAAATATGAAATATAACATAGAATTAGCCTATTTGAAAGCAAATATTTTCTAAAGTGAAGAACTAAAGTACTTTTTGCGTTTTAGTTTTTGGTAAATGTGAGAAGATAATACTGAAATTTTTGCTAGTTTTTCAGTAGGAACTTTTAGAATATTTTGGCAAGGGATTTTTGTTTCTTTTGAAACTGTTCCGGTTTAAAAGTAGTTTGGAAGAATGCTACGTGTGATTGGTCTGAGAATATTACGATACTACCCGATCTTTAAACTCATTCCATGTGTCTCTGTAAGGACTGCCTGAGAACTTGCGTGGACAACTTGCGTGGACAACTTGCGAGCAGCATACATTTTCCCAGCGCGCTTTGCATGTCGTGAAAGCTATTTTTGACGAGACTCTTGCTTTGTCTTGGGTTTCTTTCTTCCATTGCTTCCAAGATACCCGTATAGAACGAGATGTCAATACATTCTGGAACATATTAGTTAAGCATACTGTGAAGAGTATCACTTTAAAAAAACCTAACTTAAAGATAACTTGTGAAGAAAACCGATTTCTTGGGCATACATGTAGGTCATAATTGAGGCTTGTAGTATAAGCAGGACTCTCATAAGCTAAAAGGATCGAGTAGTAAACAAAAGCAGCAATTTAGCCGCGGCTGTATGTAGATTTTGTGATTAAAATCGGGAGCTGACGGAATTGAATAATTACGAGATATGCTTGCATACTGAAGACATTCTTAATCTTCGCCACCAAAAACGTTCCTTCGTTTTTATCATTATCGCAATAGATAGAGTGAAGCAATATATACACACTTTCAAGAAAAGGAACTTTTAAGTGACTACATAGACTTGTAGAGCACTAATGCTAACAAAGAAGCCTACTTTGTTTCTTTTATCCTCCCAAAGCAATCGCGCTCTCACATTACACAGTATCGAGTTTCCTAAAAGAAGAACAGCTTCAGTTACAGCTGATCGGCGGGAACATACTGGATTCCAGACCTCCCTGATTTTAATAGCTTTCCTGAACAACTTCGTCTTTTCATTCTGATGGATTTGCCATTGTTGCTTCTTCTCTATGATTGAGCTACAACCCCGGACAAAACTGTTGAGACATTTCAATACAATTTTCAAATTCCCGCCATGGTACCATCGTGTCCAAAAGAAACAAATTCGCCCCCCTCCCCACCCCTGGTGCAATGTTGTTCCGGCTTAGCAGCTTAAGCGTGCATTTCTTGCGTTACCGCAAACAACATTGCAATAGAGGAGGGGGGAGGGGGCAAACAGTCTTTTAATTTGCGACAGTAAGCATTTTTGCCAGGGTGAGTGCAAAAAAATAGGTATTCTTGTAATATGTTTTGTCCGAGGTTGTAGCACAGAAATCTGTCGAGTTGAACTGTGGCCTCGCTTAACGCAGGATTTTAGAACTGTAAACCACTAAAATATTGAAATTAGGTTAGCAGGTAATGGAAAAGATTGAGTTGCCATGGTAACAGACTTTAAGATAGCCGTAAGTATATTAGTCTACCAAGTTTCAATGATCTCTGTTGCAAATTGACCAAGACATTCTATTTTCATTTTTGACACAATAATGACTTGAATGTATGACCTCATCAGCCCTCTTGTTGGCACATTTTACGCATCAATTATTTCTGGAAGTAATGCAGACATTTGTGAACGACGTTTTAATGTTTCGTGGAATTCTATGTGATGTACCTGAAAAAACAAGGGATAAAAATTTGATCCTGGTTGCCTTTAAAACCTTATTTAAATACAGTTACACACTTTTTGAGTTATTTTCCAAGTATGATCAATCATAATCGAGGAGCTTTTTGACAAGTTTCTCAATGATAGCTTTTCTTGCTGACCGTTGATATCAATTGCGACCCTCAAATTTCATATAGTTCTCTTATCATCGACGTTTTTACCAACCACGATGCCGCGTTGCAATTTGTCAAACTTCCCACAAGTTAACAATTTTCCAGAACTCATTCACACCAAATGACGGAGAAAGAAAGACACTAGCGGCCGATTTGGAACCAGGCTGCAGGAAGCTATTACAACTGAGCAACCGCGCCTTACTAATGTACACATGGAATAATCTGGCAATTTTCCGAGATATTTATGTTTCCAAGTGCTCGTCCTGACCGCATACTAAACTACAAAACTTTAACTTATTAATTAAGAGAAAACAAGGTGTTAATGCGATAAAATGCCTCTCTGTGTATGTTTGGTTCTATGTACACCATAACTATTCTACCGCTCAAAAACTTAAAAAAAAAATAATTTGCTGATCAACTCATTCTTTTGTCAGGGTATTGCAGTGGGGCAAACATCAGACTATAAAATCCCTTTCTTTACAATAAAAGGCTGGCAAACAAAATCAAAAAGAAATGGTTTGGATTATTAACAGATTTTGTTCACAAGAATTTTTTGGACTTACTGTTTGCTTGATAGTAAATACGCGGCATATTTTTAACGTGTATTTGAAAAGATATAAATGCTGATTTGGTTTACCTTTCCTATTCCTAACGTATAGTAAATTAAGCTGATAATATAGGAGCTGTTTTCGCCAGAGGCAGTCAGTAGAAGCCATCTATGTTGTGTCAGAGATTTTATTCTTGAATGGTTTCAATTAAAGAAAATTTTTAATAGGTACAGGAGGTGACCCAGACATTTTGTGCTGTCAGAATGGATTCATTCTCAATTTTGAATCCAAGATTATAAATATTACGATTTACTAGTTCTAATAGCTAAAGATTGAATTTGCTATTCTGGGAACATTACAAACAACCTTCCTTGCTGCATTTTTGAACTTTCAAAAACAGTCATCTTGACAAACTTAAAACACAACAGCCAACCTTTATTACTTCAAGTATATATGCTAGCCAGAGATACAACAAATACAAAAGGCCTTCAGCATGTATTCGCAACATAATTTATCCTTAAGCATTATTACCACATCGAACTAACCGATGAAGCTCGTAATACAAGTATGTAAAAAATAGACTACCCTCGCAACGAGATGTCGGTATATGCTGGAACAAATTGGGTAAATATAATGTGAAGAGTATCGCTCTGAAAACACATAACTAACATAAAGAAAACCGAAGAAACCTGAATTTCCTACGCATATATGTGATTCATAATTCAGACTTGAAGTATGAGCAGGGCTGCGATGAGCTCAAAATGAAATAAACAAAATCAGCAATTCTGCTGCGATTTTATAATTATGCGAGTTTAGGATAAAAAATGAATACAAACAGGATTGAACTGATTACTAGACGACAACGATTGAAATTGGATTCTGTGATCAAAAATGAGTGCAGACAGAATTGAATTATTACACGACAGGCTTAAATACGAAGACTTCTTTTCAGTATCAGTGTAATGTTTATATGTCGATTGTAGTCTTATTGTAGTAGGGCTCCCATTAATAACAGGTCACCTTTTGCATCTGATGGGGCTACCCTGAGCGGCATAAATCAGTAAAGCTTTATCTATCTCTCATCTCTTCGAAAAGCGTTCCTTCGTTTATACAATTATTATCGAAGATAGAGTGGACCAATATATTCATATTTTCAGGAAAGTTATTTTTCAAATGACAATGTCGCGAAGATCAGTAATGCTAACAAAGAAGCCTATATTGATTCTGTAGTCCATATTTCGTTCTAATTTCATAACATACTCTTCTTTTATATTCCTATATACATATTTAGCAAAACGATGTCTTCACGAACCTTACTGAAAGCTGCTGTTCACAATACAGCAAAGCTTTTAAAGCAGTCCGCATAATAAAAGCTCATTGTGTTTGTCCCAAGAAAACCTTGCTCGCGACTTCCTTCATAAAAGAGTGGCATTTCCGATGACTGGACTTCCACTTTTTCTTGAGTTTCTTTCTTCCACTTTGTTCGTCGATTTTGAAACCAGGTTTTCACTTGCATTTCTGTTAGATTCAGGTCTAATGCAAGCTCAGCTCGTCTACTTTCTGAGACATATCGACATTTTGCAAACTCCTTCTCCATTGTTTGGATTTGATGAGCTGAAAACAAGGGACGTAGTTTCTTTTTCTTCATTGGGCGTCTTCGTTTCTTCTGAGCAATCATACCTGAAAGTTAGAAAATAAATTCTTATGGAGACGATTTACTAGCTTACTTTATAGAAGGTTAAAATTTCACTAGCCTCGAAAGAAATTAGGTTAAGAGGTTGATACTTCTAGCAAGGTAGAGAAGTATGCAAAGTAGAAAGCAAAGTGCACAGCACTACTTAGCAATGGAACTGTTAACAGTTCAAAATGCTGTCTTTCGATGATTTCTCTTTTTAAAATGCGTTTTCTGATACATATTTTTTGGTGAATGGAAAGTTGGCACTGTATGGCTGTACACAATCAGTGTGTATAAACTGATGTCTGATTCGAAAGTGTAAATATAACAAGGTGTTAAAATGCCACAAGCCTGTCTCACACGTTACTTCGATCAAACTAGGTAATACTTACTATAAATTCCGTAATGTTCGTTCAGAAGGATGTCTAGTAAGAGTAGTTTAAGGAGAAGGAATTTAGACCAAAAGTGACTTGGAGTTTAAAATCTTTGGAGTCCCTCACAAAAACAGCTAAGAGCTAAGAGCAAGCTACAAGCATTGTAAGACAGCGTGTAATGGACCAAGATTCAATCAAAATAACACTTAATTATACTACAGTGTGAGCAAGCCGGCGTGAAATAAGTTTCTATGAAATTATGTCAAAAGAGTCTCGTACTTTCAACATAAAATTTTACCCATTCAATTGAACAAAGTAAAAGACACCAATTTAGAGAGAGCCACGAATTTATTTATAGACCTATTCCAAAATAATTTCCCAAGCTTTCATTCCGTACATAGGCCTATAGTCAACAGATTTTTTTAAAATAAACGTTTTCTAAGACAAGATTCATATATTTCATAAACGATATCTATGTTCATCTTGAAACTTAAAGGAAAACGAATACAGCAAGATTGTTTTTATGCCGTTATAAACAATGATCGTCACCCATCGATGTCTTTTAATAAAAACATCGCCTGATCAAGAACGACTGCCCCAAAGGTATTTAAATTAAATCCTCAGTGTGATGGATTTAATTAATCTGGTTTTCCCTAAATGGTGTATACAATGCGAAACCACTTTTACAAACAGGAGACGAAAAACATGGCAACTGCTGTTAACCTGTTAGCTCCATGACCGAACCTTTTGCCAACTTACCAGGGGAACATACGTGGGACGGGAAATTAGATGGAGTTATCTGAGCAGCTGATCGAGAAGGTGCAAGCGAAAAGATCCCAACTGGCAGAGAAGATGACAAAAGTGGACGATGATACTCTAGAGGGAACATAGCACGAGGAGCGACAAGCAGTGGTGGCGTTGAACACTGTGCATCAAACACGTTGATTGGTGCGCAATCTTTAGAAATCCATTTCTGCTGTTCCACTGCTTCATCTGATAAATTTAGAATATTTTTGATGGAGAATGAATTTCCACTGGATGAAAATGAAGAGATTCCAGGTGTGGAAGATGCAATACCTCTTGTCGCCATTATGGTTCTTATTCAGGGAGTTATGTTACCTAGTGGGGCGTGTAACATGGCGCCGGCTTTAGGAAGAAAGGCTTTGGAATTTATGATAATTAGCCTTGTCATTCATGATCAGATAGAAAACATGTGCCTTACTTAGAACATCATCAATGACGATACAGCTGCACCGCTCCAACGCAGTTTTAGTGTGTTTTCTTAAGAATAGAGTCCAAGGCACTGGTCTGGAGACATCAAAAAGGGAAGTGTCGGGAATCTGGGAAACTTTTCTGACCTACGGCGTTTTTTACAGCATAGTGTTTTTAGCATGATGAAAGAACAATGGGATTAAATTTCCCCTTCCTGTCGCGTTGATAAGTTTCACCTCAGAAATGGCAAGAAGACAGAACAGGGTCAAATGCACCTACCGCTGATCGCAAAGAAAGAAAAAGAGGATCGGAATTCGATAGAGTCCACTTTTTATCATTTTACAAAGGGACTTGGATTGTAAAATGTTTTAGGTGTACTGATCTGAAGAAAGTTCGTACCAAGCGATGATTTATGTTTGCTGTGCAAGATAATTTTTAATGTACAGTTAATTCCAAAGTAGTAGAACTTCTCAATCACGAGGATCCCACCAAATGTCGCGTACTTTTCTCATAACTTGTATATGCTGTTGAAAACCAGACTTTATTCTTGAATATTTCGTACTTTGTAAGAAAACATTTGTGAATGCAGTATTGAAAACTCTTACCAATAGTTTTTCATATCGTTTAGAGTTCATGTGTGCCCCGGATGCTCATATTACGGAAACACACCATCAATGAACATTCCTCGCTTTGATTTTACAACACGATTAGAAAACTAAGGACTTAGATTACATTATGAATGTTGGAGATTACGTACACAGTAAGCGTTTGATGCAATGTGGTCACATGATTGCGAGCCATTGGCTGTAAGAGCTATCACAATGCTTGGAGCTCCAGGAAATATAATCCTGTTCTTGATTATAATATACAAAAACGTTTCAGGATCGCTAGACAACTTTGCCACATCTGCAGCTGAATATTAGACAAAATACAGAGCTGTAGCTATAGCAACAGGGTAAAGAGAGCCTATTGCCAGGGCAAGTAGTCGGAATGTATTTATTGAGTTGTTTATTTATTTCAAGGGACAGGTTGTTCCTTATCCAACAAGCTTTATTTCTGATATCATCTCTTATAAGTGTAGTCTACTCACAGGCCTTCCAATAGAGACTATTATTTCTTAACTCTGAGCTTCATAAAAAAAAGTGTTCAAAGAGGAATTCTTTAATATAAGTACTTAACTAGAAGTTTTTAAAATTATCCTCTATTTTTCGATTCCCAATAAATCACTTTGTCTGCCCTCCAAATTTTGTATAAACTATTTATGTGAAATGCTGTTTGGATTACGCAGACCTCCCAAGAGCATTTCACAAAAGTAGTTTTTGGAGGACAAACATAGTAAATTATGAGGAATTATAAAATAGAGGGTAGGCGCTGCATCCTAACTTATCTGAACCATTAACCTGATGTTCAGGAACGATTCGTAGCAGTAGAAATTCATCTGGCAGGGCTAGAGAGTAAACATAAGTGGAACAACCTAAGGAATTAGGTTGAACCAGTGATTATCATGAAATGCATCAGATAATCTATCATCGTAATTTACCTCACGAAATTTCACAACCTCTTATAATTGTATCACTAAAAAAATGCATGTTAGTGAGACGAACTACTTTGTCTGAAAAAGGTCATCCATTTATACGGGTCTTGGAGATTAAAACATAAACTCTTTCAATGTGAATCATTCTTATTCATACGATTGCCTCAAAAATTTCGCCCACGTTGCACTAAAAGAAAGTGGTATGGCTCCTCATTATCAAGCTAAATTTAATATTCTCGTTATTTCACACGTTTTTTTTTTACTTCAGCCTATGCTGGCTTCTTAAAGATGAGTTAATGTTGGTGTGCCAAGTTGTTGTGCCGCGGTCAGAAATTAATTACCGTATGAGATGATTTGTATCTTTGAACCAAAGAAAGTTATGAACGTGAGACTATGATGGAGGTCGTTGTAGATCACCCAGGTAAGTTGACAGCGGTGTGACTGGTTATTACTCTATTATAGTTTAAATTGATAACACGTACATTGACCAAAGATAACCTGAAAAGTTGGAAAAAAATAAAACGACTACGTGAATAAGTCTGCTCCTTTTCAGCACGTGTTTGTAAACAATTCATGTTCCACATGGGTCATAACATGGAAGCTAATATCAATGAAGAGACATTTATGCTAAGAATTACTAAAAGTGAACAAGTATTTACACCGGAGAGGAAAACACTAGGCAGTAAATGAAGTATGATATTTTTGACATATGAAAGAAAGTGTTAAGCCAGTATAGTTACTTTTAGAGGAAATCACGATGGACTCAACATACACTACAAACATTTTACTATAGACATTTGCGGAGTGGAAATAAGAAGAATCAGGTCACCATGTACAACCATGATGTCTGCTTTATGATATCACCTTCTGGCCTTTTTAGCCGCTCTATATGTTTATCTTTGTCTGAGAGCGATTGTATCTAAGTGAGGATCCAAATTCCTGTAATCGAAGAAACCTCACAAATTTGCTTCGTCGCCTAATGCCAATTTAGAGAAGTTAATTGAGCAAAGTCTTCTTGGCAATAACTTTGATGAAACGATTGAATTTCAGGGTAAGTATAATCTTGTTCGATTGATGCTGTACTTCTGATTATCGCCCTTTCCGATCTATTTTCTGTTGTAGCGGCAGCAAATTGTCTCATAACCGTTTCATTGTTTGTCCGAACCTTATAGTTAATGTTACTGCTTCTCAACAATATTTACAAGCTTGGTTTTTTCCCGTGTTATATGTTACTGTAATGAAGTCCTTTTACTTCAACCTCTTGTACCTCATAGGCGAGGCATTTCTGCTGCCATAGAGCTTTTTTCTTATGGTTTACTTTAAAGTATTGTCTTAGTTTGTAAATAAAAGCTCAATGCTAATAAAAGATAATGCAGAAAAATTGAATAATTAAGATCTAAATATATATCGATGATTACTAACCTTGACTATAACTTTTTTCTTTCTTTTGTCTAATGCCACTCTTTAGAATCTGTCGACAAGTAAACAGCTCAGAATGATTCAGTGTATCCAGTCTACATTATTTTGTAAATTTTAACTGTGTTCACTGGTATGTCGGGACGTCAACCTTTCTTTTGTTTTCATATTTGCGAAAAATGCTGTCTGTTTATCTGAAGCTTGTTCTGGCGTAGTTGAATTACCAAGATAACCCAACTGTCTGGCTCAAATGGCCTTTGAGCCACGTTAGAGACACTGAAATTTGATTCGTCTAACGGGTAGAAGTAGTGTGATGACAATAATCGGGGAGATTATTGCACTGAGGGCAGACTGAACAAACTTTTTTTATTGACTTTCGTGACCTGATTTTCTACACTAGAATCTATGCTACTTCAGTTACTTAAAAAAAATGAAAAAGATTCCGTACCTAACTGTCCCTATTTTCTTTTTCTTTTGTATTATCTTTGTAGTTTTTTCTGAACATTTGATTAGCTCCACGGAAATATTGAATTTATAGATTCGGATTGACTATTTGCTTTTATTAGGATTTTGCGTTGAAAGTTGTATTCCAGGACAAATCACTTTGTAATTAATGGCATGTGACCTGAATTGAGTTAATTAACACTGTTATAAAAAATAGATGGACTATTTTTGTTTTCCTTCAAGTTTCAGTCTGTATAAACAAGAACCACACAAGACTAGTTAAACTGACAGCCAGAAATAATTGCGATCGACCTTGAAAGATTAATTTCCGGTAGCTTTGTCAGTTTTTTTCGGGATGATAACAAAACTAAGTCAACAAATAATATTGTTATACCTCCCAACTCAGACACGTTTTCCGATTGAAGGAAAGCGCGTCACGTGCCGTCGGTCAAAACCCACTATCTCCCCGGGGAGTTAGCAGCTGGCTCCAAGCCGGTGTAAAGCAAAATTTCTAAGCAGTTTTTCAACAGGGTCTCGGGGAAACTTAACTCAGTGTTTCCCTTGGGGCCAGTCATTAAGGGGGGAGAGACCTAGCTGGTCTGTTACTAAGTCTGTTCCTAAGGAAATCTCAAAACCTCCTTTTTTGGCTCCTGAAGTCCAGTGGTCATCAAAGTTTACAGTGTTTGTTCCAATTCACGTTTCCTTTAAATGTTGCGAACCACGCCCATATTCGTATGTCACGTGACCACAATAGAAAACGTCTAAAAACTCGGACTGAGATTATTGTTTTCGAAATATATCAATACTTTTTGCCAACACACGGCATTATCTACAACTTGTAGCATGCGTTTGAGGAAATGTACAATATTACGAAAATTATAGATCTTTAAGAGGCTATTAAAGCACTTATAAGAGGCTATCAAAGCACTTAAAGATCTATAATTTTTGAAACATTGTACATTTCCTAAAACGCATGTTATAAGTTGTAGATAATGCCGTGTTTTGGCAAAACGCGTTGTTATATTTCGAAAACGATCCACTCAGTCCGAGGTTTTAGACGTTTTCTATTGTGGTCACGTGACATATTAAATATGGGTTGAAACCTTCAAAGGAAACGTGAATCGAACAAACACGGTAAACTTTCATGCCCACTGGACTTGAGGAACCACAAACAAGGAGGTTTTGAGATTTCCTTAGTAACATGCAGACTTGTAGTTAAGTTTCTCCCCCCTTGATCATAGCATATGGTACGACCAGTCGTGGAACAAGAAAACCGAAGGTAGTAACCGGCACTGTTTCTTTTTCTATTTATTGACTCAACATAAAGATAATGTCGCATGTTCTCTGTAACAAAAAAAAAATTAAAGTTTGAGGCTTAAAAAACGGCCAGCGAACGTACAAGCGGAAAGTGTGTTCAGTGATATTCCCTATTCTTAAAAGTGCATTATTTTCTGAAAAAAAAAAAAATAGGATCAGCATCGTATGTTTAATTTGGTTTAGAATATATCATAAAAGAGGCAAAAATAATTACATCTCGGGAGGGGCGATGGATGGACATACATTACTCGTTCGTCTAAAAAAAAACGCTCTGTTTCAATAACGGGTATACAGCAACTAGAAACTGTGATACGTCCGCCCGGACAAGTTTAGGCATGAGTATAAAGTCCAAAATTTTAAGAGGCAGCGAGCAGGGTTACAATTTAAGGTGTCTCGATCGGATACCGTTAAAATTTGAGCGGCTAGAGCACAACCATTATTGATGCAATAGAAAATTGAACAACAACAACAACTTTATTCATCCCTTATTTAGAATAAATTAGATTAATTTACAGTGACATACATAATAAATAATCTGAAAAAATAAGGGTATTTGACAGCCTTAAAGAACCTGAAATAGCTATAAATGCCAAGCTGCCAGTTAATTATGTTTATATTACAATTTGAAGTCGGTGGCTAATTAAAGTAAACACACACCGGCACATTAAATACAACAGAAGAAAATAAGGAGATTAACATTAAATAAATATGCGACTGCATTAACCTACACTTATTTGCCTATAAACACTGGTCAGGAATGTTATGAAGTCATTCTCAAATTTCATTAATAATTGTTAATGAGATGTTCTTTCAGATTAAATTTAAATGAGGGAAGGGAGGAGCTTTCGAGATCTTCATCTATAGAATTCCATATCGTGAGGCCTTGAAAACGAATATTGAATGTTCCATAGTTTGTTCGTACCTTAGGGAGATAATAAGACAATTTAGAAGAATGCCGGGTATTATAACTATGGACCTGGTCTACTTTAGTAAAGTAGTATTGTGCTAGAGAAAGATGTAAGGTTATTTCACCAAGATCTAAGTTACCGTAACAACGAAATGAGGCCATACTTTGTAAGAGCGTTTTCGAGAAAATGAGAGTGGAGTTTCAAGGTATCAAAATACAGCAAAAAAGCTGTTTTGATGTTGTTGCAAACTTTGTCTACTTGCAAGACTTGACGTAAATGGTATTCTGTTCTTAAATGAATCTTATAACATATAATCACCTCGAGTGAAAATCTCGGAGAAATCGCTCCGTATTAAGAAACATTAGTTTCAATATCAACAGGTTTAGGCTGTAATTTTGATTTTTATCAAACATTGCCCCTAAGATTAATAAAATGGGCGGAATTTAAAAAAAGACTCGATGAACTGTTTTAACACTAGGTCCTCGATGAAATTAATCCATATTTAACGTAATACCAGAGTTTCAAATCAATTTAAACATTTTAGGGCTGCTAATTTTAAAAGTCAACCCAGGATAATATAGCGTTGATTTTCCCCAATGTTGTTTGTTGTGTTCATTATCATTTTCTTTTGTCTCGAATCACCATGTCATTGTACATTTCGGTATATCATGAATTCATAAAACATGCGATTGCTTTCTGGTGATTTTGCGAAGCGCTACACAATACAAGAAATCAGTCCTTGATTAGATAGACAATATAGTTGATATACCAAAGAGGGGGTGAATTTAGACATTGAAGGATATGATGAAGACAGCGACATTTGGAATCGGACAGTGACAGTGATAAAGATGAAGAGCTGGATCTTTAAACAGCTAATATCATGGAGGATTCTGATAATTTTTCCCTAGAAAGTGGGAGTTGAGGAAGACTTGGAAATTTAGATATGAATGGTTTAGACTAAGAGCAGCCAAGGCAGTGACTTGCAAGTACCAGCGTAGCCAAGTCTGTTGAATGTTTAAGGGTTATGCCAGAAGGGACCTCACATGACGAAGAAAAAAACAACACTTTTTATGGAACATAGACATAAGAAGTGTGGTGTTTTTCATATTAAAATCTTCAGTAGACAAATAATAGCGTTTCTAAGTGGATTTCAGACATTTGTTTTCCAAAGATCAATTAGCCACAGCAGTCCAATGAGAAAAGTATGTTATTTCCTTACACAACTAGTGGTAGAGACTTTAAGATATGGTACGGCGAGGCTGTAGTACGGCGGCAAATAGTGAAGAACACTTCCGGTGACGTCACCTCGCGTGTTCCACTATGTACTAGGGACTTTAAGATCCGAGACGCGACGGCTGTAAGACGCGGCCGGAAGTAAATTTTCAAAGAGGTGACATATTGCGCATGTTCACCCCGTCGTCCTGATGGCATCACGTCGCGTCGAGAACGTGGGTTTGGCAATTTTGACGTTCTCTACAAAACGTGAGCATATTCCTTTCAGTGCTTCAATTAAATGATAACATATTCCTCTAAACATGAAAAATTAGCAATCTAGGATCATTGCACGTAATTTATGGCGACATTTTAGATCGTAGAGACAAAAGGATTTTGATTTTTTTTTAAATTTCTTTCACGTGTATGAAGCTTATAGAAAAGCAGCGCCTTCGAGCAAGGCTTGCAATTAAGTCACAAGCCACAACTGCAAATAGTGAATGCAGGAGTCTTCTCCATACTTTCCTCATCTCTTGTCCCGTTGCATTTCTCAATTTATTTTGTTCACCTTCCGCTAAACGAGCTCATTTAAGTTTGAATCATTTAATTCAATTTTATTACCACCGTTTTCGTTGGTTTGGAAAAACAAAACACCCGCGGAAGCGTTTGCAAAATTTCCGTCAGCCTTGCGTGTTATCGACAGATCGGATCGAAATCCACCAATCACAGCCCACTTCTGAGGGTCACACTAGTGGCTGTGATTGGTGGATTTCGATCCGATCTGTCGATAACACGCGAGACTGACGGAAATTCTGGAAACGTTTTCGCGGGTGTTTTATTTTCCAAAGTCGCGTATCAACAAAAACGGTGGTAAACTTTGTGCGTTTTTATACCTTCCTTTAGTCAGGAGCCCATTTGTAATGGGCTCCTGCTTTAGTTCAGTAATGTTTTGGACATATGAGCATGAAGCCATCCGTACTCTTACTCCGTCAAGAAGCAATGGAATATCCCTGTTTTCCACTCGGAAATCGGCTTTACATTCGGCTGGGTCTTAATTCGCGAGGGAGAACTTTTCATACGCTGAGTGAGGAAAAGGAATATTACTCGGCATGTATGCCTTTTAAGCATAACAAACTCTTCTTTGTCTATGATCTCTTCTCTTAGACACAAACACAGCATTTCTTGGACTTCCTTAAGTAATTCCTTGGTTATTCCTGCGAAAGAAATGCCGAAGAATCACACTGATAAAGAGCGTTTCGCAACCGCGTCGTCTTGCATCTTAACTTTACTTTTCGCCAAGCAAACGACGGCGTTCTAGTCCCAGTCCTTTATCAACCACCGCGTTCTAGAAGCCCTCGCGTCTCGGATCTTAAAGTCCCTACTACGGCTTTTCGGCCGCAGTCTTGCTTTCTACTACGGGAAAGTGCCTGGTTTCACGTACTCTTCAGTACGTGAGTATAAGCCTGCTGTTTACTTCTCATTTTAACGCTTTTTCACTGTTTGAACATCCTAGCTCAAAGATAAAGTACTCAATCATAAAACTCCGTTCGAAGATAACTGTTTCTTTGTCATTTGTACAGAAAATTTGAACGATTTTAACACCTATCGTAAGCGACAGTCATATTTTATTGACCGGTCCGAACAGCCGCAGATAAGAAAGCTTTGTATCTACTAAGCTGGGCTGTTCAAAATGTATTTTATTACAATTGAAAGTTGTGTATTTTCGGACTTATCACATCGTACGAACACCCTACCTGTGCTGAAATCGAGCTTTTTATCAGTGTTAAGTTTATTTTGTTTTGTGGTTGGAATTATAGCGGTTCTAAAACCAGCTGAGAGGCAAATCTAAGTTTTTGGAGATGTAAGATCGACACAAGAGAAGGAACTGATCATTATCATTGATGAAGCCTTTGCGTATGAAAGTAGAATTAAGTCGAACGTATCTATTTTTGTAAAGACACGTAGATGCTGAACACCCCGTTGCCGTACAGCGAAATCTTAATCTGTTTGAGGTTTGCGGAGGGAACGGACTTGTCAGCTTAGTCCCTCACGGCCGAAGTAGCCGTAGTAGCACTCCGCCGTAGTGTATCTTAACGTCCCTATTGTCTATCGTAATGCGACAGGTGTCAATCCTTGTTAGTGATTTTTTAGACCAAGTTAATATGTAGCTCTTTTGTCTGATGTATAAAATAATGGACAGGTTTAGGGGATCCCTTAAATGTAACATTTCCTATAATTTCAGAAATTGGCCAAAAAAATGGTTATTTATTTATAAATCGTCTATGGCCTCCCTACTTTCGCTGATTCCTGTTTCAGTTTCAAAGTCAGATGTTTCCAGAAATTCAGAATAATAAAATTGTCAAAATTCGCCTGGTGAATATTTGTTCTCGTTCATGTTATAAACTTTGCAAAATATCAATCTTTTAGTGGTTCCTTTGAGAACAATGAGAGTATCAACCGATTTTTTTTTCTTAGCTTTTGAATTTGCCGGCTTTCGAAAAGAAAATAAATAATACACATCTCATGACCATTTCGTCCGTGTGGCAAAATCCCCACCAAGAAAGAACCAATCAGAACGTTTGGATTAACCTCAAGACTATCTTGCCATATAATATTTTTTTTTTTTTCTCAAGCATCTGAGCTGGCCGGATGCTTAAATCCTCGAATTTGATTGGCTAATCTTACAACCGTGACCGGTCCAGCTTTTTACGATACAGTCCACGGGCCGGATTTTTTCCCGCTGCCGGCCCCGCTGCCTAAATTTCGCTCCTAAAAGTTAGCGGTAATCGTCAATCTTTTCCCTTTTTTTACACATCCATCGACGATTAGTCACCGCAAGTTTATCTGTTCTCTTTAAAATGGCAAGGAGAGTCACTGTAAGTAAATTCAGTGGAGTGTTTTGAAGTTGTCAGAGTTTGCTTGGTTGCTTGTAGATTGGCGCTGTAATGGCGCTTAATCCTGTTTTTCCCTAGCCGTAGAATTTGAGTTAATTTCAGTCAAATTTACGTTTCTGATCGTTGCTGTATTTAGGAGAATTTCTGTAGGATACACTTAACGAATTTCCTCGCTTTCTGCGTGCCTCTTCGGTTTTGGCCATAATCATCCCATATTTAACAAGCGCGAGTGGAATATAACTGATTTATTAAAAACGCCCCAAGACATAGAAATAACTAAGCCAAACGAAAAAACATAACACGCCAAAAGATACGCGCACGATTACTGTATTCGTAAAGCATGGTACAATGACTCATATAGTACCTTGATGGTTTAGCTTATGAGAACTCTTGAATTGCATTATTATATACCAAGGCGTCTAAGCCTTGCCGCTGTGAGTTAAATAACTCAAATGTTTACGTATCAAACCATAGTTAATTTTGGTCAATAGCCTGAAGGTAGGTACAACGTTATTTACGTAATTTGTTTCTCTTTTGTTATGACCCATTTCTGCTCAATGGTGTTCTTACTAGCCTTTGTTATTATACATGTACTCAGCTGATGTCACAAAGCCCATATTGCATTTTAAACTGGTTCGAAACTACTGATTAAATGACTTAAGGTTTTTTTTTTCTGTCAAACTGCAAAAGCTACGTGAAAGTTTACATGCTTACCATGTGCAGTATACTAAAAGAACGTATTGCGAATGAATCGTCTAAAGTAAATTTCTCTTCTAATTTTTTTTTCAGAAATGAGAAGGCGAAAAATTCCACAGCAGCCAATGATTCCAGTCCATGTGAATATTACATCAGGTAAGCTACAAAACTCATGAGTTTCGACTCTCATTACTGTTTGCTACACGTCACAGATCTTTTACCGTAAGTCAAGAATTTGATGGCTTACTAACACTATTGTATCGATATAGTTATGTGAGGAATTAGATTTAAACATGGGGTAAAGTTGGACACTAGCTACTATTTGGGTTTTGAGAAACCAAAATTTATCATCATCATCTTCATCATCATCATCATCGTCATCATCATCATCATCATCATCGTCATCATCATCATCATCATCATTACCACCATCATCACGATTATCACCATCTTCATCGTCATCATCATCACCATCATCATCATCATCGTCGTCATCGTCATCATCATTATTAGCATCATCATTATCATCATTATCATCATCTGTTATTGTAAGCTGCTTATTTAATCTCCGTAGATTGGCATTGCTGTGCTTATTGAGTTTACTGTGCTTAGGCGCTCGATGTGTCAGATCTGGTGTGGGCTGCAAAAAGATAAAGACGTGTCTTGCCGAAGGAATAATGGTGACTTCGGTATTGTTGTTGATGCAGAAGATTTTAACGATCTGTTGGATCTCCCAGAACCGAAGGGAAGTTCACTGAATCAGTCTTGGAGAGTTTTTCCTAGTAATTGATAGATTGCGTCGGAATTCACTGTTGTTAGTTTTAGCAGTCGAGTGAAATAGAATAATTGCCGTCGGAAATTGTCTTCAACAACAGCCTTCTGACACATTACGGCCAAAAATGATACCCAACCAGTCAAACAAGCAGCCGACCAAATAAACAAATCGCTTGTTTACAAGGAGGGAGGGTTACCCTTGCAAGTGGGTTAACCATAGCTGGAGTGCAAAAGATTGCCAGGGCTTACAAGTAACAGTGCATGGGTAGGGCAACCCTAGAAATTGGGACAATTAATTGCGCGGTTTCCCTCAAAGGGTCTGTAAACAGTTGGAAAGTTAACCCGGAACGCGGGTTTTTCTACTTCGAGCGTCCAGAAGGTAACCCGCCTGCCAGGGTACCCTAGCACGCAAATAGGTGCCTTGTCACCCACTCTCCTTGTAATCATCAGGCCCCAACAAAGAAACGAAAAGTGACTTCCAGTAGGTGGAACTGGAAAGGTTTCCAACGAAAATGTGGGTGTAGACTTATTGCGTATTACAGCTCATTTTCGTCTTGTAAAAAGATTAATTGCCAAAGTATATCACATCAGAGTTAGATTTCCGCACCGTATTATATCCAATTGTGCAGACAGTTAGACTTTTTTACCGATGCAGTGTTTTAAAATAGCTATCACGCTGGCTATAGTGGGATGCTTGCTGAGAAGGCCTGCATCTTTCCAAACAGAGCTTGAGATTGGCTCAGCAAACAATAGATAAATGAATTAAACAATGTCCCCACCGCTTGAAAAAATAGGAGCTACAGGATAAGGAAACGAATTAAAATACAGGTCTGGAAGAGATACAGGGTTACTCTGCTTGCTGGCCAAATTGCCCTTAGGCGTGATGACATCAGACTAGCAAACATCACCACCAAGCCTCGGTTTGAGAATGCAAATTGTAAACTTTATCATGAGCTAATTCCCAAAGCAGCAAAGATGAAAAAAAGCAACGCACCTGAAAACATCACAGAGACAACGAAGGTTTGCTTGTATTCCTGGCATCTTGAATTATTCTGTAGTTATTATATTTTGTTAATTCTCATACTTTGTCGACGATAAAGCTATTTTGTCAACGATATATTTTGTCAGTAGTGTCGCAGCTGTCGTAAGCTGCTTTTCTTTTATCATTGTAGCAGCAGTTAATGAACTTTGTTATTACCAGCAATATATGAGTAAGTCGATTTATTTTGAAAATTGTATATTAGTCAACCCTTTACAAGAAGATATAGAGAAACCATTGTTCCCAGCAAAGGAGTCTTGCTTTATTTCAAAGTAATACAGAAAAGATAATAATAAAAATAAAGCAATGAAAAGAATTGAGAAATATATTGCGCTTTTAAAGGAGCCTAGCAACTAGTGAAACTACGTAGGGTTGCTAACGCAGGAAAGCGTTTTTGTGTAGTAGCAATTCAAAATAAATGCTGGCTTTTGAAGGTTGCAGACCGCGCAGATTTTTCCCGCTATCGAAAAGTGCAGATTTTTTCCCGCTTATTTCATTTTTGCAAACTGAATTTTATTTCCGTCACCAAAGATACATTTGAAAGCGTATACGGTTTTCTCCGAAAGACTTAACATGTTTGAAAACATATATCTTGACCCCTTTTAAAAGCAAACTTCAATATTTAGCTGTCTGGAAAGTTACACTTTCCTTTTTTAGTAAAACAAATGTATTAGTAAAAAAGTTTTGGGGAATTTTCACTCGAAGATCTAGTGGTTTCGTAATACAGCGTCTTCAATGGTGATTTAACAGAGCGATGTAATTCTTTCGCTGTTGAATAAGAAAGAAGAAAACAGGATTAGAGATAATAACAATAATAACGCTTTTACTAAAACCAAAGCGCATAACATCGTTGACACTTAACACTTAAGGACGTTCGCGCCCAAAAGTTCCCACGCACAGATTTTTTTTTAAAACGTTCACAGCAGGTAGAAAATGATAAGATTAGATTAAAAAGGTAAAAAAAAAAGATAAAATAAAGATAAAAAAATCGGGGATCACTGAACTCGTTTCAAAGATAATGCGCATCATAGACCATAGCATTTCTAGGATTTCCAGTCACACGAGGCGATTCTGGCTGGATTCATTATTATCGGCATATATTTAAGTTGAAGAATCATATCTAAGTTATCTGTGCTTAACACAGCATATATAGGCCTATTTGATAGATCTTTGCTACATTTGTCATTAAATCAGGTAGAATTAGCCTTAAAAATGCAACTTTTAATTCACGTAGACCTGAATCGACCCTATTTGAAAAGTATTATGAGAAGTAATTAGAACTTCCCACGCACAGATTTTTTGGTTTTTTAGTATAATGGAAAGAATCAGAAAAGGAAGTGATCTGCCAAAAAAGTGCAGGTCACTGAGCATCCAACAAAAATATTCGCACACCAAGTTAACGCAAAGGAAAGGTTATCACTTCTATGTTTTGTTGAGTTTTCGACTCAGTGCGCGCGCTTGAAACTGACGTGGCACGCGCGTGCCTAATGAATAGCGTGCGCATTAGAGATTCGCAGTAGCAATGGGCGCCAACGTCCTTAACTGCAAATTGAAGCTGGTATGATAAATCTATAGAGAATATTTTTCCTTGTTTACGCAGCCGCATCTAAACACAAGGGGGGCTGGGAGAACTCGAGACGGTTATGCGAAATGAGGGTTTTCATACCTTTCGAGAATTCTCCCAGGTCCTCCGAATAGAAGCAAAAACATAAACCAGTGACCAACGAAGGTTCTTCCAAGCTGGAGTGGTGATGAAAATTGTTAAATTGTTAAAAAATGGATGGTGTATTTTGGAAGATAAAGGGATTATGAAGCTGCATAAGATTTTTGAAGGTGGATGAATATATATAAAAGTCAGTGGATGAAGAAAAGTTAAGATGTATGGAGAAAAATGACGCTGATTAAGGGAAAGAAGGTGTAAGGAGAGAAATAAAGATATTGTAATGGAAACAGAAGGGAAATGAAAGTGTATGAAGGATTGATAAAGCTTTCATGAAGAAAAAGGTGGTGCAATGTCGGTGTAAGAAGAGAGAAGAAAATGCTTTGAGGTGCATGGAAGTAATATATCTAGGGAATTGAAGCTGTATAGAGTAAACGAAGGAAGCCAGATAGTAGTAGATGAAGGTGTATGAGGTTCCCAGCACATTTCCTTTGTTGTAGTCACAAAACACATCACTCCAATCTATACACACCCAACACAGTTGGAAGGTGGTTCTAGGGCATATCTACAACTTCAGTTGGAGAAAAGGAGGAGGGGGGGGGGAAGAATTGGAGGGGGGGGAGTTGGGCAAGTGGGTATAGTTCCAGTATCGGATCACCATATCTCGCCAACATCTCCAGTGGTGGGAATATGGAAAGTATGGGGGAAATTAAACCTTCAAACAAAATTTAACCAGGCAGAAAATACAACTCACGGAGAAAAATATATCCAGTGTCGGATTTAAAAGTTTGCTTAATGACAGTGAGCTTCCCAGCCAGCAAAAATCGAGTCATATTTCAAGGAAAAGATTAATTGCGTCACCCTGTATGAAAGCTTGTGTTGGCGTGTGGGGATATGTATAAAGTTCGGTATGAATGGTTTTGAAGTTGTACGGAGGTAAATGAAGTTGTATGAGATTGTTGTATGAGGATAATATATTCAATTTAAATAATAGTGGGTAATTGTGCTAAATAAATATAAACTAAGTTAACCGTCTTTGCTGCGAATAGTCAATATTGACGTTCCCTGATTACAGAAGCTTAAAAGATCCTGCTTGCTTGCGACGATGCCTCTTCGATAATGAAGTTTAGTTCTACTGAAGGCTCCGCTGTATTGTGAATTGTTAATTAGTCTTAAATTTAATGATAGCCTAACCTTTTTCCTACAGTCATGTCATATGGCTAAAACGAGGCGCTTCGTACTTCCATGCGAGTGCAGATTTAAGTTTTGTTATGGAAAGGCACTAGGTACTACAGGAATTTTGAATTTGACATCAACAAAATGGACTTATTGTTATGCAAGGCGTTTGTACCAAAGCCCGAAACAATTGAAACGAAAAGACCTAAACGAAACAAGCAAAACCAGGGAAAGTACTCGATAGAATGAGTTAGACGAAACCCCCCTCTCCGAAACAAGTGAAATAGTCCTTGTGCCAATTTATGAACGAAAACAAACGAAATCACCGAAATATAGAAGAGAAACCCCTTATTGTTATTCTGGATACACTGTGGGATAAACATAAAGAGACTCGAACTTTATTTAGGCTAACTGTAGTACTATTCAGGTTAACCTGAAGGTTTTGCAGTCTAATCAGAGTGCTAATATCTTATCGGTCAGGATAACCAGAGAACAAGAGGTTTTTGGAAATACAGACTTTCACTGCCGCAATTCTCGGATCAGAAGTAGGCCTGTTTACGGTTTGCTTACAATAATGACATGTTTCGCTTACTTCGACCAGTTCGTTTCGTTTCGTCGATTTCGTGACCATTCAGTTTGTTAGACGGTTTCGCTCGTTTTTCGACGTCGTTTCAGTCGTTTCGGATACTAGTAGGAAGTTATGCAATGTCTTGTCAAATGTGGGCTCACAAATTTAGATGCTTGTGATGCTTGTGAATAATATACTGCATGTAGTTACTTCGTCAGTATATGGACAACAGCAACTAGAAGCGACAGGACGCATCCAACTAAGGTTATGATGATTAGATACAAGACCAACAAAATCGAAGGTATTTCAGACGAAAGTTGATCTCCCCGCCACCCACCACTCCAAGCTGCTTTTGTCTTACAGACTGCATGCAGTTATTTCAAAGAATTTTTTTCTTCTCATTGTAAACTTTACTTCCCCCATATACGTGTCATGTAAATTGTAGTCGTTTTAAAAGTAATTGTGCATGGTATTCTTTACCCGATGATGAGCTGATATGGTCACCAAATAACTCGGGTAACTTTGCCAACGTACTGCAGCGTAACCAGACAAAAGTATTGTTTGAAAATTAGAAATTCACAGAAAGATAAAAATTTTGAAAACAAATGTCATGTCAATACTGGGGTCTCTAGGTTGACAGTTCTGTCATAAAGTACAAAGGTAAAAGAGTATTTCTGGTTGACTCGGCAACGCGTTAAGACCCGATCGCGAACAGTCACTGATTAAAGCGAAATGGCTTAGTCACTAAACCAAAATCGTTGGTTGAACCGTACTTACTATACTGTGGTAAAGACAAACTGATGGCTTCCCCGAAGATTACTAACATGAGACGGAAACATCGGCCATATAGTTTCTACCTATCGATTTGGCGCGCTTTTCTTGGAGGGAACTTTGCATTGGCAGGTAAAGGTACATGTAAACTTGAAGTTATTGCAATTGTTTGTTGAGATACAACGAATGAATTAATTTGTATAACCGGTGAGAAGTAAATCATTTCAAGGATTTAAACATTTAACTGTAAGTCTGAATACTTTTTAAATGGGGATCAAAGAACAAATTCGCTTCCGCTTACTGATATTAGTAAAGTCATGATTAATTATTATTTACCGCAAATTATTTCACGTGGACCGCGTCTTAAAACATCGTCATAAATTGAAAATCATCAATATGAAGTTTAGTCGAAACAGTCAGACCAAAAAGTTCCTTTAAAGCTATAAAAGACGAATGCTTTCAATAAATGAGTCAACAGCGTAATGATAACACTGTTAGTTCGTAATGGGAAAGAGGGGAGGGGGGGGAGGGAGAGCAGGCTATAGGGAGGAGGAGGAGAGAATATTTCCTTATCGCTATAATCATATCAGCCAACTTATAATACTGCTAAATTATTTAGGGAAAATCTAATTATTAAGGGGGGGGGGGGAGAGAAGCTAGGAGACGGGGAATTTTTTCTTATCACCATAACCATCTTAACCAATTTTTACTTCTATTGTATAGTATTTAGGGCAAATCGAATTGGCAACACCACTTACCAGTCTTCTCCGCCTCCCCCCCCCCCCCCCACCCCCGGGATAAACAAGTAACTGTTGAAATCTCTAAACTTGTTTTGTCGTGTAAGGCTGACGTGGATTTGATGGATCATCAAAGCACAATGTTGGTTCATTTGAAGCATAATGTCTTCCGAGCATCATCTCCCAGTGGGGCAACTGTTCATTTTCATTCTTGAGGCTATTCTTGCTTCCCAAGTCACTCAAGGTATGTGAAACTGACGTTTCTGGATTGTTCTGCGTCTTGCTTTCGTTTGCTTCAAAAACGTTACTGTGTGGATCGATTTCAAATAGCAAAGCGTGAGTGTGGTGTGTTACTCAGAAGAAGCGAGCGAGTGTTTTGTGTAAGTGCAAAACAACACCCCCACAAAGAAAGAGTTTTTGTTAAAATTTGAAGTTTCTTCTCTCGTACAGATCTTTGTTTGTATATCCTATAAAAAGAAAACTTTTACGGGAATAATCTTTTTGCATGAACCATGTCTCAATTCAGTCATGATCAAATTCCAGGTTAAATTCATTTTAACTTTTGACTGCGAAAACTAAATGCCTTCAGGCCCCAGAGAGCGCTAAGAAAATTTCGACTTGAACTGTTATGCTCAATAAAGTTAGTTCTTTACTACTTGTCGCAAGCTAAGTTAAGCAGACAAACTCTGAAAACCGCGCTTAAAATAATAAAAAAACCGCTTTATGTAAGTTGAAAAAAAAAGTAACGAGAAAATTCGCTCAATGTTCGGAAGAAAAAATTCGAAACACGACTCTGACGCGCACACAATGACAAGGAATAACATATATCAAAGCATTGTTGTAAGCTTCTATGTTAGGGCAATTTATTGTTACTCAGATATAAACTTATTATGATTATATTTTTCCAATGCATCGGGTTGGAGCTAGTGATATTTAGACAAAAGCTCCCCTCCTAACCCACCCTCTTCTCAAAAAGCGGCTTATCATTACGTTGGCGAACACGTTTTAACGTGTAACATTGACGCTGTTGACGTGGAACTTGTGGATCATCCAAGCACAATTTTCATTCATTTTAAGCACGTCTTTCGATCATCATCTTTCAGTGAGAAAACTGTTCATCTTTGTCTTCGTGGTTGTTTTCATTTCTGAAACCGGTGGAGGTTTGTGTGAAATTAATCTTTCTGTTTTGTCCCACGCCATGCTTTCACTTTGTTTTACAATCGTTACTGTGAAGGTCAATTTTGCATCAAAAAACTTGAGTAAACTGTACACGTAGGAGGCGAGTGTGTACTAATACAAAAGAAAAGAAACGCTTTAAAATATTTTTCTACTATTTTAAGTGTCTTCTTTCGGACATAACTTGCTTTAGATATTGTGAAAGATACCGTTCGTCGTTAAAAATCCAAAAACCAGCAAAACCCAGTCAGGTTCAGTCTCTTTTAACTCTATTAACGTTTGTCCGCAACACTAGGTATCTTCTCAAGAAAGCAATAAGAAAATTTTCACATGGACTGTCATGTTCGATAAATTCGTTAGATTTTTTATTAGTTATTTAAAATTCTGTCGGGCAGAAAAACTCAGAACACTTCGCTTAATATCGAAAAAACGCCTGATGTAAGTTGAAAACTGAAGAAGGAAGAGAAGTGACAAATATGCCGTATTTTGCAAAATAGCTGATGTCAAGGGCATGGTGATTAGGTGCAATTTATTGTTACTTAAGTATGAACTTATTGTGATTAAATTTTCCACTGCATCATGTTAAGGCAAATTAAATTTAGAGACCCCCTCTGCCTCACAAAAAGCGGCTATTCATTACCAGCTTTGCAAACACGTTTTAACGTGTAACACTGACGTAGAAGTTGTGAATCATCCAAGCACATCTTTCGTTCAGTCTAAGGACAATCCTCAGAGCGTCCCTCTCCCATTGGGGCAACTGTTAATTTAGTTGTTATTCTTGTTTCTCAAGCCATGCAGTCAAGGTATTGTATGTGAAATTAACGTTTCTTTTTTGTTACGTGTCTTTCTTTTGTTTTGAAAAAGTTACTGTGTGGGCCAATATTAAATCGAAAAACGTATGTGATACACGTCGAGAATAAACGAGTCTGTACAATTGCAACAGTAAGCTTTAAATATTTTTTTTTGGTCAAAATTTGACGTTTCTGTTCTCGTACAGATCTTTGTATCAGGATTTTGTAAAAAAATAGGCCTAGTCGGGAAAAATAGTTTTGCATAAAATTAAACCCATTAAATCCACTTAAATCCATTTTACCCCTTGAAACGTGTACAAACTGAATGCCTTCTTAGGAAAGACTAAGAAAATTTCCACCCGGCTTATTACGTTCAATAAATTTAGTCCTTATTGCTTGGGGCAAATTTTGTAACGAAGACAAACTCTGAAAACTGCACCAACACCTAAAGTAGGCCCAAGGAAAAAGAAACAAAAAAATCGCCTCATACATGTGCTGACGATAAATATTTGTACTTTGTAAGCAACTTATAAAAAAATATTTTGGGGGTTTGGGGTAGTTCGGGAAAATTTCTTGTTACTCAAATATGTGATATTTTCTCGTTGCGTCATATTGGGGCAAAGAAACAAAACAAAAAAAACAAACAAACAATCAAAAAAACAAACAAACAAAACATTATTCATTACGCTAGTGACCACGTCTTAATGTGTTACGCTGAGGTGGATTTTATGAATCATCCAAGCACAATTTCCGTTATTTCAGTTGAGGCAAAATGTCCTGCAAGGATCATCTCTCAGTGGGGCAACCTTTCATCTTTATCTTCGTGGTCGTTTTCGTTCCTAAAAACCGGTCAAAGTATGTGTAATTAAGGTTTCTGGTTTGTTTTGCGCCTTGTTTCAATCTTCTATCGGAAAACGGCTGTAGTACATTCAGGAAGCAAGTGTGTTCTGAAAATCAATTAAAAGAGCTCAAACAAGGCGTTTTTTAAATACAAATTGAAATTTTTCCACTCGCACAAAATTTTGTGAAAAAAGGTTATCGCCGCAGGAACAGTGACTTCAAATGAATCAATTTATCCTAGAAGAGATTTAACGTCTGAAAGTTCACTGCTGAAGAGTTCGACCTCCAGTATATATCACATTGGTTATCCCAATAATGTCAGATAGACCATGAAAAGTTCGCTTATATTCGAGAAAAAAGTAACGAGAAATTTGCTGAAAGTTCGGAAATACAGACTCGGCTGGTGCAAGATAAATATTTTGTGTTTTGCAAACAATTAAGTAATTCCTTTAGCTGGGGGAGGGTAGCTTAGGTGGTTGGTGGCAATTTCTTGTTACTTGGATATAAAGTATTTGTATTTTGATGCTGTGTCATTATTGAGGCAAATGGCATCTTAGACATCCTCACCCCATGCCCCAACCGCCCCCCCCCCCCCACCACTGTCCAACTGAAAATAAATTATCTATTACCCGAAACACGTTTTAACTTGTAACACTGACGTGGGTGTTATGTATCATCCAAGCATGGTTTTCTTACTTTGCAAAATGTCTTCCGAGCAAAATCTCCTGCTACATTTGTTCTTTATTTTCTTCATGGTCGTCTTTGATACTCGAGCCAGTCAAGATATGGCCATGGATTCTAACAGCTTTGATTTTCTTCGGTTGTTTCTGATTTTCGTTCTAAAATTGTTAACCTTGAAAGCAGGGTGTTTGCATGAATGAATTCGATTCGATCCTGGGAATATTGTGAAAACTGGGAAACTGTTAGAAGTTACCATTTTAAACTAATCATTGTTTTTCTTTTCTTTTCAATTGTAACAGCTCTCAGTTTCAAGGCTGGAAAAGAGAATATTACAAGCACCGCACCAACTTTCTTTGCTTGTAAGAAGATATCCTTCCGAAATCCGTTCTATGGCGGACAGCAAGGTAAGGTTTATGCCTCAGTGGGACATGCTGTCAAGAGTCTGACCACTCGTAATGGTGCTGCAATCTGGGTCGAGGATGTTACAGCGAATGGGTTCACTGCCTGCATTGTGGAGTACGCGGAAGGGTCAAATGGTACAACAGAAGTGAACTGGATGGCTTTGCAATCTGCTCCGTCTGGATCTCAGATGGAAACTTCTTCCTTAGATGCTTGGAAAAGTGGAATAGAGTGTAAGAAAATCGCTTTCAAACAGGTTAGCTAATATAGCGATAGGCATTCCGTTTGCTATTTGTCTCTTCAGATAAGCATAGAAAAAATACGAAAAAAGCGATATTGAAATAAAAATTATGAAAAATCCTGTCACAAGTTAGAAAAAAAAATAGGCAACACCGTTTTAACCAGCGGGAAAAAATTGTTATATGAGGTAAAAAAAAGTTATTTTCCTTCTACTGGAAGCCTTGGTAACATCCCCCAAGGAAATTCAACAACTGCTGGTGTATAAATTGACTATATTTGATGGCCGGAGCCAAGCCAAGCCAAGCCGGAGCAGGGGTCTGCTACTAAGCTAAGAACGAGAAACCGGATATAATACAAACACGCAAACAAGCGATCGGCTCCGGAAATGATTAACTACGTACAATATTGCTTTTGGTTGAAGTCCAGTACTGTGCATAATAAATATTTGCAGGCTTCCTTCCTAATTTTGGTTTTCTTTTTTTCCTAAAGAAATTCTTGTCAACTTTTTTTTCTCTCCTTTTCTTCTTTTCTTCATCCTTTTTATATAGACTCTTATTGTATTTTCTCCACGACTGTTTCTTGAAAGCTTTGCTTCTTTCTATGGAACTTTTATCTTAATCTCAATTCTATTCCATTTTTACAACCTTTAGTTTGTTTAATCCGATATTTACTTCCTTTTTTTCCGGAACACTGTGCCCTCTTTTTGTTTCAACCATTTGGTTTCTTCTCTATTCGTTTGTTTCTTCTTTCTTTTTAATCTCAATTTTAGATTCTTTGTAGTTCTTTCGTCCTTTCGTTCTAATTTTACTTTCTCTTTTCCATTTCTCTCTACTTTAGGAAGTCCTCTTTAGGTCATATCGTTTTAATTATACATTTTTTTTAATTTCTTTATTCGTAGTTTTTCTCATTTCCATGTTACTAGTTGTTTCTTCCGTTCCTTTATTCCTCAGCTTTTTTGTTGTTGCTGTTTTTGTCAATTATTAATTTGTTATTTGCCGTTCATGCCCTTTTCCGAATGTTCCTTTTTTTCGTTTCCTTAAACTATTTGTTTGTTTTTTTTCGTCCAAACCGCTTAAGAACGAAAAAATTACTTTTTTGTTATTTAAAATATATTAAATAAACAAGGAATAATATAAAATAATTTAAGGACCTAGAAGAAAAAGCACTCGATACAATATTATAGAGACTTAAATGCAGTTTTCTTTGATTAATAACCATTAGCCTTTGCATTTTCAGTCTTTTAAGACTCCTCCAGCCATGTTTGTGACTGCCAGTCACCAGTTTCCCAATAGGCCCCAGGATGCCATGGCCATATGGATTGAAGACCTTCACAAGGACAGCTTCAACATTTGCCTCAGAGAAACAAAGATTTTTGACGGAACCCATAAAAATACGAAAATTGTGAGTGAATAGTATTTAACCATGGGTAATTCGTTGGCTTTCTATCACGAGTGTAGTTTTTTTTTTTTTTTTTTTTTTTTTTTTT
>CM042758.1:14518749-14531309 GCA_022496165.2 Catalaphyllia jardinei | reverse complement strand
AAAATTCGAAACACGACTCTGACGCGCACACAATGACAAGGAATAACCTATATCAAAGCATTGTTGTAAGCTTCTATGTAAGGGCAATTTATTGTTACTCAGATATAAACTTATTATGATTATATTTTTCCAATGCATCGGGTTGGAGCTAATGATATTTAGACAAAAGCTACCCTCCTAACCCACCCTCTTCTCAAAAAGCGGCTTATCATTACGTTGGCGAACACGTTTTAACGTGTAACATTGACGCTGTTGACGTGGAACTTGTGGATCATCCAAGCACAATTTTCATTCATTTTAAGCACAATGTCTTTCGATCATCATCTTCCAGTGAGAAAACTGTTCATCTTTGTCTTCGTGGTTGTTTTCATTTCTGAAACCGGTGGAGGTTTGTGTGAAATTAATCTTTCTGTTTTCTCACGCGCCATGCTTTCACTTTGTTTTACAATCGTTACTGTGAAGGTCAATTTTGAATCAAAAAACTTGAGTAAACTGTACACGTAAGAGGCGAGTGTATACCAATACAAAAGAAAAGAAACGCTTTAAAATATTTTTCTACAATTTTAAGTGTCTTCTTTCGGACATAACTTGCTTTAGATATTGTGAAAGATACCGTTCGTCGTTAAAAATCGTTTTGCAAAACCCAGTCAGGTTCAATCTCTTTTAACTCTTTTAACGTTTGTCCGCGACACTAGACATCTTCTCAAGAAAGCAGTGAGAAAATTTTCACATGAACTGTCATGTTCGATAAATTTGTTAGATTTTTTATTAGTTATTTAAAATTCTGCTGGGCAGAAAAACTCAGAACACTTTGCTTAATATCGAAAAACGCCTGATTTAAGTTGAAAAAAGAAGGAAGAGAAGTGACCAATATGCTGTATTTTGCAAAATAGCTGATGTCAAGAACATGGTGATTAGGTGCAATTTATTGTTACTTAAATATGAACTTATTGTGGTTATATTTTCCACTGCATCATGTTAGGGCAAATTAAATCTAGAGACTCCCTCTGCCTCACAAAAAGCGGGTATTCATTACCAGCTTTGCAAACACGTTTTAACGTGTAACACTGACGTAGAAGTTGTGAATCATCCAAGCACATCCTTCGTTCAGTCTAAGGACAATCCTCAGAGCGTCCCTCTCCCATTGGGGCAACTGTTAATTTATATCTTCGTGGTTATTCTTGTTTCTCAAGCCATGCAATCAAGGTATTGTATTGTAAAATTAACGTTTCTGTTTTGTTACGCGTCTTTCTTTTGTTTTGAAAAAGTTACTGTGTGGGCCAATATTAAATCGAAAAACGTATGTGATACACGTCGAGAATAAACGAGTCTGTACAATTGCAACAGTAAGCTTTAAAATATTTTTTTGTCAAAATTTGACGTTTCTTTTCTCGTACAGAACTTTGTATCAGGATTTTGTAAAAAATAGCCCTAGTCGGGAAAAATAGTTTTGCATAAAATTAAACCCATTAAATCCACTTAAATCCATTTTATCCCTTGAAACGTGTACAAACTGAATGCCTTCTCAGGAAAGACTAAGAAAATTCCACCCGGCCTATTACGTTCAATAAATTTAGTCTTTATTGCTTGGCGCAAATTTTGTAACAAAGACAAACTCTGAAAACTGCACTCATAATTTAAAAAAAAGACACAAACGCACCTAAAGTAGGCCCAAGGAAAAAGAAACAAAAAGAATCGCCTCATACATGTCCTGACGATAAATATTTGTATTTTTTAAGCAACTAATATAAACATATTTTGGGGGTTTGGGGTAGTTCGGGAAATTTCTTGTTACTCAAATATATGATATTTTCTCGTTGCGTCATATTAGGGCAGACAAAAAACAAAAAAAAAACAAACAAACAAAACATTATTCATTACGCTAGTGACCACGTCTTAACCTGTTACGCTGAGGTGGATTTTATGAATCATCCAAGCACAATTTCCGTTATTTCAGTTTAAGCAAAATGTCCTTTATCTTCGTGGTCGTTCTCGTTCCTAAAAACCGGTCAAAGTATGTGTAATTAACGTTTCTGGTTTGTTTTGCGCCTTGTTTCAATCTTCTATCGGAAAACGGCTGTAGCACACGCAGGAAGCAAGTGTGTTCTGCAAATCAATAAAAAGAGCTCAAACAAGCGTTTTTTAAATACAAATTGAAGTTTTTCCACTCGCACAAAATTTTGTGAAAAAAGGTTATCGCCGCAGGAACAGTGACTTTAAATGAATAAATTTATCCTAGAAGAGATTTAACGTCTGAAAGTTCACTGCCCAACTGAATATATTCAAGTGAAAAAAATGTGAAGAGTTCGACCTCCAGTATATATCACATTGGTTATCGCAAATAATGTCAGACAGACCATGAAAAGTTCGCTTATAATCACGAAAAAAGTAACGAGAAATTCGCTGAAAGTTCGAAAATACAGATTCGGCTGGTGCAAGATAAATATTATGTGTTTTGCAAACAATTAAGTAATTCCTTCAGCTGGGTTAGGGTGGCTTAGGTGGTTGGTGGCAATTTCTTGTTACTCTAATATAAAGTATTTGTATTTTGACGCTGTGTCATTATTGAGGCAAATGGCATCTTAGACATCCTCACCCCATGCCCCCCACCCCCCACCCCCACCCCTGTCCAACTGAAAGTAAATTATCTATTACCCGAAACACGTTTTAACTTGTAACACTGACGTGGGTTTTATGTATCATCTAAGCATGGTTTTCTTACTTTACAAAATGTCTTCCGAGCGAAATCTCCTGCTACATTTGTTCTTTATTTTCCTCATGGTCGTCTTTGATACTCGAGCTAGTCAAGGTATGGCCATGGATTCTAACAGCTTTGATTTCCTTCGGTTGTTTCTGATTTTCGTTCTAAAATTGTTTACCCTGAAAGCAGGGTGTTTACATGAATGTATTCGATTCGGTCTGGCACATATTGTGAAAACTGGGAAACTGTTAGAAGTTACCATTTTAAACTAATCAATGTTTTTCTTTTCTTTTCACTTATAACAGCTCTCAGTTTCAAGGCTGGAAAAGAGAATATTACGAGCACCGCACCAACTTTGTTTGCTTGTAAGAAGATATCCTTCCGAAATCCGTTCTATGGCGGACAGCAAGGTAAGGTTTTTGCCTCAGTGGGACATGCTGTCAAGAGTCTAACTACTCGTAATGGTGCTGCAATCTGGGTCGAGGATGTTACAGCAAATGGGTTCACTGCCTGCATTGTGGAGTACGCAGAAGGGTCAAATGGTACAACAGAAGTGAACTGGATGGCTTTTCAATTTGCTCCGTCTGGATCTCAGATGGAAACTTCTTCCTTAGATGCTTGGACAAGTGGAATAGAATGTAGGAAAATCGCATTCAAGCAGGTTAGCTAATATAGCGATAGGCATTCCGTTTGCTATTTGTCTCTTCAGATAAGCATAGAAGAAATACGAAAAAAGCGATATTGAAATAAAAATTATGAAAAATCCTTACACAAGTTAGGAAAAAAAAAAAAATAGCCAACACTGTTTTAACCAGCGGGAAAAAATTGTTATATGAAGTAAACAAAAGTTATTTTCCTTCTACTGGAAGCCTTGGTAACATTCCTCGAGGAAATTCAACAACTGCTGGTGTATACTAATAAATTGACTATATTTGCTGGCCGGATAAAGTCAAGCCGGAGCAGGGGTCTGCTACTAAGCTAAGAACGAGAAACCGGGTATAATACAAACACGCAAACAAGCCATCGGCTCCGGAAATGATTAACTACGTACTATATTGCTTTTGGTTGAAATCCAGTACTGTGCATAATAAATATTTGCAGGCTTCCTTCCTAATTTTGGTTTTCTTTTTTTCCTAAAAAAATTCTTGTTAACTTTTTTTCTCTCCTTTTCTTCTTTTCTTCTTCCTTTTTATATAGACTCTTATTGTATTTTCTCCACGACTGTTTCTTGAAAGCTTTGCTTCTTTCTATGGAACTTTTATCTTAATCTCAATTCTATTCCATTTTTACAACCTTTAAATTTCATTTCATTTTATAGTTTGTTTAATCCGATATTTACTTCCTTTTTTCCGGAACACTGTGCCCTCTTTTTGTTTCAACCATTTGATTCTTTCTCTATTCGTTTGTTTGTTCTTTCTTTTTAATCTCAATTTTAAATTTTTTGTAGTTCTTTCGTCTTTTCGTTCTTTTTTCCATTGCTGTCTGCTTTAAGAAGTTCTCTTTAGGTCATATCGTTTTTATTGTATTTTTTTTTTATTTCTTTAAACGTAGTTTTTCTCATTTTCATTTTACTTGTTGTTTCTTCCATTCCTTTATTCCTCTGCTTTTTTGTTGTTGCTCTTTTTGTCAATTTTTAATTTGTTATTTGCCGTTCAGGCGCTTTTTCGAATGTTCCTTTTTTTCGTTTCCTTTAACTATTTGGTATTTTTTTTTTCGTCCAAACCCCTTAACAACGAAAAAAATTACTATTTTTGTTAGTTAAAATATATTAAATAAACAAGGAATAATATTAAAAAAAATAATTTAAGGGCCTAGAAGAAAAAGCCCTCAATACAATATTATAGAGACTTAAATGCAGTTTTCTTTGATTAATAAACATTGGCCTTTACATTTTTAGTCTTTTAAGACTCCTCCAGCCATGTTTGTGACTGCCAGTCACCAGTTTCCCAATAGGCCCCAGGATGCCATGGCCATATGGATTGAAGACCTTCACAAGGACAGCTTCAAAATTTGCCTCAGAGAAACAAAGATTTTTGACGGAACCCATAAAAATACGAAAATTGTGAGTGAATAGCATTTAATCATGGGTTTTTCTTTGGCCTTTTATCACGAGTGTAATTTTGTTTTTTGTTTTTTGTTTTTTACTGGCAACTTGATTTTGCTTCAACGATGAGAGCATTATTTCATTACTTTGCAGAACTGGATGGCATTTAATGATCTGAGGCTTAAAAACTTTACCTTGAGCAATAAAGTCATGTTTAATGACACTAGCTCACAAGCTTATCGGGACAACCAGGCTCTCTGCCAAGTAAGATTTTAACAAGCAATTTCTGACTGAGTTGTTTGCGTTCCTTCATAGAGACCTTTAAATTATACAAAACAGTCTGGATCTACATTTAACCACCACTTCTCAGCGAAATTTTTAGAAAAGAGAACTCATAACCCCAAACTCATAAGTTTTAGCTAATCTTTTTGAGGAATATAACTGATGACGTTGAGTTTCCAATATCACAAGAAGGTGGAAGTTATTTTAAGATGATTATTTGTCAGCTCACCAACCTCTGTCTTCTTGATTTTATTCCTATGGCATCATTTCTATCAATAACTAGTCACTGAAGGCTATTAGTCTTTTTTAACTTCCAAAATGACAGCCCCATCTCGCGCATTGTGTATCTAGTACTCGCCTTCCAAGTTGTCCCAGCTTGCTTTAAGCCATTTTTCAGCCATTTTTCTTGTGAGTATTAGGGGAACTAGAAAAGCCGAAGCCGAGTTTTCGGATAGTTACCCCCTAATGTTTGCAGGCCCAGCGTAGCTGGAATTGAAACAGAGGAACGAACCTCAGTTCACTTTTTTCCGTCTTTCTTGTTTATAGTTTTCGTAAACACCCTAAATACCTAGAAAGAAGATCTAACTATGCATGGACATTGCCTCAGAAATAAGTTTTTTCTTTGGCTACGGCCCTGAACTGATGTATCTCCCTTGGAGTATTATTCTTCAACCTAACGCACTTATTCCTATCTTTTCAACTCGCATTTTCAGACAATTAACTTCACTGATCCCTTTTATGCTCCTCCCGTGGTGTTAGTGACTCCAAAGTACAGTTACAACAATAATTACTCTTTTACATCTCATTGCAACGCTGTTGTTACCTGGGTCGAGGTAAGTCACATGGCCGACAGGATGTTACTGTCATTTTAACAAGAGGGCAGTGTTTAGTTGGATATCTTGGAACCAAACTCGAATTGCCAAACAAAGAAAAGGAAGTAAACCAGTAAGAACGTGAAGCAGATACCTGTAGCTCAAAGACATGCGAAGCGAGGGGAAACTTGTGTGAGTGATGTGTGAGGCATTCGAGATTGGCTTTGGCGTTGCACTAAAACTTAAACCTACTAGCTGCAGTAGTAATGTAAAAATAAAGCAAACGCCATTTTTCCAAAGACAATTAAAGCCGCTCTAGTTTACAAATGTTTGGCTTATTCCATGACTATCTGGACTGAGTGTTCAACCGCTCTTCAAATGAAATTTATTTTTCCATAGCACACATCGACAACAAATACAAAGGTTTGTGTGAGAAACTACAACAGTGACGGCAAGAAAGAAAATACCATAACAGTTGACTACATGGTCATTGGAGGTAGGTAACTAATTAAAGAAAAGCGCCATAATTTAGTCTCAAGGAATGCATGAAAAACACGAGTTCTTGCTCAATAATGGGTAAGTTGGAAAGAACACTTAAAGCTTCGGGGGGAAATGTTGAAGAACTTCAAAAAATCATACCTCTGCGAGGTGGTTGTGGATTTTTGATAGATATGTTTATGTTATAGCAGCAGTAATGGTTGTCTGTGAATTTTTAAGCAGCCGTTCAAGTAGCGATCCCGACAAGTTGCTAGCACTCATCTGTGACAATGAAAGTTGGAGTCACAATGAATTTTCCCTTTAAAACTCTCCGAGTTCAAGCAACCGTAGATTGCATTTTTGCCATCCAAGAATCAGAGAGCCCAAAATCGCGTCTAAGTGGCATGTATACAGTAGTTATTTCCTGTTTCCGTTCTATTTTACACTTAAAGGAGCTCGTGTGTTGAAACTTCTGCTTTAGTATTTATATCGATATCCGGACACTGCCTCAAGATATAGTTCCGAAATATTTGAAAGTAAATGTCTCAAGCGCATCTTTTCGCCAAATTTTTACTCTTAATCAATACGAAAATGCTTAGCTTGATATTTCTTGTTGAAACCGAGTGAGGTTAGGACAGAGAAATGGCTTTTATGTTTTAGTGGATGTTCATGAAATGGCCATAAATCGTGAAGTTCTCTGTAAGCATTACACCGGCACAACCATTTGAGAGCTAGAGTCGCACTCGGCTATCGCCTCGTGCCACTCTTATGCTTCTTTCGTGCTTAGCAGCCTCCCGCGTGTATCCATAACTCAATAGTAAACGCTATGGCGTTCACCATTTGTTAATTTTAGACATTTAGTGTTAGAACTTGATCCAGTGGATTTCATTTCCACATGGCCTTTCTTGTTGTAGAAATGCTAGTACAAAATGGGTTAGTTTATCAAATGCACATAAATTAGTTTCAAACGACCATTCCTGCAGGGGATTCCCCTAATTTGACAAACTATTTTGACCGAGGCTACTTTTTTGCCACAATCATTCAGACACCAAACTCGACATTGGTGCCAAGTTTGAGCGAAATCGATGATTTGAGCTATGTCACCTCCTACCTGGTTTTCTCATGGACACACTCTTAGCTTATGAGCCCTTGTAGCGCCATAGGAGGCGTGAGAAGAGCTCCTCCATATATTTCCTTGCTTCCCCTCACATTTTTAAATCTTTTATGAGAGCGTTTGTGACTAGGAATGCACTGACGCAAAATGTGTTTTGGAAAACATTAATAGGAAAATTTGTAATTATATGTATGAAAATATTTGATTCATTGTTAGAAGGCGAAAACAACATTTATTTTAACACAAAGTAATATACTTAGCTTTCATCTCTTTCGACAATTGATGAGTTGCACGAGTGTCTTTCTTTCAGACTTGGATCCATGCCTTGACGTCACTTGTCATTATCACGGTCTGTGTAAGGCTTCTGGACCTCATGATTCCCGCTGTGTGTGTACAGACAAATGCCCATCGTACCACGACCCCGTCTGTTCATCAAATGATACAACATACGACAATCAGTGTTTGTTTGAACAAGAAATGTGTCTCCATCGATTAAACTTCACCATACAACACCCTGGTAGCTGCGAAGGTGAGACTTCCACTTCACTCATTAATTGCCAAGTATCGAGACAAACGAGGAAACACTCCAAATGCTCCTCTGCGATTTTAGAACTACATGTCCAAATAAGACGGTACAACCTAATTCACGAGAATTTGAATCATTTTATACTTCAAATCTTAATCAATACTTAATTAATTGCCCCGAAACGATATAATATGAGGTACGCTGATTTTAACATTCCACGTTTTCGCACAGTTAATTCTGGAAAAACCTTCTTCACATCGAGCTAAATAAGTTGTCAATTTGGTTTAGAGCTAGCAATCTCTCATTAAACCTAAAAAAAAACTACATTTATGGCATTTAAACCAAGTCAGAAACGTAAAACTTTATGATATTCAGTTTTAAATAAATATTTATTATAAACTTGGTCAGGTAAAAGAAACAACTTTCTTGGGGGTAATCCCAGATGGAAATTTAAACTGAAGTCCGAAATCCCACATGTGGCTAACAAAGTATCAAAGTCTATCGGAATAATTCGCAAATCTATTTTCTACGAATATTATATTTTTCACAAGTTTACACATACTATTTTTACTGCATCTTAGTTTGGGCCTCCACTTACAAATCTAACCTTTTTCTTCTTGAAATTCTTCAGAAACGAGTGGTGAGAACTATAGCTAAAACCCATTTCTATGCACATACTCATCCAATTTTTAGAAACCTAGGTATTTTAAAATTTCATGACATGCACCTACTACAATTAGGTTTATCCATGTACTCTCACCAAAACCGTACCCTTCCATTAAAATTTGACTGTAAATTCACCTTACAGAAAGAAATTCATTCGTATATACAAGAAATTCTCATCAGTTATATCGTTTGCCAAACAGTTTTCCGTTTTTTTCCAAGGACCTAAATTTTACAACTCCTTGAGTACCGAAATCGTCAACTCGTCCTCCTCTGTCTCCTTAAAAAAGCACTTAAGGCGTTTTTCTGTAATAACTATTAACAGTTTTCATACAAATGTATTTAAGTATTAACTTTCCTGCAGCTTAGTTTTCTTTCGTATTGTATCCTTCTATTGACATTGTAACTGTATAAATTGTAATTGTATCTGTCGTCATGTTCTTATCTTCTTTTCATGATTCCATCTTGTAAAACAATAACTGAGGAGACCTAATTAATATAAGCTTTATAGTTTCCTTCGGGTCTCCTCGCCACTGTTAAATCTATACTTTATATTTTTTACTGTTTTCATTGTGCTTGTAGTGTGGCAAAAAATAAAATGGAGCAAAGTAGGCCATTGTGAAAGAGAGAAACGTAATGTTACAAATTTTAAGAATACTACCAGCTAAGAGCAAAAGACCTAACAGTTCTAACAGATGGTGTAACAAATGTGATATTTGCTGCTAGGTCACTGTATATTTTCTACACTTTTAAAATCTCGTCAGTTCTGATATCATACTAAATTTACATATTTTATTTGTTTATTCATTACTCGATTGACATTTCAGTAGCAAGTATTTTAAGTGAACAGATACTATTTTTTGTTTAAGTAGTAGATAATATGTTTTGTCCATTTCATTCTACATGTATATACTTCTTGTTGTCGTTTTCTGTCTTTTTAGGATTTCCTTTTCAGCGAGGCCGCCGTCACATGCCGCATATTCCAACTCTGGGGTATTCACACTGTGAAGTAATAGCTTTCAAGCCTTATGTGTTTTATCCTGATAAACCCGTTGAAGTGCAGATCACTGTCAATCATATCGATACCACTGACAAATCATATGTACACGACGCCGCTGTGTCGTGGGTTGAAAATGTGAATTACAAACGATTTAGCGCGTGTGTGATGGCAGCAGGCTACAATGAGCGAAAGTCCAATGCTAACGTGACAGTTGATTGGATGGCGTATCAAGGAGCTCCTGAGGGAGGCATTACCGGGAAGGTGCGCATATCACAGTGGTGGACTGGGACGACTTGTAAGGCTGTGAATTTTCCATCTGTAAGTGATGATTGTTGTTGTTGTCGAGTAGCTGTTAGCTTTCAGTAACATAACTTTTAGGCTATAATATTTGTTGATATTTGATATATATTACACCGGATCTGTGACAACTTTGACAATACGTTCAATTCCTTGCAACAAAGATAATTTACACACTTTATTTTCTCGATGTCTTAAGCCCTACAAACCATTCCAAATGGTCAGAAACAGGGAAAAGAATAAAGAACAGCACAAAAAGGAAGGTAAAAGAATGAAGGAATAAAAGACACCCTGACATTCCATAGAATGCTTTTTATCGCCTAGTTTTGGATACTTGAGCCTAATCGTAACAATAAAAACGCTAAATCCTAACTCTAAATCCAACACTCTTTCCTATAAAACCCAGACTTGTATGCCCGAATTATTATTTTTTGATGTTGTTGTTATTTCATAGAAAGATGTTAAAAATACCATATAAAAGGTAAAATAATGCCATATAATAAAAGTTAGCCAAAAGCCCAGGGCAAGGATGTTTAAAATGCAAAACTCTGTAAACACTTTGTAAATAAAGCTTGTGACCACGGCAGAAGATGGAAAACCTTTTTTAAAAAGCTTTGAAGAGTATCTTTGCTGTTTTCTAGGGGAAATTTAGTGAGAAACCCTCTGTGTTTGTGACTGCTGAGCACCACCATTCCGGACTGAAGCGTGACGCTGCTAGTTTGTGGATTGAAGATGTCACGCAGTCGTCGTGTAAAGTTTGCTTGAGAGAATTGCAAAACTACGCAGGATCTCACGAAGATATCTCTGTGGTACGTCTCAAATGCATGTGACTAGTATTTACAATTGATTGTTTGTCAGGAATCTGAGGGTTTATAAATACGATCTACTGAAGACAATTTCTTCTCCTTATGATTTTTATCTATTCTGAGTGTAAACTTTAAGCTTCTTGTCTAAACTTAGCAACATTTATTTTGTTATCCAACAGAATTGGTTGGCGTTCACCTACCTTCACAAGCGTACTTTTTCAGAACATAACTCGATCTACTTTGTGAACAACAAGCCTCCTCCGGGCGATCAAAATAACGCTTTTTGCAAGGTTAGTCATCGCCATTAAACCTTCTTTGTTCCATTCTTGATTATGAAAAACCATCCCCTAAACCAATAACAATTGAGGAAATTGTAATTTTTACGGTTACGAGTGATAGACTTCGAGTTGATTAGTGAACCCTTGCATTAATCACTCACAAGAAATCATATGGACGAAAGTATAGAAAAACCTTTTTATTTACTTAGTAGAAATACAGTGATATGGACTGTAATGCGAGGAAGATCTAAGCTGAGTTGTGACAAATTAAATGTAATCAAATCCAGCCACAAGCCATTACACGTACTGTGATCGGACACGCCACCACTGAGTAAGAGACTCGCAAAAGATAGGATATATATAATTTTATAGGATACAGGAACGCGTGCAAACCACAGCGAATTAATGTAACACAACGGTGTCATGGAAAGAATGACAGACAATATAACATAACTTGCGATAATTTACGACCTAATTACTCCTTTTTCTTTCAAAAGGATGTTAACTTCGCCAACTCTTACAACGGAATCCCAAACGTGTTTGTTTCGGCAGATCATTCATCAAAGGGAGGGAATCTGAGTCCAGCTCAAAATGCCATCACTACTTGGATAGAGGTACGATAACGGAGTAGCATTCCTTTTTCATAGAACTTCACACCTGTTGGTTTCTCCGCCGCCTGCAGGCTGATGCCTCGTTATTTATTTATTTTTATTCCATAGTATATCAACAAGACTGGCTTTCGTGTTTGTTTTAAAGAACTGTTGGAGGCAAAATATGACCCTCTCTTCCTTACTTACACCGTATTGTCAGGTAAAAGCTTTATAATGTGAGGCCTTAAAATTAACTGACTTCATTTTTGATTTCGAAAATTATTCCATTAGTTAGTTATACAACTAAAGCAAGCATCGCAGCATTACCCGATGATAACTCGCTTTTCCTGCACCTGTTATCCATATATTAGTAACAATGCAATTTATTGTAAACACCTTTACCTTTTCTAATTCTGTACTAATCAAAGCAAATATAATGTGAAAAATCAATTGATATGTGCCTATGAAGCAAAGGCGGCATGTTAAGGTGCGAGGGGGAGATTGCCACACGAATTTTTAGAAGAGAATTTTAAACACACTCAGTTACTAAATGTTTCAACTTTATCTAAGTCTGTATTATCCAAAATACACGTCATAGCTTTAGTAAATAGTAAATCTCCAATGTTCAAATACAGCCATGGGCTTACAGAACCGTCTGTAGAAACCATCTGTTTGATAATGATAATGATAATAATAGTGATAACGAATAACGAATAACGAATGAGGAATGACGAGTGATGAATGACGAATGACGATAACGATAATGATAACAACAACAACAACAACGGCAATGATAACGACAATGATAATGATATGTTATTTGCCGACTGGGAGGTCCGTATAGTGATAAACTGTAACCATGCAACGTCTTAAAGATGCTGCCCGAGGGTCGGGCAGCATATTCAAGCCAGAGGTCTACTAGGACTACCACTACCACTACCACTACCACTACCACTACCACTACCACTAC
>CM042758.1:14492057-14508334 GCA_022496165.2 Catalaphyllia jardinei | reverse complement strand
TCATTCACTCATTCACTCATTCACTCATTCACTCATTCACTCATTCATTCAAAACGACGATTAAACTTCAAGCAGAGAGCTCTGCCTGAGATTAAAGTCTGTCGAGACCACATTACGTGACTTGCCTAATACTATCATAAAGTTCATTTTTTATGATGTAGAATGGTGCAAAAAGGATTCTGCAGAAAAGATTAAAACTTCAGGAAACTAAATTACTTGTCTAAATGTCAATTCCAAATTTGTTGGGATTGTCCAGTTTCAGAGGATAAAATTTGCTTTACACTAATTAAGTAAGTAAGGTATCTATAAATAATATTAATTTTCTCGCAGTTCCTTGGACATTTACAACACGTGGCCGTAGTGGACGGTTTGGAACTATTCAGAAATTCACCGTTCCAAAAAGCGCTCGCTATCTTATCAAAGTTTGGGGAGCCCGAGGAGGAACACACTCGTACAGCTATGGATACAAGCCTGGAACTTACTATGGCGGCAAGGGTGCGTACATTGAAGGCAAGTTTACACTGAGTAAAGGAACAGTGCTGAATATTGTGGTCGGACAGAGAGGTGGAAACTCAGTGGAGGTGAGAGGAGGACAAAGGACTACCCAGACAGCAGCTCAGCTAGGACTGTCTGTTGAGGACAACGCTGGAACAGGGGGAGGGGGAGGGAGTTTCGTTTATACTACTAGTAACAATCTTCTACTAGCCGCCGGAGGGGGAGGGGGTGCGTCTAGTGGATATAACGGTGTAGATGGTCAGGCGGGAACAAATGGCACAAACAGTGTGGGGCAACATTCATCCAGAGTCCGGAAGGGGGGCACTGGGGGACAGCCAGGTGAATGCAACACTGGAGGTGCTAGCTACCATGGGGGGGTCGGCGCGGGCTGGTATGCTCAAGGGTGTGCCAGGGTAGGGACATCACATGGAGAACGAGGTGGGTCACGTGCTCAAGGTTGGACTGGAGGTCGGGCTGGCAGCATGAACAGCGGGTACAACGGGGGACCAGCCCCAGGTGGAGTGGGAGGGTTTGGTGGTGGGGGAGGGGGATCAGAGGATAATGGTGCATCCGGTGGAGGTGGAGGGTACTCTGGAGGAGGCAGCGGAACCCGCGATCGCCAAGCAGGAGGGGGAGGGGGCTCGTATTGTAGTGGTCAGGGTTGCTCTGGTGTCACTGGTGGGAACTCCAATGATGCTGGGCTTGTGAAGGTTGTCGAGATATCCCCTTAATAAGGAAAACGATATTTTTTCCCTTTCTTTCAAACCAAACTGGTAGACATAGTCTCTGTAGATTTAATCTTCAAACGATGTTTTTTTCTTAATTAAAATAGTTTCTCTGATTATTCCATAACTTTTTTCACCAAAGCAAAACACATAAGCGAAAGATAAAATGATTTTAAGGTTTAATCTTAAGGTCCTTAAATGAAGAACTGGTTTCGAGAGAATTAGAGCTAATTATATCGGTACAGCGAACTTAATGTTAAGAAACCTCCACTGATAGAATGAAAAGCCCGGCAATCGCCATAAGAAAATTAACAAATTGACGTCAATTTTTTTAGCGTCTGACCCGTTATAGTTCCTAATTTCGTCATAACATTGTCGAAGTAGCTGTGGATCCACGAGGCGATAGCCAAGTGGATCTGCAGACTACTTTGACAATAATATGACCAAATTTCTTTTCAATAACTGGACAAACACGTGTAAAACTGATGTCAATTTGCTTTTTACGATAACAAATTGTTTAAATGTCCGCTTTCGCACGTTGACGCATCGCGTATATTATAAATTTATGTGTCTGTCCAGTTATTGATAAAGAGCATTAGCCAATAAGCGCGCAATAATTTCTACAGCTATAGGAAAAAGATTATTTTTACTGAAGAATTGCAGATTTAAATTGCAAAAGCACTGAAATGCTTAGAACAATTTGACATCTTTATATCATCTAAGCAGAGCACACTTTTGTGGACGTTATTACGTCAGGTAGCTGTCAATATCAACAATGGCGGCTCTATAATTGGAATCCCGAATACAAATTAAAGCCAGTTGAGATCGGAGCCAAATGTAATCGTTAACTGCTAAAACAGTTTCCCTTAAATTGTTCTGAAAAGTGTCTTCTCCGACTATATCTATCTCTGCTTAGGGCAGTTTGTTTAAACAGTGGAACAGTCCTTAGGAAAAGAAAGCTATACGGAAGACTTATCAAGGTCTTGCAATACAGCAGGGAACCTCGGTTTGCTTTCTAGATTTTTCTAATAAACATGAGCAGGTACTGATAAATTTATGGGGTTTTCCGTTATACAGACATGCCCTTATTTTCCTTTTACTGCTTTTTCGTTCTTTTAGTTTTTAGGGCCGGTCCACACTACAACGAAGGGAACTGGAAACGGAGGTTTTACTCTGAAAACGAATCAAATGATTTCCGTCCATAGTGCGCCAAAAATATTTAAGTACGTAACAACCACCGGTCATTTTGGATTCGTGTTTGAAAAACAGTCGAGTAGGGAAATGACATGAAAATCGAAATGCAATTGTTTTCGAATAGTTCCTTTTTCAAAATGTTTATTGTCCAATTGAAAACGAAAAGCCAGTGTTTGCAAATACCTTTGGCTTCAGAGCGTTGTCGAAAAGCTCCGTTTTGGTGACGGACTAGTGTGAAAGGTAGGCCCTACCATAAAAAAAATCTGGGTCTCCCCGCGAATTATGAACAAGGGATAAATTATAATTCTCTTATTTTGTAACCACTATAAACTAGTGGATTTCAAGCTTATCAGTGGGGTCTAGTTAACAAAGTTGACACGGAACGATAAAAATCGAAATATCTAGCGCTAATATATTGTTTTGCTTTGTTGAGAAAAACTATGTAATCACTTTCTGATTATAGTATAGCGCTATAAAATTTCCTTTTAGCTTCCGGGGTGCTGGTTAAATTTTGGTTTCTGCTTTGAGAGCTGCTCAAGAGGGATAAGTTAGTTATTCGAGACTGGTTTTTACTCCTTTTCGTACATTGCCATGGCTAAAACACCGAAACAGTACTACAAAACGGCTTCTACGTCGAAACACCTACATGTCAACTCCTATTAAACGGCTTCTCTCGGGGAAATGGATGGTGGCCGCTTTTTGGGGCTGGCCGCATAATAGAGTCAAAAACGTAGAAAAACTCTCATTGAGACCATGGTTAGTGGCCGCCTAATAGGAGTGGTCGTTCGATAGGTGGCTGTTCGACTATACCTCTCTAATGACATGTGATTACATTTCAACAGCAGCCCATTTAAACTGAAAAAGGTAAATCGCTCTCACAACTCAAAACGATTTTATACTTGGTACCCTGAGCGTAAATATTGGAAGATGGGAATAGGTAGTGAAATAAAGGGCGTTTGGTTGAATAGAGAGCGTTTATTTGAAGAGATACAAAATGAAATCATTATGGTATACAACAAGGTATTGCTGTACTTTTGTGGGTAAGCAATAAAGTTAAAATAGCGTGTAATTAGTTCTTTTACAGTTTGGTCTTGTGTTATTTTCCGAATGCGTCATTTGGAAGCGCTTCCATAAATCGTGCTTTTCTTGACGTATCATCAAAAAGAACAAAAGGGACGAAAAAATATTTCTGTCCTCGAGTAAAACAAACACAAAGCGAATTTAGATCTGGTTTACTTGATAAGCAACCTAAAATGCTTGATAGTTCAAAACAACTGTATCGAAAAGACAACCAAGAAGAGCAGTTATCTCTTCTTCTTTGCACTGCTCGGCTGTTTTTTTCTGTTTATATAGTTCCCGGTAAAGCTGTCAATGGTGGATCCAGACCTTGAGTTAACATGGGGGAAGGGGCTGGTATTACCTGCCCTGTCGACTTATCTTCTTTATTTAATTTTTGTCCTTTTTTTGCCCAAAATAATTCGGTGGGTGGGACCTCGTGCTAGATGCATAATGACAATTGGCTCAATTGTACGCTTCTATTTTTGTTGGTAAATCATCCTTGGTCATCGCTTAAAGTGGCTGCATCGGTTTCCAACATTTTCCAGCAGTTATTCTTTGAGTAATCAGTAAGGCAACTCTTTATCAAATCCTTAAAAATTTAAGGGAGTTCTGCAATCCCCGGAGAGTTTTGTTTTTAAACTTAGCAAAAGATGTATCTTACAATGCTAATATAAATCCTCAATAAAAATCTAAGAGAGTTCTGCAATCCCCGGAGAGATTTGTTTTTAAACTTAGCAAACGTTGACGGCTTACAGGTGAAAAACTAACCGCTATCCATAGAAACTGTTTATGGTGAAAACAAACTATAAACATGTACGAGCAGAAGGCATAATACGCGCGCAATACAAGTGCGAGAGAACTCGGGGATGAGGAAAAAAATAAAAAAAAATTACGGGTGCCAAAATGATCGTAAAAAATCATTCCACTTTCAACAACGTGTGGTTATCCCTCCCACGTTTTCATCTAAGTTAAGGTATTGGCAAGCCTATTTAATTAGTTTCTGGTTGTGTGTGAACGCTATTTCGACTGTGTTTTTGCTCAACAGGAGGAAACGTGTCAGGAACGCTACCGTCGCTGCTTCATGCAATGGTTTTGTATTAAAAGTGTACCCAATGTTGTTCGGTAGCAAATGTTGTGGAACTCAAAAGACCATTCATATTTTTGATTTTGTAAATGTGAAGGTAAATTCTACATATATCTGTAAAGGAATATATTTTTCGTTTTTTAAGAAAAAATGCTGACATCGGCATTTCTGTTCGAGACCCAAGGTTGATTGTCTTTGAAAAATGATGGCTACTCTCAGTTTTCCCTTATAATCCAATAGCCCTTGCTGAGATCTTGTTTTTCCACGCAGTCCTTTTCCGGTTAGTGCCCATCTCATCTTACGCAAATTCAGATGTGAACGGAAGAACAAGCAGACATAGTCAATTATACCTTATCTGCCCCCGATTCAAACGGGAGACTAAATGTGGAAGGTCTTTCTCAGCATCGATTAGCCTCCTCTCAGTGGAATATGATGCCTGCCTATATTAATAACCAGCCTACTCTTACAACTTTAAATAGTCCAATTCATTTTCTTATTGCGAGCTTAGAAATGTGCCAAGATATGATGAAAAAAGTGCGTTACTTATGAGAAAATAAGAAATATCGTTAAGTCCTGAAATGACGTCACAATTATTCCCAGTCTCCTGGTTTTGGTCTCGCGGTTTTTCACCCCACTGAAAGTGAAATTTCCCGGTTTTGGTACATCAAAACACGGGGAAGGAAAATTTGTTATGGAATATCATTTTTTGCTATACTTATCAGTACATTATGGAGATTTCATCGAGCATAAACAAAGTCTTCCATATACAGTTTAATAACTCGTTTAAGGACGTTTGCGCAAAAATTTTCTAGTCGATAGAATTTTTTAATTTCTTTATTGCAGGCAGTTACTTGTGCCAACAATGCAAAAAAAAAAAAATCGAAAAATTGTTCTATATAAATTGAGCACGGTCTAGAGGAGTTTATAGTTAAAAATATCCAAGTTGAGTCAACGGAGGCAAACGATCTTAGTCATATTTTGTAGAAGTGTGTCTGTTGCGCAAATAATTTTAAATGTTACTAACGTTTCACAAACTTTAAGCCTTTAAGAGGCATTTGAAACCCCCGCACAGATGCACGAAGAGCTAAGAAGAACGGAGTTCGATGGTGCATTTTGCTGAAAAATTCAAACTTCTAGCCAATAGATTTTCTTCATTTTTTTCCTTAAACGTAGAAAATCAGTAGAGAAAATGATCCATCGAAAGAAAAATTGGGGTCACCTAACGTCCAAGATCGTTAAATCCAGGCAAAGCTCTAGCAATGGCCCATCAACCTCATTCCCAGGGCCTTCCCGCCCTCAAGGCAGGAAAAAGGCCCTGGGAACGAGGTTGAATGGTCCATCTGCCCTATCATTTGTTTATTTTACGACTTAACCCGCGCGCTCTTGGGTGACGTGGCATGTGAATTTGCGTGCGCAGTAAGGATGCGCAGAAACAATTAGCGCGAACGTCCTTAAAGGTCAGATGAACCAAACTTTAGACATCTTGTTTCCAGCCATTTTGAATGAATGAATTAATGTTTTATCACATATCATGTCTCATGGCCTTTTACAATTCTATTAAGGGAGATCGAATGTCAGCTTGCGAAGACGTCTATTTCTGCCGCCATCAGTTCATATCTGATCTCACCCACCCACCCAGGCATGAAACGCAGGATGAAACTAGAGATGGACCACACCGGGAACTACGTGTCCTACTCTTTTTGATAAGTGCGTGAGTTCTTTAACGTCCCCTGCCATGCAACACTGAAGACGCAGAAGACGGGGCCTACGGCTTATAGTCCTTATCCTACAAGACTTGAATGTCTAACCATTTGCAGATATAATTACAAACGCAACACATTCTCCTCAGTTTTTTAAGACCCTGAGTGTTGGTCCGGTCAGGGGCTCGAACCCTCGAACCCTCGGTCTCCCGATCTCTTATGCGGAAATTGTTGTTTTTGAGCCGTAAAAAGGAGTAAAAAAGTTAAAAGTACGAAGAGGGCCAATGGCACGAAAACGTTTCCAAAATGACCGCGCACTTTAATAGAAGGAATGGAACTGAGACACTACTTTGTGACGTCACTGTTGTCTTGAACATTGCTGCGTTTCTGCGTTAGTGCGTCGTTCTTGGGGAAGGTCTTGGATCCAAATACGAACCTTACTGTTTAAGGTTTGGGGGAACTTCCAAGTACTAACTTTGGATTTTAAGTGGTTTTCCTCTGAAGTTCGCTGTGAACTTGAAACCAAAACACTTCCAAATTTTCCGCATCCCTTGAGCTCACCAACAGTGACGTCATAAGTTTTATTTCCGAAAATTATCCGACAATTTTCCCGACCGCTCTAAGCCGAAGGATAAAAACAGTGGTTGTAACATTCCAACATATCCGAAGTGCTTTGTCCAATTCGTTTGAAACTTCAGAATATGTTTAGTTTATACCAGTAGTTGGCCTCAAGTGAAAACAGTCTTAAGTTTGGTTTATTTGGTCTTGACCTTAAAGCTCAGTCCTGTTTCGATCTGTTTTGCACCCGTCATCGTTCCACAGATGGTGTTACACATAAAAAGTGCACATTCAAATGGGTAGGGGTAAGGTGGATATAGGGAGTAAAAATGCAATAACCGGCTTTAAAACCATTTCACGAATTTGAGTAGCTAAACTAGTAACTGTCTTTCTTAGAATTGATTTGAATGTGAGACTCTGCCTGGACATTTAAGTCATTTTATAGGTTATGTTTTGTGCTGGGGGTGGGAAGGGGTGGGGGCATGCACTGTATTGAAAAGAGAGAGAGAAAAAAATAAAACGATAGACAGTATTAGGCTTTTAATCAAGTCTACCAGTTCATCAAGGGGGCACTATTAGGGGTTTTCAGGATGACGGGTATTTGTGTACAGAATTAAGAGGATGCAAGAAAGGGGGCAACAGACTGACAAAGAGTGGGAACGAAGTAATGGTAACCGGCGTTTTATTGAGACTCCCTATATTTTCTGAGCCCTTTTACTTTGCATGAGAAAAAGAAATGCTCAGAAAATTAGTGAAGGCCAGTTAAGGACCCTGCCTCCTTTTCTGTGAGCACATGGTCTGTTCATCATGTAAGGCATAGTTTAAATGCCAGACGCTCGCCACCAAGCGCGTGACTTAAAATTCTTATTATGGCCGAAACAAATATCGCAGTAAAATTACGAACCTGTACTAGAGCCAGGAAGACGAGAAAAGCAGCATTAGTTGTGTTTTCGTCATAATAAGTGTAATTTTGCCAACTAAGTTGTGTTTTCGTCATCAAAGTTGTGTTTTGATTTTTTTTATGTTAGTTGTGTTTTATCATCTTAGTTGTGTTTTTTTCATCTCACTTGGGTTTTTTTTTCATCTTGGTTGTTTATTTTCTAATGTTAGTCGTGTTTTTGTCATCTGGGTTGGGCTGTGATTGTTGTATTTTTTTTTTTCGTAGTTATGTTTTCGTCACTTAGTTCCTTTCAGTTATCATCTTAGTTTTGTTTTAGACATCCTAGTTGCATTCGTTCATCTAAGTTCTGTTTCTCTCGTCCTAGTTGTATTTTGTTCATCTTGTATATTTTTTTCCTTCGCTTAGTGGTGTTTTTTAAGCTTAGTTCTCCAAATTTTCCTCATACTTGTGTTTTTCTGAGCTTAGCTGTGTCTTTGTCATTTTACTTGAGTTCTTGTCATCTTAGCTAGGTTGTTTGTTTCTCATCTTATTGTTTGCTTCTCATCGTAGTTGAAATATGGACTGGTTACTTGAATAAACTGCAAATAACTGAGATGCCTTCTCAAGTCGAAATAGTCAGAAGCCCTCAACGGCACTAAAACCCATGACCTTTCGGAATATTGGTTTTAGCTAAGTGGATGACGACTATAACTAAAATCTACATTACATCACTTAATAAAAAGTGGTTGCATCGATTCATCGCAGCACAAATACGAGAAAGTGCCTGAAAGCTGTTGACAGCCACCTTAATTTTAAGTCGAATCTTGTTAGCGGTACAGGAGAATCGAAAACGCATTAGAGTGGTTGCAAGAAAGAAAGAAAAAGATTTCGCTTCTTGTTTCCACGTACCGACTTTATTACTCGTTTTCAGAATTAAATACTGGATTGCATTGGACTGTGGATGTCTAACACGCTAACTGAGCAAAAGCTGTGAAAGGACCTTTCCGTGGCTGATGTCTATCGACACGGAACGGACGAAAACTCTACCAGAGTTTTGGCTGGGTGGCATTCGCGCAACTAAAAGATATAGCTGACATAAGAATCAGACCGCTTGATCTTTAGAATCCGCAGGTTAGGTACTGGTGAAATATCAACTCATAAATGCTGAAAACCGATGCCAGCAACCTAAGCATATATCATTATTTCTACTTCTAAACTACAAGAAATTTCCTCAAAATACAAGACAGGGTAAGATATGTCTCATAACAACTGATTTTATCTCGAGCGTGCAATTAAAGGACTTATTGTTCGCACAATAAAAATTTTATCCTGTCTCTCGGTTAATATTTAACTGTAGTATTAAGCTGGCTAGGGCACTTCAATCTGGGGTGCGACATATTGATCTTTTTGGGAACCCTCTATGCGAGCTCTCCATTCCTCGTGGTTTCGACAAAGCAAACAGCTTAATCGTCGCCTTTTATTTCTTCTTTGACCAGGTAAGTGTTTAAAATTTTCCCTGATTCTAGTCTTCATGGCTTCGGCTCTCCCAAATGTCCTTATCGCAGGTCATTCGTTTGTAAAAAGGCTTGACTCTGATTTGCAATGCAAATTTGGCCACCGTGTTGCTGTAGATTTTAATTTAAGTCAAACAGCAAATATCTCAATGTCTGGTATCGGTGGGTTGACCGTTTCGCGGTTAGAGCGGAAATTACGATATTTATTGGTTAACAAGCCTCTACCCAAGGTTGTTATTTTTGAGATCGGGACAAACGATCTCAGTTCGCAAGCTCCTGAGATTGTAATCCGGGAAATATCAAAATTGGTGGAGTACATGCGGTCTATTGACTTTCTTGGGGCAATAGGTTTCTGCAAAGTCATTCCCCGCCGGGAACGTGACACGGGCTTACCTCTCGAGGATTTTAACACCAAGGCCACCACCTTTAATAACATGCTTCAAGCCCTTTTTGACGAGGATGAATTAGTGTTTGTTTGGGAACATTTGGAGCTGCAGTCAGTCTCTCTTCGAGTCCTTTTAACTGACGGCGTGCATCTTAATCCTCACGGGAAGTATTGTTTATATCGAAGCTACAGGGGTGCCATATCAAAAGGGATTACTTTGCTTTCTAATAGTTCTAGTTCTTGAGACGACTGTATACTGAGAAACTTAGGTGCTTGTATAAGATTTCCCTGTGATATTGTTGTACTGCAATTAATGCATATTTTGTTGAACATATTATTGAACGCATTTGGCACCTTTATGTGCTTGATTCAGTTATAATTAATTTGGTATCTATATCAATATTGGGATGGGTAGAAATCCCAACATAATTTCATCATCCCATATGGTATGATGATCCTTCTTTTGTCAGTATCAGCTGTGACGATAATTCCATGGCTTTCACAGGCTCGATATTTCCAACTTGGTGTTAGGAATTTGATCCTATATCTTAAGGAATATTTAGTCTTACCTTATTTGTTGTTATGCCTATTTTGGGACTTTGATGATAATTCCATACTCCCAGTCAGGCACGATGTGACTGGTCTATATTGACACAGTATATTTGTTCAGCATAATAAGAAGCACTTTGCGGCGACACTGCGTTATATTGTCTGCCATGCTACCCTGCTGTTTATATATTATTTATGTGTTTATCTGTTTTTATACGAGTTTAACAATCATTTATAGAGATTATAATCTAGTCTCGCCTTGCTTTGCCTGCTGCCTTTTTTGTTTGTCTTGTTTTCTTTCTCCATAGGATCATACCTCCTACATCACGCTCGAAAAAGTTAGCACGAACTCCGGGCCCACTGGCTCCACGAGGCAGACGTGGACGCAAGGGACATGAGACTTCACCTTCGACATCTGGAGCCACATCAGCAGGAACATCAACCTCGACATCTACCTTACCATGCATAGCCGCCCCAAGTTCATACTTGGTCCAGGGCATTGCCACAGAAGTATCGCAAGCAGTTATTCAGTCCTTGACCCCCTTTATGGTGCCAGAGCAGTCCTCCTCGGCATCGGCATCCTAACTGAGGGAAACACCTGTCCAAACATCCACACTGAGGGAAACACCTCTCTAAGATGCCCTTCTCAACACCTCACCTAATATTAATTTTGGGGCAGATGCCGCTGTACAGGGGTCTCTGGCTTCTGTTGTCACTTCTCTCTCAGGTGAGCCTTTAACTGGGGTGGCTCTAGCTCAACCACATGACAGGCCCAGGGAAATTTTTGCATCCATGTCTTTGCCAATTGATGCTAGGGTCACAGCAAAATTAAAGGCCAAAATATGGGCCAATGAATTTATTAATTTCGGGCACCTTATCACTGTGATACCCATCGAGGACAAATTCAATCTTTCAATTAATACATCAAATGACTCTCGAGGTCAACATACCTTCTGCCTGGAGCCACTTCAGAAGGCCAAAAGCATTAGTACCATTGAAGCCTGTACTTTTGCTTTCCAAATATTTGTTGGCATGTATACATCTAGATATCCTGCAGAAGCTCCAGCTTTAATGAAGTATGGTGAGGTGGTGAGCGACTTGGCAGACAAGGGGGCTAATTGGATTTATTAAGATACCAATTTCCGTTATTTGAGGCAGCAAAATCCAGCGGATTTTCCTTGGGGCAATATTCACTTTGAGCTTTGGATAAGATAGCAGCAGTTTTCACGCACAAATAATGCGCCCCCAAATGCATCCCGCTCCCCTCGGGGTAGCACATATGTGCCTATTGGCTATTGCCGTAAATATCACAAGGGAGGTAACTGTACGGGTTGTTCATTCAAACATGAATGCCATAAATGTCACCAGAATCATCCACGCTTCAAGTGTAATTTCCGTGCCCCAGGACATAAGCAACCCATCCAGACCAAGCCTCGCACTAACAACCTCAGTCAAAATAAATACGTTAGCTCCTCTTCTCTCGGGGTATTCCACTACTGCTGCTGAATATTTGATTAAAGGATTTTGCTTTGGTTTTGCAATTCCTTTCCAAGGCCCTTCCTCTTCATCCGCTGCCCCTAACTTGTTATCCGCTCAACAGCATCCTAATGTGGTTGATCGCTATTTAGCAAAAGAGGTGTTAGCACGGCGAGTAGCCGGTCCCTTTGCTGACCCCCCGTTTCGAAATTTTCGGGTATCACCTATTGGGGTGATACCAAAGAAGACTCCGGGTGAATTTCGTTGCATGCAGCATTTGTCCTACCCTCATGGGGCTTCTGTCAATGACGGGATCCCCACTTAGGACTCAAGTGTCACCTACTCTCGTATCGACGATGATGTTGGGCTGATTTTGAGGTCCGGGGCTGACAGTTTTTTTTAGCGAAAACTGATATAAAGAGTGCCTTCCGTATAATTCCTATTCAACCTGCAGATTATAGTCTACTTGGTTTCTGCTGCAGGGGTAATTACTATTATGACCGATGTCTGCCTATGGGCCTGTCAAGTTCCTGTAAGACTTTTGAGACCCTCAGTACAGCTGTTCAGTGGATTGCCCAGACTAAGTTAGGGATATCCTACATGTTACATCTCTTGGATGATTTTTTGATTATTTCTGGATCACACGAGCAGTGTTCTAGAGATTTAGCCCTTTTTCTGGACCTCTGCTCTTACATGGGCATACCAATGGCCCCATTTGGACCTTCTGCTGTATTATCATTTGCAGGTATATAGCTGGATACTGTGCGTTCAGAAGCCCGCTTACCACGTGACAAGGTACAGCGCGGAAACCGCTATGCTCTCAGACTATTTAAAACGCGTTCACCCTTAGGGAACTGCAGTCTCTTATCGGGCTGTTGAATTTTGCCTGTTCAGTTTTTCTCCCTGGACGAGCATTCTTGTGTTGTCTCATTGACTTGACTATAGGTATCACGCGTCCACAACATTTTATTAGATTGAATAGGTCAGTCAAGTCTGATATGCATATATGGTTAGCCTTCTTATCAAACTTTAATGGTTCTTCGTTTTTCTTAAGTCGCAACTGGATCACTAATGCTAGTCTCCAGCTCTATACCGACGGTTCTGGTTCATTAAGCTATGGGGCTGTTTTCAGAGACCAATGGTTTTATGGACCTTGGCCTGACTCTTGGAAGTCTTTTAATATAGCTGTGTTAGAATTTTACCCTATTGTCCTTAGTGTTATCACCTGGGGCCATCTCATGCGTAATCAGCGTATTACATTCTTTACAGACAATGAGGCTTTAGTTCATGTTATCAATAAGAACAGTTGTCAGGATAAGTTCCTTATGTCGTTTATGCGACGACTAGTGCTTGTGTGCTTACAAAATAACATTTTATTCCGCGCACGTCATGTGCCTGGCACTAAGAATGACTTGGCAGACTCTTTGTCCCGTTTACAGATTCAGAGATTTCGACGCCTTGCTCCAGCACATATGCAACTCACTCCGGTGCCTATCCTGACAGTCCTGCAGCCAGAACATTGACAGATGTGTTATTGCGTTCCAGCCTCCAACCATCTTCTCTCCCTACTTATAGGCGTGCTTGGAAGCTATATGGTAACTTCTCAATAGATGTTTTCGGCCAGTGCCCTGCCCTTTGCCCTTGCCACCTTCAAATTTGGCCATTTTCATTGCTTATTTGTTCAAACATAATTATGCATCATCCACTGTGAATACTTATGTTTCTGCCATGGGGCATGTACATCGGCTGGCTGGGGTTGCTGATCCAACCAAAGTATTTTTTATCCAGGAGATGCTAAAGGGTTATGGGAAAGTTGGTGCAAGGCTTGATACATGCCTTCCAATCACAGTTTCCATCTTGGAACGGCTGTGTACTAACTGTGCGCTTGTTCTAGACTGTGAATATATTGCATGTATGTTCAAAGCAATCTGTACGACTGCCTTTTATGCCTTTATGCCTTTATGCGCATTGGTGAGATAACTGCTTCTAAGCAGGCCTCTGGTGTACTACAGCTTAGGCAGGTTACCAAGCTCTCGAGTGCATCTGGCTTTATAGCATCATTGAAGCTCACCTTTCACCACTTTAAGCACCCCTACACCAGCCCCCAGTCTCCATAATCATTCCTCGCTAACCAGGTGTTTGCCCTGTTGACAACCTCTTGCGATATTTGTCATTGCGTGGCTCGAGACCAGGGCCCCTATTTCAACACCAGAATGGGGTCCCAGTTTGCTGAACAGAATTCGATGATTGGTTGGCAAGGGCAATAACGATTTGCGGGCTGGATTCCACCAAATATAGGGGGCATAGTTTTCGGGTAGGGGCAGCCTCTCCTCCGGCTGTCTGTGGTTATTCCGATTCTCAGATCCGTCTACTCGGGGGTTGGAAGTCCGATGCCTTCAAAAGGTACATTCGCCTCACTAGCTTTTCAAACAGCTTACAGTTCAACCACTCATAAGCATTATGGGAGCGAATTTAGATGGGGGCTGGACTGACATAGGCCTTGTGCTGTTGAACAGTTTGCAGGGGCAACTGCTATGTCCACGGCCTGGGCAACAATTTCTCTCAGGCATAATTGGTTAGATATCGTTTTTAAACTGTCTTTATGGCCAGTTTTTCCTTTCGGTCTGAGTAATGTACCTCGGCTAATACTGGCATTCAGTCGCTTTTGTAATTTTGCTTACCGCTTCTAGACCGATCCGTTCAACCTTGTGTAGGGGCCACTTTCGCGATTGTCATGAAATGTGTTTTTAATGTGCTTTTCATCAATAAGTATGCAGGAGCCCCTATTGTGAGTATGCCACAAAAGTTAATTTTAGAGTGCACTTCATCAATATTGTTCAGGGACCACTGTTGACAGATAGTTTTTGTTTTACATTTTCTTTATCTTAAATACATGATGTATTCTTATTAGCAGTGTTTGAATCCATAATGTGCAGGGGCCCTTATTGTTTTCAAAAGTTATTTTTAGAGCGCACTTCGTCAATATTGTTTTACATTGTCTTTAGTTCAAATACAGCACGTATTCTCATTAGCAGTGTTTGAATCAATAATGTGCAGGGGCCATTATTTTTTTCCTGGGTAGCCAATTTCGGCTCGGGATTAATAGTCATTACATTTTACTAGTATACGCTTGCTGTTGTTCGTATTAGTTGGCCCTGACAGTTATAGTATGAACCTTTATATAGTGCGCAGGGGGCCATGTTCAAAGAATTGTTCATGAGGCCAACACACTTTTGTTGGGGTTTGGGTGGGGCTGCTTCACTTTACCCAAGTGAGCTCTGGCGGATTTTGCCCTCACCTTTGCTGGGTAGGGCTTCCTTTACTTTTGCTGTAATTGATATTGAAGTTAATCATTAAAGCGGCTATGTGGTAGCCACATAGCCAAAGTTTAATCGAAAGGTAATTTGGGCTTGTTGATTTATCTCAAACACCCTTTCCAGCAAACAGAGAAACCCCCAAACAATGGTGTGTTTGCTGTGGAATATGATTTGGAGAGAGGCGGGGATAAAGGTACATACAGCGCCATTTTTCAATTTTGAGAAGATAGATGTTGTAAGTTTGAACTGCACACACAAAAAAAGAAAAAATAAGCGTTGTGATATTTACTTTATAAAACGGATACGCCTAACGTCTATTGTTGTTTCTCAAGAGTAAAGCATAAAATTAAAAACGGAAAAGAATAATTAAATTGTGATCAGTTGCTTGAATTAATTATTGTCGTTTAACTAACAATTGACCATTCCCGGTTGCAGTATTCCTAACATTCTCACTTTCGTCAAAACGCTAACAAAACTGACAAATTCATGATCAGCGGCAAATTCAAATTCAACAGATACGTTCGCCCATAATATGATTTAATCTAGATTCGTGACGAGTGATAACCAATTATAGATACTGTTGACAGCTGTGCCATTTAATAGTAGCACTGAGATAAATACATAACATTCAACTGAACTGGTAAAATTCATAACGAATGGTTGTTAATTTAAACACAAGTTAACCTCGAGTCTTCGAGAGACTGCAGTTATATTCCATATACTTGTATTCAATATTCAGGTTACTTAATCACGAGCCAAGCCAAGCAAAAACAGTATTACGAGGAACTTTAGTTGTGAGAGCATGCTGTAGACAAACCCATGACAACAAAAACTAATTATGTATAAAAGGGGAAATTTCGTAGAAATTAAAGTATCTTAACTGTTTCTGTTAACAACTTAAATTTGAAACTGAAGATTTATGTAATGATTTACTTGGCAACTAAAAGCTCATAGAATAAACAGGCAGGAGAACTTTCAAATAGCGAAGATGCGAAAAAACACAGAAATATTATAACTACGTGACCATACCAAAGGCTTATAATAAACGTGCAAACGGGTTGTCAATCTAAGAGCAGGTGACGGCTAAACGGACATGACCAGAGATAGTTCAGCTGACAGTTACGTAGCTTACAAGTGACACGCTTGTCAACTGCTGTGTCACACAATGTACCCAATTTTGTTAGGCGGTGATGTCGACCCGCAGTGGGCTGCTATTTCCACTACACATCCCTCACGAGATCTCACTACTATCTCAACACTCAACACTATCTCAACCACTTTACGGTTGTGGTGTACAAATGAGTATTTCCCACCTTCTTATTCTTCTTCTCCTATCCTGGA
>CM042758.1:14478066-14491957 GCA_022496165.2 Catalaphyllia jardinei | reverse complement strand
CTATAACTTGGAAGGGGAAACCTAATAAATCAAGAGTAGCATGCAAATCATCCAGATGAGCATCTAAACTGTTTAGGTTGACATGAAATAAGGAGAAGTATGACTTATTAGATGATAAACTAATTTTTTCAAAGTCATGGAAATAGTAATATTTTGAGTTTATAGGATTGGGTAGGTTATTATCTATATCAGAATTATCAAGGTAAGGTATACCAGAAATTTTAGACAATACATCAAGCGAAGGCAGGAATTCAAGATGAGATGGTAATATGCAGTTCATAAGGCTATATAGTTCAGAATCATCAACAGAGGAAAAAGGAAATATGGAAGCAACACAGTGTTTACAATACCATACCTCATTGCTTGATTGTAAAAGACAATAATCATCTAAGGATAGTCCATTACATTTGTAGTGAATCCAATAAAGGCAGTTACCACAACGTATAGACTTATCATTCCTGTTCACAGGTCTGGAACAAATTCCACATGGACACTTGTTGGTGATAGTAATTTTACTCATTTAGTATTTCGTTCATTTAGATATACGATTATCCAGGAGAATAACTGGGACTGGGTGGTCTTTCCTTGATGGCTAGTTTATCGTAGGCAAAGTAAGCAATCTTGCCCTCATCCTTTGCCCGTTTTAATTTTGGAAGAAGTTCTCTTCGTTTCGCCATTGCTTCCTCAGCAAGATCTTCATAAATATGGATTCCATGAGGCTTAACTCTTCTAGCTGCTTTAAGGATCGCTTCTCTTTCCTTCCAATCGTAGAGTTTACATACGATTGTTCTCGGTTTTGGTGTACCATCATGTTTCTTGTCTTTTCCGGTTCGATGTGCTCGCTCAAGTACAGTATAAGCCAATGAAAGGCTCATCATATATCGAACTACCCTCAGAACTTAGAAATAGTGCGAAGGGATTGATTAATATGAAAAATGAGGATAATGAATGTTTCCGATGGTGTCACATCAGATATTTAAATCCTCAAGATAAGAAACCACAGAGAATCAAAAAATCGGATAAAGAATATGTCAAAAATTTAGACTACTCTGGAATTGAATTTCCAGTAACTACAAAGCAGTATAATAAAATTGAAAAGCAAAATGAGATTAATGTTAATGTATTTGGATATGAAAACAAACAGCCATATCCCATTTATGTGTCAAAAGAAAAATATGACAGACATATGAATTTATTATTGATAACTGAAAATGATAATAAACATTATGTTTTAATTGAAGACTTCAATAGGTTTATGAATAAACAAACAAAACACAAAGAAAGGAAGCACTTCTGCATGCATTGCCTTCAATGTTTCAGCTCTGAAATAGTCTTGAACAATCATAGAGATAATTGTATTCAAATTAATGGAGCACAAGCAGTAAAAATGCCTGACAAATCAAACAATATATTAAAATTTAATAACTTTCAAAAACAACAACCAGTTCCATTTGTTATATATGCTGACTTTGAAGCAATAACTGAAAAGATATCAAGTTGTCAATCAAATGATAACAAATCATATACTGAAGCATATCAAAAGCATACTGATTGTGGATTTGGTTATAAGGTTGTATGTTGTTATGATGATAAATATAGTCAACCAATGAAAATATATCGAGGTGAACAAGCTGTTTATACATTTTTAGAATACATGTTAGATGAAGTAAAATATTGTAAGCAAATAATGAAAAAACAATTCAATAAACCATTGAATATGACAAAAGAAAATGAAGATGAATTTCAAAAAGCTAATGAATGTTACATTTGTAATAAAAAATATACTGATAAAGATATTCGAGTTAGAGATCATTGTCATATAACTGGTAAATATAGAGGATCAGCTCATCAAGAGTGTAATTTACAACTCAGATTAAATCCAGAACAAATAAAAATACCAGTCATATTTCATAATCTGAGAGGTTATGATTCTCATTTTATAATGCAAGAGATTGGAGAAATAGTTAAGAATTATGAATATATAAATAAAAATGGTAAGAAATATCAAATGAATATAAATGCAATTCCTAATAATATGGAAAAGTATATGGCATTCATGTTAGGTAATCACTTGACTTTTATTGATAGTTTTCAATTCATGAGCTCTAGTCTTGAAAAGCTTGTCAGTAATCTACCAAAAGAATCATTGAAGTATACCTCAATAAGGTTCAAAGGTATTAAGCTTGATCTAATGGCTAAAAAAGGAGTTTACCCCTATGACTTCATGGACAGCTTTGATAAGTTTAAAGAATAGCTACCAAAAAAAGAAGAATTCTACAGCATATTGAACAATGAACATATTTCAGATGAAGACTACAAACATGCTCAAAAAGTTTGGAAAATATTTAATTGTAAAAATATGGGTGATTACCATAACTTATACTTACAGTCAGATATTCTTCTACTTGCTGATGTATTCGAAAACTTTAGGAAGACTTGTCTTGAATATTATAAGCTTGATCCATGTCATTATTTTACATCACCTGGATTGTCATGGGATGCTATGTTAAAGATGACTAATATTAAACTAGAATTGATGACTGACATTGATATGTTTCAGTTTATTGAAAAAGGTTTACGAGGTGGAATAAGTTACATTGCCAATCGATATGGAAAAGCAAATAATAAATACATGAAAGAATATGATGAGAAGGCGCCCTCAAAGTATATCATGTATCTTGATGCTAATAATCTTTATGGCTGGGCAATGAGTCAATATATACCAACTGGTGGATTCAAATGGATGACACAAAAACAAATTGATAAATTAGATCTTGATAAATATCAAGAAGACAATAAGAAAGGTTTGATTATGGAAGTAGATCTTAATTATCCAGAAAAGTTACATGATCTTCATAATGATTACCCATTAGCAGCAGAGAAAATTAGAGTAACTGAAGATATGTTATCAAAATATTCCAAGAAGATTGCTAATAAATATAATATATCAATCGGTTTAGTTAATAAATTAATTCCAACATTAAACAAAAAAGAAAAATACGTTCTTCATTATAGAAACTTGCAGTTATATCTCAAACTTGGGCTTAAATTAAAAAAAAATTCATAGAATACTTGAGTTCGATCAATCTCCATGGTTAAAGCAATATATTGATTATAATACAGAAAAAAGAAAAAATGCCAAAAATGACTTTGAAAAAGATTTTTTCAAATTAATGAATAATAGTGTATTTGGAAAAACTATGGAAAATATCAGAAAGCGTGTTGATGTAAGATTAGTCACTGATGAAAAAAAGTTATTAAAATTAACTAGTAAGCCAACTTATATTAGTTGTAAGATATTCAATAAGAATCTGGTTGCTGTTCATAAAATAAAAGAAACCCTAACTTTAAACAGACCAGCATATGTAGGTATGTGTATCTTAGATTTAAGTAAGACTTTGATGTATGATTCCCATTATAATTACATTAAAAATATGTATAGAGAAAAAGCTAGATTACTATTTACTGACACTGATAGTTTGACATATGAGATTGAAGCAGAAGATATTTACAAAGATTTTTGGGATAAAAAATATAAATTTGATAATAGTGACTATCCTCAAGAGTCACCTTATTTCGACAAATCAAATAAAAAAGTAATCGGCAAGTTTAAAGATGAAGCAGCTGGAATTCCAATTGTTGAATTTGTTGGATTAAGATCAAAGATGTATAGTTACATCAAAGATAATAACAATGGTGGAAAGACTGCTAAAGGAATAAAAAAGAATGTAATCAAAAATAATATAACACATGACAATTACAAAAATACTTTATTCAATAATGATCAGATGTATCACAAAATGAAAACAATAAGAAGTGAGAACCATCAATTGGGAAGTTATGAGATAAATAAAGTATCACTCAGTTGTTTTGATGATAAGAGGTATATTCTTGAAGATGGTAAAACAAGTTATGCTTATGGTCATAAAAAAATTTGTTAAAACAATCCAATTGAAAAAAGTTGATCTCAAGGTTTTTGTTCCAGACTGATGTCCCGGGTTTTGGTCTGGATAAAAATTGGATTTCAATATTTATTTCTTTAGTTTTTATTATTTTGTTTTTCCAGTGTTTAGAAAAATTTCAGTGTTCAATTGTTGGAAAAATAATATAGAAAAATTTCAGTCTTTAAAATCCAATCGAAAAAAATGAACAATAAAAAATTAAAGATTTAGTGGTATAGAAAAATCAAAAATAAGTGGTTGGGGAAACGAGCACAAAATCAAAAATAGAAAAAATATTAAAACTGTGCTCGTAACCCCAACTACTATACTACTAAAACTATGAAGAGGTTTTGCAAAAAAACAGAAGTAAACTGCTGAACACGCACTTCTTAGATGGCAAGAAAAGAGATGAAGCTGGAGTGCAAACGCTATTTGTGACAGTTGAGGAGAGGGCTTCAGCAGAAGACATTCAAAATGCCAACAAAGAGGAAATCGTGAAAAGAATTGCAGAAAAGCTACAGCAGGTTTGAGATGAAGATATCAGAGAAGTCCTGTTAAAGAAATTTGACTTATTGAAAGTACAACACAGTAAAGCATAAAAGGAGCACTTAATCATGTTCTATAATGAAGTTATTGAGGAGCTACAACAACAAGCAGCACAGGATGAAATATGTATTACTGAGGAAGAAGAAGGTTGAATTGACTCATCAGTGTATGTTTATCAACAAACATTGTCAAATAAACTATTGACTTCAGAAGAAGGAGGGAGGGATGATTGATTGAAGTATATTTTACTAAAGTATATGTTCTGAATTTAGATGTAGATTTTCTCCCAGTAAACTATTGAGGTTCCACTTCACTGGCATTTGGTACTGTGGGTACACTGCAGTGTTAACCTTATTCCAAAATTGCCGCCATTTTAGTATTGCTTGCAAATTAGCCCGTTTAGCCCCGTTCGAGGTAAATATTCTTTTCAATTTCGATTCTAAGAACCGGGCAATAAGAGCTAATTTGCAAGTAAACAAAAGAATAGTAAAGTGGCATCCATTTTGTTAATTACATTATTTTTTTTACTCTGAAAATATTTGAAAAGAGAGTTGCTTGTGGATAGAGTTCTTGAATTTACATTCACATGATAATAATAATAATAACTTTATTTAAGTGTCTAATGTATTTAGCACTGTTGTGCTAATTGGGGACACTGTAAATAAATAAACAAATATTGTAAATATAGCATAAACTATTAAGTATCCCAACTGATGGGAGGCTGACCAGTTGGCTATTTACATAACGCGGTCGAGGAGTTGAACTCGGGACAACCGAGAACAAATCTAGCTAGTAGTAGGATGGAGGATTTAAACCAGGGACCTCCACATTTCAAATCTAGCGCCCTAAACCACTCGACCACGCTGCCTTCCCACATAATTATTTTCCAGACAATCTTGATGTTGTTCTGTCACAAGATTTGCTCACCATACAGTGTGTAAACTGCAAGTGAATAATGTATGGTTCCAGAAAACATTCATACCAACCCAATGGGGTCATTGGAAAATCCAAGGGAGAAGAGGGGCATAAAAAGGCAAACGTTTTAAAATGAAAATATTACCCTAGACTGGAATTTTCAGTGGATGGGTGTTCAAATGAAACAATAACCTGCCATGTGGGGAGTGTGGATATTTTTCAGGAGTAACACAATTACAAGTTTTATTTCAGTTGGTGTATCATGGAGAATATGAAAATTGTAGTGTCAGTTTAAACAAAATATTAACCAGTACCGATAAAGTTAGGCCTTTTAACGAATTATTCGCTCAAAATGCGCAAGAAAAATGGTACATACACTGTATTGTACTGTACTATATAGTTTTTTTGTAAATATGAATCAGTTAAGAAAGTATCACGCATAAATTATGAAGATATTTATACAACAGGAACTTTACTCTATTCTACAAAAAGTATTTTCAAACCAACAATAAGATTCATGTTTAAATAAAGCCAATACTTTTACTATATGGTCTTGAATTCCAATTAAGCCATTAAGCCCCAATAAGTGATCAACATCAAAGTTCTCCTTGTCACCGACCGCAGAGTTGTCTGCGGTTGTAACGTCGATACTATTAAGATGTCTATTTTTTTTCCACATTGTGCACACGATCTTGACATAGCCCAGTGGTACTGATCAGATCTACAGATCAAGTATACCGCGATCGACTCCGGGTGAGGGATGATTTTTTCATTTCCTGTTGTCCTTTTTTCATTGTTTTTAGCAATACAAAAAATAGTTAATCTGTGTTTATATCACTTCGCTAGCTATATGCGCATTTACCATACCATAAAACCGTACTTCAAGGCCTTCGCGGTTTTCTGTACAATCCATATAAATTCCGCATCCAGTGAGAACTTGTGCTGCTCATGGATTTTACGGTTCTCGATGTTCTCATTTTCGGTAGCCGAGTCTTCTTTAAATGTTATCTCTTAATTTGAACCTTTAAAACAGCCTATTTTGATTAAAGATGGACAGCAAGCCCCAAGCGTACCTCATTTGCATCAGGGTTACATCCCATCGAGCGACACATTCGCCCACAACTCACGATAACTCGTGCTGCACATGCGCTTCTCGAGTTAAAAAGCGACTAAAGTTATTATCTTCATCATGCATAAGAGAGGGTAAATTTGTATCTGAGAACAATTTTTCAGCTCAAGAAGATGCTTCGTCTTAAAACAGGCATCTCTTAAATTTCAGACTTAGGGCGGTGCGTGACATAAAGCTATGAACGTGTTTGTTTAAACGGATATACCAAGCGTCGAATGAGTCGACAATACGGCAATGCGATGTCGAATTAATGCGTTGGGGTTTATCGCCACCGTCTTTGTCGAAATTCGCCGATATTGGATCGTTTTTAATTCGTTCGCACAGTATTGCATCCTAACAAAAGCTTCGAGCTGTATTTAAGCAATAGACCATTTTTTCCGTTTTTACATAGCTTCATCTAAACACGAGGAGGGTTGGGAGAATTCGAGACAGTTATGCAAACCCGACACGTAGTCGAGGGTTTGCATAACTTTCGATAATTCTCCCAATCATCTGAGTGTTGAGATGAGGCTCTGTAAAAACCGAATAAGTGTTCTATTGCTTTTATAAAATAATTCTCAAAAATACGCGCAAATCTGAAAGGTCACAACCGTGTTTACATACTCTCATCTAAACCCACCTTTATCGACCATTGGGCGCGCGCGTAGTGGCTCAGTTATTTATAAAGTATAAAAGCATCTTCATAATTATAAAAATATTTCTTTTAGGACGAGATCGTGAACTGTACTTTCCAGCCTACTACTTCTTTGCCGAGAGATGCTTAATGAAACACACGATAAGAACACTACTCGCCAAGAACCTGGATGACTGTGAATATCTTTGCTACTTAGATGACAATTGTGTTAGTTTTAATATAAAAAATAACGAAAATGGAACACATACGTGCGAGCTTAATAATTCCACTCATCTGGAACTTGACGCAAACCTCGTCTATGACCCTGTTTTCTGTTATCGTGGTGCGAAGGTAATGAGAATAATGGTCTTCATGTAATTTCCCTAATTAACAAATTGTTATCAAGAGTGATAGAATTTAGCAACGTTCTTTGGAACGTAGTTTTTCGGGGGGAAGGGTGCTTTTGAAAGTCTCATCCTTTAACTCAAGGAGTAAAGCTATAACAGTGAGACGTGAAAGATTAAAAGCATGTCCAGAAATAGTTTTCTTGGAGGTCCCAAACATTAAACTACTGGATGTCATAAAACGTAGACGTGGCATCATTAACTCCCAATAGCTGCCATCTTGGATTTCAGGTTACAGAATGGTACATAGGAATCATCAGTTTGTTTCCTAAAGGCAATTGTATAATTCCTGCCAAGTATCGCTAAAAAGGTAGTATTTCCTTAGTAAAAAATTATAAAACGGACATATTTTAATTTCAGTCCGTTTTTCTTGGAGCACTTCAAAGTTTGTTGTTTTTCGCTTGTCTCTAATTTAAGAATGGATGTGGAAAGAATGCACAGTGCAGGAACAACGCCATTTGTCAGTCAGGGTTTACAGACAAGGGGTATAGATGCTTGTGTAATACTGGATTTCAAGGCGAACACTGCGAAGGTAAACATGTTTATGTTACTGAACTAGCTTGTTCAGTTTGTATTGTAGGAATATCGACCTTTTTGTTTCGCAGATTATGTACCAAGCGGATCAATATCAGTATCTGGGCAACTCCACACCTACCCCTCCCCTAACCCAACAGTAACACTAACTTATTAACTTATTATAACATGATGGGTTAGGGGAAGGGTAGGTGCGCAGTTGCCCAGATACTGATATTGATCCAACCAAGCTTGGCAAGCGAGGTCCATAAACCATTTTTAAACATTTTATGGACAGTTATACTTAACGCCAGGACATTATTCTCCCGCAATGCCCACGGGTCGATTACGGATTATGCAAATTAGGAAAGGAAAAAACACGAAAGGTTACACAAAGCTAGACCATATTTGCTTTATTTACATTGAAAGCCATCATTATCATTATAACAAAAACAAAAACAAACCACGGCTATAAACATAACGAAGTTACGGTTATAAACATAACGAGACAACACATGTTGTAAAGACATCTTCAGAAGTAATGGTTACCTAAAATACAGTTAAATTTCAACTCCACCGAAAACTAATACCAAATAAGGAAACTAATGACAAGGAAAAAGTAAATGAAAATAAACAGACTTAGTTAAATCGGCTGGAAAGAAAATATGTAAATAGCTAGTAGAGAAGAAGTTTCTAACTGCCAACATTTTCCTTACGCGCTGGTTTTAAATCGCAAATAAAATAGGTTTCCTTCATTTTACAATCTATATCAGACTGTCCAGTGGCGAAAATATAAAAGTGATCCTATTTAATCATGTGGCCTGTTTGGATCATGTGATCAGCAATCACATCGTCATCATTCCTTCTTCTATTTCTTTTACCACAAAATACAAGTAACGATAAAACAAGACAGTTACACAAAAGAAAATGAAAGTGGCGAGAAAGCCCAAAAAGAAACCATCAGGATTATATCGTTATCGTTATGGTCATCATCTTCATCATCATGATTATTATCGTCATTGTCATCGTGCTTGCCATTGTCATTGTCATTGTAATTATTATAACCATTATCGTGATCATTATCATCATCATTATTACTACCACTACTACTATCCATATCACTATCATTATCATTATCATTGTCATTGTCATTGTCATTGTCATTGTCATTGTCACTGTCATTGTCATTGTCATTGTCATGTCATTGTCATTGTCATTATGATTAACATTACCATCATTATCATTATTATTATCATTATGAATGTCATTATCATTATCATTATGATGACGATGAAGATAATGTAAATAATGATGATGATGATAATGATAATGATTATAATAATGGTCATTGCCATCGTCATTGCCAGTGTCATTGCCATTGAAATCACTATTATTACTTTTAAGGTATTATTACTTTTAACGTACCATGATCCGAGAAATATTTCATTAACCTGTTTAGTAAAGAACGCGAAATTTGTTTTCGAATTCTTTCAGATTAAGAATAGATCTTGGATTTTCTTAAAGAAACACACCTTAAGACATCATAATGATATTGTATTGCCGCACATCGTATCCTTGATAATGCTGTTCCCATAATAACGGCGCATTATTTTTATTACTAGCATCATTTTTTATTAGCTTTTTTATTATTAGAATTCTTATGAACATCATTAGCATAAGTTTGCATTAACAATAGCATTACCATTAGCATTGCCTTAAATATTATAAGTATTTGTATTAGTATTAGTATTTTTTCGTATTATAAACCCGTAAAAAATGACCTACATTCTTTAAGTGTGTCCATGGGAAAACCAGGCAGGTGGTGATACAACTCAAATCACTGATTTCGCTCAAACTTGGCACCAATGTTGGGTTTGGTGAGCAAATGATTATGGCAAAAACTTAGGTTAAAATATTTTATTCTCTTCAAGTTAGGGGGAACCCCTCCAAAAATGGCCATTTGTCACTAATTTATGCATATTTAATTAGCTGTCTTTGATTTAGTATTTCTACAACAAGAAAGGCCATGTGAAAATGAAATCCACTGGATCATGTTTTACTATTATTAGTCTCAAAGCACAGATATTCATTTGAACCAGACAATTTGATTTCTCTCTGCGGTTCCATCTTAAGTAAGGTGCATATTTTGCAGTGTTCTGAATAACCTTTAATTAATGGCAAATATTTGCACTGGGCAACAGCAAATACTCATTATTCTAACTTAAATAGTGAAAGCAATCACTAAAGTTCTCAAAAAGGCCATAAAAGTTTTGGGGACCTCAACATTTTTTTCTGTGCTGGCATACTATTTACATAGGACTTCACGATATTTGGCCATTTAATGAACATCGACTAAAACACGAAAGCTATGTTTCTGTCTTAACCTAACTCGAAATTAACAAGAAATATCTACCTTAGTATTTTATTATCAATATCCAGCAATAAATTCAACGAAAAGGAGCACTTGAGACATTTCTTTCATATATTTTCAGAGGTTCTTTCAGAAGTACGTACATTTTGTGACATTCTCACGATATCGAAAAAATGTAGCAGAAGATTCAACGCTTAATGTCCCTAAATTTGGGTTTTCAGGCGTAAAGTAAAATTGAAACAAGAAAACACTTCTACATACAGTGATTACACATGTCACTTGGACGCGATTTTGCGCTTTGACTCTTGGAATGGAAAATTTCCATGCAGTTTTGTGCCATATGTTCCGTTACTTCGACCGGAGGTTTAAAGAGAATATCCAATGCCATCCCGCCTTCATCATCAGAGATATCAACAGCAGTCGAAACGGCTTCTGAAAAGGCCGTTTAAAATCCAGGGAGAGGGATCACTTTAACATTTAAATTCCATCACAAAACAATCCGCCCTCCTCCGCCATTGCTCAACTTAGACGTTGAAAGTCAGCGGTTTTAAGCTGGTAACTACGTCATGTATAGTGATACGAACTGTCGCGCTTAATATCAACGAAGATGGCAGAATGTTTTGCAGTGGCTTTTGAAAGAAATCTGTATCCTATAACACTTACAGCAGTGATAGCTCTTCCTGGATTTTAAAAGCCCTTGTGAGTAGCTGTTTCGAAAAATGTTGATATCTCTGATGAGGAAAGCGGAATGGCAAAGGACATTCTCTTTATAATTAAACTTCGGGTCAAAGCAAGGAACAGATGACACAAAACTGGACATTTCGCAGCCCAAGAATCAGCGACAGCGCAAAACGCCCATCTAAGTGACATGTATGTATTAGTTATTTCATGTTTCCATTCTTCTTTACGCCTGAAAACTTAAGTCGAGGGAACTTATACATTGAATCTTCTTTTGCCGCGTTTCATCGATAGCCGTGAGAAGTAGCTCTGAAACTATTTGACAGAAATGTGTCAAGTTCTTCTTTTCAGCGAATTTTTACTGGATATTGACAGGAACATACTAAGATGGATATTTCTTGTAAATTTCGAGTTAGGTTAAGACAGAAAAATAGCTTCCGTGTTTTAGTCGATGTTCATTAAATGGCCAAATATCGTGAAGTCCTATGTAAACAGTATGCCAGCACAGAAAAAATGTTGAGAACTTTAGTGATTGCTTTCACTATTTAAGTTAGAATAATGAGTATTTGCAGTTGCCCAGTGCAGATATTTTCCATTAATTAAATGCTAGTCAGAACACTACAAAATATGTACCTTACTTAAGATGGAGCTGTGAAGAGAAATCAAATTGTCTGGTTCAAATGAATATCTGTGCTTTGAGACTAATAATAGTAGAACATGATCCAGTGGACTTCATTTTCACATGGCCTTTCTTGTTGTAAAAATACTAAATCAAAGGAAGCTAATTAAATATGAATAAATTAGTGACAAAGGGCCATTTTTGGAGGGGGTCCCCCTAACTTGAAGAGAATAAAATATTTTAACCTAAGTTTTTGCCATAATCATTTACTCACCAAACCCAACATTTTTGCCAAGTTTTAGCGAAATCGGCGATTTGAGTTGTATCACCTCCTACCTGGTTCTGCCTGGTTTTCTCATGGACACACTCTTAAATAAGAATCGACTGAAAAAGCTAGTTCAGTAGAGTATTTGGTATAAGAGACCTTTTTCTTTCGTTTCAGTCTCGGTAAACGAATAGAACGAAACCCCTGAATTTGCTTATATGTCCAAGCTAGGGTTAACCTCGTTTTTGTTTGTTCCATAGTTTCCAAACACTGTGCTGACACTTACAAAGCTGGAGAAAGGAATAGCGGTGTTTATATGATCAAACCAGATGGTTCAGGCATCTTTGACGTGTTTTGTGACCAAACAACAGCCGGAGGGGGGTGGTTAGTATTTCAGAAGAGAGTCGACGGCTCAGTGGATTTCTACCGTAACTGGACCCAGTACCAACGTGGCTTTGGATCACTGAGTGGTGAATTTTGGCTTGGGCTTGACAAGATACATCGTCTGACTAGCAGTGGAAGTTACAAGCTCCGTGTTGATCTGGAAGACGTTTATGGGAAAAGCTATTACGCTGAATACGATTCGTTTAAAGTGGCTAATGAGGGAGGTCATTACAAACTGAGCGTACACAATTACACAGGTTTGATATCGATTGATAAATTTTATTATTACATATTATGTGTTATTATCAGTGTGATAAAGCCGTGACTAGAAATGAAACCCGTGATACCGATAGTTCCAAGACTTAAACACTCAATTGTCTTTATTGCTCACTACTAGATTTACCCGTAGCGACATGCGTCAAAACTGAAAACGACAAGAATGTATTTATCAAAATTTCCAACCGCTATGGAGCGCTTAGGTGTTTCGTATTTTCCGTTGTATCCTTTTCATATGATATTACATCTATACATGTATTACTATAAACAATTTTATATGTCAGCTGTAGACCTCTAAAAAAGAAACCTTCTCCAAGAGGAACCTCGAATATTGAAACCCCTGCGCCTGCTTGGCGTTTTACTGTACCGTAGTTTACCGCAGTTTTCAGCCTAAAACATACTTCTCTTGCTTTCCTCTAAGTAAAATCGACATGAGACGATGAATTCTATTCATCTTTTCTAAAAAAGCTGTAGGAAAAAGCTCCCTTTGTTGAGCCACTTCGGCTCAGCGGGCACTATCGTCTGATAGTCGCCTTGGGGCATTCTATTTAACAATTAGATTATGGGCTCGAGATTTCTATTTAAAAAATAGAGTTTCTGTCTAGGACCTATCGGCTGATAGTTGCCCCGCGGAAATTTGATGTTCTTAAAATAAATATTTGCCCCTGAAGCGAAGCTTCGAGGGCAAATATGCTAATTTTAAGAACATCAAATTTCCAAGGGACAACTATTATATCACACCGATAGTTCCGAGATATAAACACTCTATTGTCTTTATTGTTCACCACTAAATTTTTCCGTAGCGGCATGCCTCAAAACTGAAAACAACATAACGATACAAAATTGTTTATACTTCTATAGATGTAGTCACCTGAAGAGGATACAACGGAAAATACGAAACACTTAAGCGCTCCATAGCCGTTGGAAGTTTTGATGAATAAATTCTTTTCGTTTTCAGTTTTGACGCATGCCACTACGGGAAAATTTAGTAGTGGACAATAAAGACAATAACGGTCATAAATGCAAGTGCGGTCGTAACACTACTTGAACAGAGAGACCTGGAAAAAATTTCAGGCTCTAACCGGGATTCGAACCCATGACCTCTGCGATGCCGGTGCAGTTGAATACAGCAATTACGGATCTTTAACAAGTTTTTACCAACGAAATTTAAAACATAAGTAAAATTACTCATTGTCTTTGGCATCGTACCTTAACCCTATCAAAGCCACATGAGAGC
>CM042758.1:14457554-14460054 GCA_022496165.2 Catalaphyllia jardinei | reverse complement strand
CTCATGATAAAAACTCACTAACTAACTAACTGACTAGCCAACAAACTTTCTAACTAACTAACTAACTAACTAACTAACTAACTAACTAAGTAGTTAAGTAACTAACTAACTAACTAACTAACTAATTAGATAATTTTGTTTTGTCAACTGAGTTGATAATGTGAATTGGCCACCGTAAAGCTCCTGAATCTCTTTACGGTGGCCAATTCAAATTATCAACTCAATTGATAAAACCAAATTATCTTGTAATACTCCCACCGACGCAGCACCACAGTTTCTTCAGAAACTTACCCCCTTAACTAACTAACTAACCAACTAACTAACTAAATGAGTAACATATTAGGGGCTAGAGTTGAGTGTTAGCAACAACTTGCTTTAGTAATCTTCAAATATTGAGCCCTAAGTTCATCATGTATTCTGTGCCGCTGTTTTATTAGATTTTGTCGATTGCACCTCGAGATATGAACTGAAAATTAAAAGAAATTTGTTGTTCAACAGCACTACTCAAGTGAGTCATTTCGCTTCAGAATGTGATCGTGGCTTTACATATTTCCCTCATAGAAAGGTTCGTGGAAATCTCATACTTGTGTTTTGAAGGGGTTTAATAGGATCTGGCACCGTTTGATACACACTTTTTGGGTAAAGGTTTTTGTTTCGTTTTCTTGTACATCGTCTGACTGATCATATGCACTCCAAGGTAAAGCTGTGCCAATACTTGAATTTGTGGAAACAATTCAGCGTTGGAAGAATGACCATTTTGCTTGTCTACCTTAAAATTACTGGTACATACATTCAGTCAACATGGCTCATGCGCCATCTCTTGGTCTATTTCAAATGTCTCCTTGCAGACGCGTTAGTAATTAAGCAATACGAAGGCCTTTCTTGATTTCCAGGAATATCACTACCATACAAATATAACTGTTTCCTTATCAGCAGATAAAAAATTGCGCCAAGGCATATAAAAGAAGTTGATTTCGTTTTTGCATTATCTATGAAACTACCCAGGCTAGCTAGGAACGTGATAACATCAGCTTAAATTCTCATTTATAAATGCTCAACTAATATTTCATTTTCTCTCAGTCTCGGTTTCTGTTAAGTTATTTCCTCGGCTCCTAGGTGCTGTTATCTATGAAATCTATCGCAAATGCGCAGTCGCAAGCAAATTAAAGGGGCATTGTCACGCTATTTGGCAACTTTATAAAAAGCTAGAAGGTGCCTTCGCATCAATTGAAATCCAAAACTAAGGATCTAGTTTTGTTATCGAAGACTATTTGAAGGTACTGAAACTGTTTCCTGCCGTCTGCCGTTACGGATGGCATAGATGGAAATGGATTGATTAAAAAAATGGCCAATTTTTTCAAGTTTTGATGCCACGAGTTCCAAAAATTTGATATCTTCGTCGTAGCTTTACACAACCTTTTTGTTTATGATTTAAAGCCTTAAAGTAATGATTTTAGCACAGAATTGACCTAAAACAGCAAAATCCTCGTCACAATGACCCGTTAAATCAATGGCCGTATTAGCCTTATGATGCCTCAGAGAAATAATTCTAAGGCAAATGAAAAGTTGCAATGAGCAGTGAAATAAAAACAGGGGTTCATTTTTTAAGCTTGACGAGTTGAGGTATAATTAGTTTAGGATTTTTAAAAGGGCTTTTCAAAATATCCCTTCCAGGTCACAATACATAGTGACCTTTTTTAGTGGGTTTGAAATTATTTTTTAGTTTTATTTATTTATTTATTTATTTTTATTTATTTTTTAAAAAATCTTTTTTGCCATCTGCATGTGTTTACCTCATTTACATTATTACAAGTTCAGTGCTTTGAAAGAGTATTTTTCTTCTAGTTAATAATTAAGAAAAATAGTTCTATATTGTATGTATAAGACAATACACGCCTTTACAAGTATTTACACCGTTACAAACGTCTGTACTTGTATCTTATGGCGCATTAGGGGAGGAGTTTGGAGGTATAACAAACGTACTGTTTTTAACCAGATGTGATAAAAATAGTATCATAGAATGAACAAAACGACCCTCAAATTCAAACTCAGGCAAAACACTGAGGAAATTATTAAAGCGGGTTTCTAAATGAACTTCGGGGTGAGCTTTTTTTAAGGTGTGAAAACTAGAGTCCAGGTCTACGCAGTCCCTGAGCTGACTGTGTCCCTTCGAGAACAGTAGATCTGTATCACTTGTTCTGTTTCTGGAATTACTTTCTCAATCATTAGTCTTTGTTAGTTTCATTTTCGCTCAGCCTGGACAAAAGTGAATGACGCATATAGCTGATGAAGTGTTTTCCCGTTAAAAAAGATAGAATAGACTTAAAAATTGCACAGTCAGTTGTAAGAGAATCGGAAAGCAGAAAGCAGAGTAGAATCGGAATTCTTAGCATAGAAGAGCCAATTTTACTTTGACTTTTTTAAAGTGAGAAAACTAGAGTCCAGAATGCTAATAAACCTTTATTATTATTATTATTATTATTATTATTATTATTATTAT
>CM042758.1:14443349-14455663 GCA_022496165.2 Catalaphyllia jardinei | reverse complement strand
TTATCATTATCATTATCATTATCATTATCATTATCATTATCATTATCGCTATTATTATGATTACTATAATTATTATGATAACCGAAGAATCCACTCTGGCATTGGCTTCTTGGGTTCTTTTGTGGCACCTTGATCCGAGAAATCTTGGATTAATCTGTTTAGCAAAAAAGCGCGAAGTCTGTTTTCGGATTCGTTCAGATGTTTAAATCCAATCTTGGACTTTGTTTAAAAAACGCACCCTAAGAAATCATCATGATATTATATTGCCGTACCTCGTATCTTTGAAAATGCTGTTAAAGTTCCTATTATAATGGCTCATTATTTTCATTTCTACCATTTTTTTTTATTTGTAGCATTATCATTCTCGTAATTATCATTAACATTATTAGTATCATTATCACTATCATTATCATTAGTATTATTATTATTATTATTCACATTAGCATTAGCATAAATTAACATTAGCATTAGTATTAGCATTGCTTTAGGAATCAATACTGCCTTAGTATTTATATTATAAACTCCCAAAAAAATTAGACCTTTATTCTTTAAATAATAGCTCTTTTTGATCTGCTAATAAATTGATGTTTCTCCACCATTCACTCTCGGTAAACAAACACAACGAAAACGCAGGAAGGTGCTCCATCCGCCCCAGCACGGTGGGGTATGAATTTCCTTATATGTCCAAGTAGTAATCTTGACTTTTTCTATTCTTTTTTTTTTTTTGAATTGCTGGTTTTGTTTCGTTTTTGTTTTTTGCATAGTTTCCGAACACTGTGCTGACACTTACAAGGCTGGAGAAAGGAATAGCGGTATTTATAAGATAAAACCAGATGGTTCAGGGATCTTTGACGTGTTTTGTGACCAAACAACAGCTGGAGGGGGTTGGTTAGTGTTCCAGAAGAGACTCGACGGCTCGGTGGATTTTTACCGAGGCTGGTCCGAGTACCAACGTGGCTTTGGATCTCTGAATGGTGAAGTTTGGCTCGGACTTGACAAGATACATCGTCTGACTAGCAGCAGAAAATACAAGCTACGCGTTGATCTGGAAGATTTTGCAGGGAATATCTTTTATGCTGCATACGATTTCTTTGAAGTGGCGAGTGAGGGAGAGAAATACAAACTAAACTTGGGAAGTTATGCAGGTTTGATTTCAGAAAGCTCTTTGATAAATTTTCAAATCGCTATGTACGACTTTTTTAAAGCTATAAGAAAACTTTAGTCTAAGAAGATTGATAAATTGTCCCAAATGTAGTTACCAAGTTACAGTACACTTTTTTCAGGCTTTAATTTCACAACTGCCTCAGCTGTGTGCATAACTACGATGATCAATCATGTTTTCATACATTTCTCCGCAGTTCAAATATGTGATATTTCATATATTCATTTGTATTCCTCATCATCTACGGGTATATTACGAACTCACAAAGTGACCAGTTCCCAGATGGCTTGATAGCTCCGTTTGTAGAGCACTGCGCCGGTATTACCGGTAGCGTCATTAGTTCGTTTCCCGTTCTGACCTGAATTTTTCCACAGGCTTTCATTTAACAACTGCTTAAGTTATGTGCATAAATGCGACTATCAATTATGTCTTCATGCTTCTGGTAGTTTTTGTTTTGTTTTGTTTTGTTTTTTTGTCCTCGCGGCGCTCAGAATTTGAGACTGGCGAGGGTTTAAGACTGGGGCTAGACGAGAACCCATTCTAGACGTGTTACCGCCCGTTGCTTTAGCCTGGTTATCATATTCCGCCGACATACGCTGCAGCATATGTGATCATCTATCGCCAAATCGTAATATGTCCGAGGCATTGACCGCCGGCTTGCCTGCGAATTTGAGCTGAGTTTAACTTCGCAGGGAAGCCGGCGCTTGTCGACGATTAAAATATTTTATGCGGACATCATCTCGACCATCTGCGGAGGACCATCTGTATAACGTAACAAGTCGATTTTGTACCCACAGTTCCATACTTTACAGATGGAATTGTTCAAAATTGTGCTAATCAGTCGTCGTCAGTACGTCGGCGATCCATCGCAGATGCACCGGGGACCCACTGAAACAAATCGCCTAACGTTTTCACTTGAAACCTGCAGCGACTGCGTCGCAGCTAGGTCGGCGGTATACGAGAACCAGGCTATCACGAAAAATAGGAGGCTATAAAGACACAATAATTCATTGGTTGTAGATCTTGGACTAAGTTTTTCTCCAATTCAACATATGACATACACAAAGCTGGTTTCCTTTCTAAAAATATCCTCTGTTTTTATCTTGAACTAAAACTGTTCAATTACAGCACCTATGGACCTTAAACAGCTTTCAACAACAGTGATAAGTAACTGTATTAACGTTTTAAAATTCTAGCTCACCGCAAAGTAGGAATGGAATTGGGGAAACCTATACTAATACAATAATAATTCCAACCCTAAAATAGATAATTCTAACTATACGGAACATTGATAATTACAGCCTAAAAGAAAGTATTTAGAATCTTCACTGATAAGTTAACCTATGCTGATAAAAAAGACTAAAATTCTAATCAGATATAGATATTTTTTTTATAATATACAAGGCAAGGTTAGTCAGATCAGTTGCTACTATTCATTTCTTAGCAGAGCTTTAAATTTGTTCAGGGTTTTTGACTTTCTAGGTTCTTCACTCAGCTTTGCCTACAGTTGACCCTAGATACTTTAGGGTGTGTCTTTATAATGTTTCGTTTAAAAAAGGCTCTGAGATTCTCCTAAGTGTGAGAGAGGGTTCTAAACTTTCTGAAGAGGTGTCGGTGTTCACAGTATTTATTTTCTCGTTGTATTTGGTTTAGGCACTGCTGAGAATTTTCTGCATAAACATAATGGACACAAATTCTCTACAAAAGATCAGGATAACGACGTATCTGCAGTAAAGTGCGCCACAGAGAAGAAGATTAGAGGAGCCTGGTGGTTCTATGACTGTAAACAGAGCAACCTGAATGGTGTCTATCGGAACGGAGCGGATAATGGGACTATGGTATGGGGTAAAATAAAACCCATTAAGAGAGCAGAAATGAAAATCAGACCGGTGGATTTTTAGCAACAGTGCTTAAAACTGTCTACTGCTTCTTAATTGCGAGCTCTAGCAATGACAACGGCGACCCTGAAGACAACGCCTCAATTTGAGTTACAATTTACCCTCGAATTTTCGCATTTGTCTTAATCTGTTCAGTATGCCTATCAGTCTTAGAATTTGCTCAGCGTTCTCTTCCAAAAAAAAATACGAAAAATGAGCTGCTGTCGCTTGCATTCTCCAAAATACCCAAAACTTGATCAGTTTGGGTTATTGTTTTGCAAAGGACGGCAAAAAGATAAAGATTTATAGAACGTTCGTGCATATAGCCATAGTTCTGATCATTAAATCGTTTGTTCTGTGACTTTCCCGTTGGCGTCGCCGCCGTAGTTTTCTTAAGGTGGCTTTCTGAGACTCAATAACGCTCGCTACCATTACCTGACAAGACGTTAGTATTTATTCCGCGTGGAAAAGACACAAGTAACCCTAAGTAGAAACGAAAACCACTGTTATAAATATCATAGAAAAATATCACCTAAGAGGAAAATTGGCCTCGAACTGCCGCGAAGCACCACAACATATTTATATAGTCAGCCATTAAACAAAAACGTAACCACATTTTGTAATGGTTTCATCGAGTCTGAGTAATTACACAACCCTTGTCCTTGTCCACTGCCATCAGTGGAAGTATTCTCATTTTTATGTAGCTAAAATCTCCATCTTTTAATTCCATAAACAAACAAATTCTTCAAGCAGCTCGTTTTGACAGAAAAGTTTTGGATAGTGATGACAATTGGGATCTACTGCTGTATAAAGAAGCTTACTACATTAGGCGTTTATCCATCATTGAGCAATGGCTGTAAAATTCAGTACGGAGTTATATCTTTTCTCACGAGTATATCGTCTTTGTTTCTTTTTTTCACGTGTCTATATAATGCTAATTACCACCTTCTGTTTTATTTGTATGTCTCCTTGCGTCCGAAGATGGAATAGATTAAACCGAAATCCCTAATCTTCCGTAGTCCAAGCAGTCGTACTAACCTTTATGTACTCGGACTATTAGAGGGTAACGGGTTTAAATTGTTGAAAGTTTGAAATGAAAAAAAATAAATCGTCTTCGAAAAAAATATAGTTTGTCATAAGCTAGCGTAAGTTAACGCCTGACACTTCTTCCGAAGCTCATAAGTTTGCCGAGAGAACAATCCTTGAATTTTGTTGCCTGTTTATATGGGAGACTTTATAATTTATAATTGTTTATATGGGAGACTATATAATTGACTAGGTAAAACTCACGTCATTTTGATGGCTATGTTGCTATAGCGAAACTATTCTCTAAAAAATTCCTTTCTTTTACCCGATGGAGAGTGTTCATACGAGAACATTTTTATTAACATTACCTATGACATATGTTTTCATTTCTCCGTTTCCTCTTAGAGCCGCTTCATATGGGCCGGGTAAAAGGGCTACTTCGGTTATCAGTTATTGAAATTCTGACCAGCTGGCTTGATATGAACACATCGAAATTTGCAACGACCTTGTAGTCGTAATGAAGGCGTTGAAGGATCGAAGAGCCATCGTAGCGATCGTCAGGATATCGCCCTAAAAGAACGAAACGAGAATTTTCAATAACAGAAAAATTCATAGTGAGTATTAACCAGTTATTTAGTCGTGTACTTGGAGCAAACTGAATTCGTCAATGCCAGCCTTAACGCGCACCTGGCGGTTAAACCTTGCGTCTTGCGCAGAACGTAAAGATGGGTTATTGACCAAGAGTGAGGTCAAGATAGCTGGATATTGTACGTTTGCATACTCATTAAGCTAGTAAACAGATCAGAGCACCTTAAAAAACGTTAAGTGAGGCCTGTTGCATCGTGAAAACGGGTACGCATTGTTGACTTGTAAGGAATTAAATGTTATTTCGACTACGCATCTCTAGCTGGTGATAACTCAATACGTACTATATTGATGGTTTCCACAAGAGATTCCTTGTGTTATAAAACTGAATGTTTCGCAGCTCTTCGTTCTCCTGTCATGGATTTCAATGGTGTTTTGACCAACATAAGGGCCTCATTACATGGCGAATTTAAGCCCGGCTTCTGAAACAAATCCTCTTAAAATCTTGTCGATTACAGGGTGGCGGATTCAGCCCGGGCTGAAAATCCTAGCCCGGTTTTTCAAACCTGGCTAGGATTTTCAGCCTGGCCAAACGGGCCTGAAAATCTTTAAAAAAACTCATGTAATCGAAACGGAATTTCAGCCCGGGCTGAAAAGTGAGCCTGGAGATGGCTGCCGCTACGAAGGAGAGGCGATTTTAGTGGAATAATTATAAAGGAAATAATGCGTTGTCTCGCAAATTTCGGAGCTCAGATAGAGTATAAAAACATTGACTTCACTGCAGACAAGGCCCAGTACGAGGTTGTCAGGAAACGTATGAACTCGGCGATATTTCTGGCTGAGAGATATCTGTCCAAAGAGAGGTTCGTTTCAGTTCCATTATCTTGTATGCTGATACCATCCCAAAAAGCTGAAAATTGAGCACCGCTAAAAGGCCAAACTGCGAGAGACGCATGCGCCTATTTTTGCCGTTCATGTTTTCAGCGTCATTTTTATTTTCCTGGACTCTTTGCGCGCATTTTCAGGTTATATTTCATCCGGGGCTGAAGTTTCTCATGTATCCGCAGCGAAATTTCAGCCCGGCTGAAATTCGCTATATAATCAGGCACTAAATCTAAAGTTCATGATACTCTCCGATCCCACTTTTCCACCAGGGGCCTGAGTTGGCATTCCGAACTCTGTGTCATAAGCGAGTCTCCTTTTCATTGTTCTTGTCGGGTTTTACTGCTTTTCTCTCTTTTTCCAAACCGACATTTACAACGTCGAATTTGATGTGGACTCCAAGCGCAACGTACTTCTCCGTCAAAAGGCTGTCGAGTACAATCTCTATATTAAAAAAGCTGCATATCCAAGTTCCGTTACAAAACCATGATGTTAAAGATTTGGATGGTATAGAACTGTTGCGTTATTTCTTTAATTTCTTAAAATATAAACAATTTTACAGGATTATGAATTTATAAATATGAAAGAAAACCCTCACTTTTTCAAATATTTTTCCCATGTAAGATTTTATTCTATTATTTTATTAAGAAACCTATGCACAGAATATGAAGAAAAATGTTTCAGGCCTGGAAAGCTCAGAATTGTAAGCTAATACTAAAGTTATTTCACCATCTGTAGGGGGATAAGAAGGCTTCCTAAAAAGATATCCTTTGCTTGAATTAATGAAGAGGATTTATCATGACATAAAAGCATGGCTCATCAAATCTGAAACTACAAATTCTGAATTAAGATAAGCTTTATTTCCAAAACTAGGCACATTCATGATATGAAAGTTTCCTATGTCTAAAACATGCAACTGAATGAGACAGAAACTAAAAAAATATCAGATTAATTCAGCAAAGAGTTCTAGATACGGGGTAAAATGGAAACTGGGGTTGGCCCGTTTTTGTCCTTGGAAAATTGGCATTTAGGTCGAGCGCACTGGAATCTTTTGATCACTGTGAATAGGGAAAATTTCAAAAATGGGAATACGATAAAGTTTTTGTAACCATGACCGGTCAAGACATCTCTTATTTCCGGATAGCGAAACGTCGTAAAAATGTTTCAAACACCTTGTTGTAATTAGTGTGAATCTTTATTTAAACAGGGAGGAATCATCAGTTAAACTAATAGTTAAAATCGAAGGAAACTATGAAAAAGTCGTGGATACATTGCCTGCACACATTTCAGTATTTGATCTATGATTAGTTCGTAGGTGATAATTTTTGAAATGACTTTTTAAAAGCCTTTTTAAAACCTCATTCCAGTAATACAAAACAACTAAACAAACATCAAATTACTGGCTGATCTACAGACTGCTTACAAATTTTAAATTGAAATGGAATATATTAATTAATTTTGATTGGCATTGGAAAATAATTATTATTATATTAACTTACACGCACATGTAGTGTCAATTGATTTCTACAGTCTGTTGCACAAGGAAGCTATTAAATGATAGCTCTCCAAAATCACCAGTCAGACACCCAGTCAGAGTTGTTGGTTATGTGGATAATACTAGTGAGCCAGCGGTGCATTTTAGACCAAGGTAATTTAGTTATGGTGCTTCTTTAAGTTAATATTCAAGTGTTGCATTATGAAAAGCCTGTATTGCACTTATGGGGAAAGTATGTCACACGGTTTTGACAGTCATAAGTAAATCAGTTTATGAATTACAAGAATAATTTTTCACAATTTTTAATTTACTTTACGAGAGATCCACTGTAATAATTATTGTCTAGGCTGTAGTGGTCTCCCTGGCTAATAATAACAATTTTATGTATACAAGTATTTCAATTAGTCAAGCAAAGTTGGATAAATGAACAAAAGATATTAAATGAGAATAAAGAGAAAAGTATTTTTTGCCAATATTTCACTGTAAGAATCATTTTAAACAGATTTCAGTCTCCCTCCCAGGAAGGGCTACTTGAAAAAGTTTCGCTGAAAATGATACTATACCAAAAAATCCCTGCTACATCTTCAATGTTTTTGAATTTGAAACCAAAGTGAAGGAATGTCTTTATTTAGAGTTAGGTAAGTTTTATCCATGTAACACTGTCGGGCAGGAGGGAGAAGGGGCCTAAACAACGTGTAAACAAGGATTCTCTGCCCCAAGGTCAACAGTTTAAAATCCGTGCCTTTATGTCATAAGTCCAACCTGATAAAAAATGCATCGTGAGTCAAACATTGGAGTCTTCTCAGCATGATGCAATACAAAGTAAAAAGGGTCTTCCTGACTGTCACAGAACAAAAATTGCCATAGTTTCCTTTCTTGGAAACGGAAATCACAATATTATATTCCTGTCTTGGCAATTGTGTCCATTTCACTAGTAATGCAGAAATATTCAAAATGATTGTTGACAGATAAATTAATATCTAGTTCAAGTTTTTGTTCCAGTTGTTTACAGATCTCGTTTTTAGAACAAAATTAAGATTATACATACATTTCCAGCCACTATTCCTAGTTGACATTGCTTGTGTTTGGCATGATTGGACAGCAAATCTCTCTTTCAAAACGCAGATCTACACATTCACTTGAATGCATGCTTATTTGCCTCTCCATCACTCAAATTTTATGGCATATTTACTCGATTGTGGATGGTAATGTGTGCTATTTATGATGAAATGCTCAAACCGGTCGCACTGCATAGAATACAAAAGAAATGTAGTGTGAAGAATGATAAAATGAAAAGATTAGATAATATGAATCTTTTTGCTTGGTAAGCTTATAATTTTGAAATACAAAATAATAAATTTTAAATCACAGGCACGAGCACCCCCAAGATTTCAATGTGTACATAAAACAGTACAATACAGAAGAAGACTACCTTGGACTCAACAAGGAAAGAAAGCGAGTGGGCGGAAGCCATCAAATTCTCTAGCCAAGAATAAGGCTATGCGAGCCACGTCTAGTAAACCTGAGTAAACACGATGCCACTTCTTGACTTTCACTTCTAACAATTCTTTAAACTCGCCGGCTCCGCTGTCGGGACCGATACTCCGCCACAGCCATAAAATTTATACCTCTCACAGCTCTAAATGCTTTTACAAAAGCGAACCACAAGAACCAAAATGGCCGCTCTTAACTTTGGAGGTCTTCAAGAAACTCGTACTCAGACTTTCCATGTTCTCGGCCAAAAATTTGCATCTGAGTGAGTGGCACATTTGCGTAATCTGTCCCCTAACATTTAGTCATTTCTACGCTACGCGTATCCACGACTAAAAAACTAAGAAACGTAATAGCTGTTTTTCATAATTGCCGTGTGGGAATCTGAAATCTCAGATATCTTCTTAATACCCTGTTTAAACTGCCCAATAGAACCAACATTTTTTAAATCTTAGGGCAAGTTGTTCCACAAACAGATCCCCTATAACAAAAGCTCCGTTTTAAGTAATTAGTATTTGGTTTGGGTAGCGAAAGTTTTCATTTACATCTACGTTTACAAATTTATTCGATTCATCGACAGTAATAATCTACTACGAATACTATTGACAGCGCTATTCAAATACCTCCTAAGTGACTGGATGCGTTGCTAGGAGGTGTTTAATTTCAGCAAAAGCCATCTTGGAGGCTGGAATGAAGTTTCAAATACAAATGTATTTAACTACAAGTAAACTCGAACAAGAAATATAGATACCCGATTAATTTTGGAAACAGAACAATTGTCGTGAGAATTCACTGGGTAAATGATAAGAACAATAAATTTCACCCGCAGACACACCAAGCAAGGTCGAATACATCTCGACGGGTCCATTAATTGCCATGGCGAAAAGTAAATATATGTCGTTTCCTTACATTAAATATTCATAACTTAAAACGGGAAGTCTCAAAGAACAGGAGTCAAACCGACACGAGTAACTGTGGATGGCTCAACACTTGCAGCTGCTACGTTTGCCACCTGCAGTAACATACCACGCAATATCTCATTGAAGGGGGTTGAATTGTAAGGAGGCGTTATTTTGACTTCAAATCTTTAGCTGGTCAGCTATCTCAGGAATCTAAACATTTTATATAAGACTTTCCACAAGCCTAAAGAACTGAAGATCTCTGTTGTGGTGTAGAAATGAATGTTTCGCAGCTCCTCGTTCTCTTGTCATGCTCCTCGTTCTCTTGTATTGTACATTTTTTTTTCTGGGACTCCACAGTCGACGGATTTCTGTTTTTAGTAACGATGTCTTCTACTTCGTCGGATTCTGAAATGACTTTTGACTCAGAAGGCACTGACATTTATTATATCGCTGAATACATGACGTAGGAGGACTTAATAAGACCCGGGGAATAGCATAAAGACCTGCAAGCTGATTTATTTGCTAGTCGTTTGCCGACCACTCTGCTGCCGCCCAGCCTCTGGCTAACAAAGAATGGACAACCCAAGCCAGGAGGTGGATGCTGGCAAAGAATTTGAACGATCTCTGAAGGACAGACTCGAAGGCAACAATATTTAAAAGTCAAAGATTAAAAGTACTTGATAGTAGCGCGTGACGCACGTTTACTATTTTTGCGCCTATCTCGCATAATATACCTTTCTAATAACAGTCAAGTCCATTCACTTTATTAAAATTATTTTAAATTCATACGTTCATGATGTAGATCAACAGATTATCTCTTGACACAGTGTTGGTATTCTTTAAGTGCAAGTGTGGAAATAATTGTAGCGTCCCTTCCCTTCCCGGGGGGAAAATTGGGTGGGATTGTGCGGCCCGCTTCCCAAAACCCTTACCCTACTTATGATCAAAATCTGCGGTATTCCCCACCCTATATATGACCTGCCCAAAAATTCGAAACCCTATATATGACCTGAACCTTACATCAAAATCCTGTTTTAGACCTGCGATATAATTGGATCCCAAGTTTAAAGCAATGTAAATTACCGTAAACATAATTTGTGAAGGGCTTTTGTTGATTTTCTTTTCGATAATAATGAAAACGTGGCTTCTCAGCTTACAATCATGCCCATATCAAGGCTACAGTACAAAACCATACCTTATTTATGACCAAAATGATCCAAATCAGCTAAAATCGATACCCTATTTACGACCAAAACGGCTGAAAAACCATACCCATTGGGGCCCCACATACCTATATAGCTCATACAAGGGAGTACCCTCCCGAGCTTCCCCTCAAGCATCAGCGAATGTTATTGTTGCAGTGAGCTAGAAGGTTGTCAAGACTCAAAGAAGAGTGATCCTGTTCTTAAAGATTTTTGATGTCATCTTAAAATGTGGGACAGAATATTCAGGATTCAAATCTGTAGGCCTCCAGAAATGGAGTTTAAAATTAGCAACGAGCAAATACAAAATTAACTCAAACTGGCAGCGAAGGGAAGTAAGTCAGGAAAAGACCATATGTCTAGAAAATAATTTAAAATGTTTTCGAATCCCGCTTCACGTGCACGCAAGCAGTTATTCTTGCAATTTTACATACAGTTGTGAAACAATCGGTGATTAAACGAGTCATGGCCAAGTGCCTGACTGAAAATGTGGGGAAAGGGGCGGGGTGGGGTGGGGGGGGGGGAGTGTTGAAGCTACGGGCAGGTTATGTTTAATTATCACAAATTTTAGGATTAGAGTACACTTGTTTAGTCCCGTTTTACTGTTACAAACATTCTTTGGTAATTCTATAACAACTAGATACTGGTAATTTTTTTGATTTCTTCATTGAGCTTTTTTTTAGGTCTCCTCCCCTATCCCCCTCCCACTCCCCACAGGATGTCCATTGCTACACAGTGTTTCTTACCTGGAGTTTTCAAGGCTGGTGTATGGTATGTTCGTGCTTTTATTTCAAGTAAAATTGATTACTGCAACAGCCTTTTATATGGTCTGCCAGAGTATCAACTCAACAAACTACAAAGTGTGCAGAATATGTGTGCTCGATTAATATGTAATGAAAGTAAATATTGTCACATTACTCCTCAATTAGTGGACTTACATTGGCTGCATGTAAAGTTCAGAATTGAATTTAAAATTCTGTTGATTGTTTTTAAGGGGCCTAGCACCTTCACATTTAAGCTTTTTAATTACTTCTAAGCCTGTGTATAAACATAACTTAGGAAGTTCTAGCGACGGTACATTACTTAGTTTTCCAAATATTAAGCCTAAGGCTACTGTCGGTGAACGGGCTTTTCTGTTTGCCGCACCTAAGTTATGGAATGCTCTGCCGAGATTTATTAGGGAAACCAATTCCATTGACAGTTTTAAAAGAGAGTTGAAGACTTGCCTTTTTGATAAGGCATTTCGTACTACTTAGATTATAAGATCATATTTTTAGCTTAGACTATTTCTTAATTTATTCTATTCATGGTTATTTTATTATTATTGTTGTTATTTTTATTTTATTATTATTTTTGTTACTATTATTATTAATATTATTTTTATTATAAGTATCGCGCATTTCAATATATTTATATAGATATTTGCGCCTTTTAAGCTTTTAAATTAAATTAAATAAATTATGTTGGGGAACAAGAGGATTCCTTATTTAACCTGATTGTGTTTATGTAGAAATTAGAAAGGATTTTCCAGTTGAAAAACATGAAAGCTATGAAGTATTTGACCTTAGAGGAATTTGAAGAAGACTGGCTAGAGTGTGCTTGATATTGACTTTATTTATTTTGACAAACTGCAACACAAACTGTTCTACAACTGTAAAGTACTGGAAAAGTACGGCTTTTTTCAAAACCATT
>CM042758.1:14420849-14435849 GCA_022496165.2 Catalaphyllia jardinei | reverse complement strand
CTTTACACCCCCTTCGCAATAAAAAAATATTCACTTATAAGAAAGAAAAGAGTTGTGACCCATGTAATACTATTGAAAAAACTCTTTTAAAGTACTCTTAAAAAGAAACCTAGAATTTAAATTTCGCATGAACAATAAAAACGACACAAACTAGAAGACGCGTACTTGTAATTTCCTATCTTGTACGATGAAACCAGTTTACTCTTGCACGATGTTTATACGGTTTCGAAAATTAAAAGAAACGAAAAATTACAATCATAACGAAGAAAAGAAATCAAAACTTACGTTTGTGCCCTTAAAACAATGACGATAACGGCATTTGGGCGACAAAGCGAACTTCTCATGAAAACGAATAGCCGTAACACTAGTTCGGTAGAGGACATGTCTTTTTTTATTCTTGCAAATCACCTAGGGAAACTAAGGGTGCATGACATCACGCGTAACAGCAGTACCATTCCCGACCCCTTCAGCCATGCTTAACATGAAAAGTCCTTACACTATTGGAAAACTAATTTGTCATGTCCCGTGCGAAAGAATAAACTAACGAGTCTAATCCTTTGTACAATCCACTTCAAAAGGGACTATCAATGATCCTTAAGAGGTTCAGTCTTTACGACCCTTTTCTTCATTATTCATTTCGAGGCACGGTTGCTATTCCTTAGCTAGCAAGAGGACAACCTTGTCAACCGGTCTGCGTAATTCAGAGGTTTGGGTCTTCAAATGAACAGTGCGCACCAATCCGTTCTTGTCCAATTCCGTCCTGATGACTCGACCCATGGGCCAAACGCTTCTGGGGGAGCTATCGTCTTTCACCAGAACGACATGGCCGACAGCTAGATTCCGTTTAGGACTTTTCCACTTCGCACGTTGTTGAAGAGTCAAGAGGTATTCTCTATTCCAGCGTGTTCAGAAGAAGTTTGCTAGGTACTGTACTCTACGCCAGCGCCGCCTTATATAGACATCCGAACGTTGGAAAACTCCTGCTGGAGGGAGTACGACGCTGGTTTTCATTGTCAAGAGATTGCTAGGGCTTAATGGGTCGAGGTCATCGGGATCACTCGAAGGGAATGTCAGCGGCCTGGAGTTTGTGATTGCTTCAACTTCACATAGTAGGGTTCTAAAGGATTCGTCATCCAGACGAGAGCCATGCTCATGCAGCAGAACAGTGAGTACTTTACGAGTTGTGCGAATCTGCCCATGTGGCTGCCACTCAGTGGGTTGAAAATCCAGTCTGTACCCTCTTGGTGCAACCTGCTCTGGATTTGCTCTTTATTTATTATCTCAACAACTGCGTGTTGCAATTCTGTCTTGGCACTTACAAAAGTTTTTCCATTGTCACTGGGAATCTCACAGATAGGTCCACGACGAGCAATAAATCGCCTCAGAGCTCGGATAAAAGAGTCGGTTTTGAAAGAATTGGCGGTCTCAATATGCACTGCCAAACATGTGAAGAGACATCCATATCGTTTCAGTTTCTTCGGCCTTCTTTGATCACCTACGGGCCGAAATAATCTACGCCAGTGTACGTAAACGGTGGGGTTGGAGTCACTCGGCCTTTAGGCAAAGCTGCCATTTTCTGTTCAGCGACATGGGCATGGTTACGACGACAGGTAACACAATTTGAGATCAGGTGACGAACAACAGCAATGGCATTTGTGATCCAGTACTTCTCCCTCAATTTAGCAATTGTGTGGCCACGGCCTGCATGTGCTAGGCGTCCGTGCAATTGCTGGATGACCAAGGTCGTAACGTGACAGGGTGACAGGGTGCTTTGTTTCTTCTGAAAGATCATCAGCGCGGCTAAGACGGCCACCAACACGAAGAAGGCTTTCTTGGACGAAGGGGTCTAGTCAAGTTAGGGAAATTTCTTTCTTGAGCACCATTTTCTTTCGCTTTGCACGACCCCTTTGGTCTCCATCATCCCTGCCACTAATTCGTTTAAGAGCGTCAAACTCCTTGATGAAAGACTGTGACTATACAAAGCGGAGGAAGGCTATTTTGGCCTCTTCAAACTCTTGGACCGTAAGCGGCATGCAGCAGTCATCCACTCCTTTACTGTCAGCTCCTGCCGTCCTAACGCTCGAACTTGCTTGCCCATGAGCACGGTTTGCGACTGGACTTGCATGCCTTCTAGTCTCCATCCGTTTTAGCAATACTTTCGTGATTCTAAGAAACGCAGCCGCTGACAACTTCAGGCGATACCAGCTTGAGTGGTATTATATCAACTGACGCAGGCGAGTCTTCTTTTACCATAGTACTGGCATTAACAACTTTTCTGACCTCAGGGTCATCGTCTGGGACCTCACCAACTGGAAAGGGCAGCTGCGTCCATTCCGTTTTCAATTTCCACAAGAGCTGTGGACCACTTGTTCAGCGTTGCTGCTGCAGAAGCCCTTCAGCAGAAAAATCTCTTGAGGCGTTGTCTACCGGATTGCTATTGGTGTCTACGAATCTCCATTGCTTAGAACTAGCGAAGTCCTTGATCAATTGCACACGATTTGTCACGAATATCTGGAATCTCTTATGCTCGTTTCCTACGTACCGGAGAACAGTTGAAGAGTCGGTGTGGTAGGTGATAGTCTCAGGCTTAACCTCAAGCTCTTCATGTAGCATTTGTGCCACGTGGACAAGTTTCTGCGGTTTGAGCGTGGAACTATTATGACATTAGTGGGTGTGAGTCGAGAATTTCCCATCAAAAAGAAACAGTTTTTGCGATTCGGTCATCCTTTAGACGCAGGTGAGCAACGCATCCATATCCCATCGTGTCATCGTGCTGGCGCTGATTTCCCTTTCGTAAACGGTCGATGCCATTTTTAAACGGTTGATGCCCTCATTGAATTAAAATTCTAATTTAGTTTTATTATTTGTTCATTAATTTAACTTAATATAAAGCGCTTTTTAATATTTTTCTATAGTTTTAGCGCTATACAAATTCCTTATTATTAATTCCTTGTTATTATTAATATTACTATTATTATTATCATTAATCATTGGTAACCAAGCCTTTCAGAATGAAAGATGCCATATCTGCTTTAGTTTAGGCCTAGAAAAGGTAGAAACTGGTATAATTTGTTGATGGATTAAAATGCTCTCACCAAATGCTTAATTGTTCATATATTCCCACTGGTTTGCTTGCGGTAGCTCTTATTTGATGTTTGGGACAACTGTATTATTAATGTGTGAGAATATCATGTTTTATAATTAAATTTTGGGGAGATTTGACGGATCAACCTTGTAGTGTAGTGGTATAAGAGGGATGTCAGCAAGCAGAGGTTCTGGGTTCGATACTAGGTGATACTTTCAAATTTTCCTCTTTTTTTAATTTAGTAGAGAAAATTTCGTTTACAGTTAGAAAACATTTCTAAGTGTCGCGCCAATGGCATCGACCGTTTACGAAAGGGAAATGCGCCGTGCTGGGATCGGAGAACAAGTGAAGCTGTCTTGAAACTACTGTGCCAAAATCTGGAGGCTTCTGACACCGATCGACGTGAAATTGCTCTAACATCGCACGTTCTGCACACCATCTATGCCATTTGGAGCGGCAGTTCTCCGGAATGTCGTCATCCCAGTCAAGGTGTTAATTGCGGCAGAGATCCTGTAGCAGCTTCTTTGCCAAAAGTCTGAAAGTGGCTATGAAACCCAGGGAATCGAAGATTGACGAGACAGTAGACAAGACCCCTCGTCTTGTAAACGGTTTGCTGTTAACAGCAATTCGAAATCCAAAACTGTCTGATTGTACGCACCACTGTATCCCCAGGCGCGCTCAACAGGAAAGCTGTCACATTCATTCAAGAGCTATGGATTTGACTTCTTTGGATCGCTCTAGAACTGAGCGACTATTGGAAGTGAATTTGGTTAGGCGAAATCCCCCTTTCTTACAAGATTGATGGAGGCCTTCAATCAACTCCACTGCAGTACCTTCTGAGCTTACGGAACTTAGGCAATCGTCCACGTAAAAACTCTTTCGCAGCGTTTCAGCGACTTAGGTACCATATTGTTCTCCGTTATCCGTAGCGGTTCGCTTTAAGGCAAAGTTGGATACACTTGGCGAGGAGGCTGCTCCAAATAGATGTACAACCATTTGATACTCTCGCAACTCGCCCTCTAGATTGCCATCTAGCCACCATAAGAAAAAGAAGGTAATCATACTGCAGGGGACGAACTGAAACTGTTGGAACATAGCCTCCACATCTCCCATGAAAGCAACAGGGTATTCACGGAATCTGAAAGTACGCCTACTAGAGAGTTTGTCAGATCTGGACCTTGCATCAGACAGTCATTGAGCGACACCCCCTGAACCGCCTCGTTAGCTCAGTTGGTAGGGCGCCGGTCTGCTCTGCGGGAGGTCGAGGGTTCGAGCCCCAAACCGGACCAACACTCAGGGTCTTAAAATAACTGACGAGAATGTGCTGCCTTTGTAATTATATCTGCAAGTGGTTAGATGTTTAAGTCTTCTCGGATAAGGACTATAAACCGTAGGCCCCGTCTACTGCATCTACAATGTTACATGGTTAGCAGGAGACGTTAAAGAACCCACACACTTATCGAAAAGAGTAGGGCACGCAGTTCCCGGTGTTGTAACCTGACCTTGTCTCACGGGTTGGTGCTTCAAATAGGGATAACCTTACTGTACCTTTCCCCCTTGGACAGAATTGTCCAAGAAAGCATACTATGAAATTACTATGAAACTTTGAGCTGCAATCGAATACAACTCGGATCTTTCCGGGTTTTGGGGGGTGGTAAACCTCATGGTGGGGTAGGTACCACACCTTGCCTGGCGTTGGCATCAGGAACTCGTTTGGAACTCTTTGGGCATACCCTTTGGCGATGATATCATTGAAAAAAGCAACATAGTCAGAGCGATACTGAGAATCTCTTAACATGTTTTTCTTTTGCCAGTTAGCTCTTTTGATAGCTTGTTCCTTGTTGTTGGGCACGGTAACATCATCGTATCGGAAGGGAAGAGGGAGTTGGCAATGCTGGGATTTCATCCCTTGTGTATGAGCGAGGTAATTCTATGGGGTTTTCAGCGTCTAGGTTCGTAACGATAAGGTTGTCCAGAATGGTACTTTCCACTTGGCTTTCTCCGTACATGGTGGCGAGTTGCAGCCAGACCCTGACGCCGTCTACTCCTAGTTGTCTCCTGATATTTTCAGTTGCGAAACAGGCACCACTACAAGTATCATAAAATGCGTACGTAATAACTGACTTGTTACTGTCCTTGTGTTTTACTTTAACTGGTATGGCGTGTAAGACTACGGTCTCTCTGTACTCTGCTGCGTCGAGCACAGTTTTAGGGACATCAATAAGCCCATTGCTAACCACTATAGCCCGGGGTTTGTTACTAGCGCTCTCTCTGCTCATTGGGAAACCATCAATGTGCAATGCCGTTGGGTGCCGTCTCTTGCACTTCTTGAAGGTGTGCCTCTACGTAACCTTTGGATACATGATCAGTTTCGTAACAGGCAAAGCATGAAGCACGAATTTTACACAATCACCTAGACCATGAGTCTTATTACAGAACGGGCACAAATTTTACCTTGATGCCAGCGTTGTCTCGGCACACATACTCGACAGCCTAAGTAGTTATCTATGTTGGGAATTATCCGGATTAGGGTATAGGTATAGGTATAGGTATAGGTATAGGTATCGGCCGTCGAGTCAACGACGTCACCTATTGTTAAAACATAGGGAAAAAATGCGTTCCTGCATACTAATGTGGATTTCCTGCATACTAATTCGGTATAGGTTTACTAATAAGCATCGCTCTAAAACAATACAAACAATAAGGTTGCCTGGGCATGCCCGTTAATAATGAACCCTGATTGGCTCATGAGAAATCTATGATCTGTTCAAAATAAAAGCGCAAATTTTAACGAAAGCCTCATTCCTTTATTCAACTTGAACTCGCTGGAAAACTTTGTTCGATTTTCGAAACGTTTATCGTGAAGATGGCTTTTTTCACCAACGTTCTTGATCTGCAAGCTGCTTTGAACGCTCAGTTAACTGTCCGTGATTGGGAAACATTGACAAGCGCAAATTTTTGAACGCGTAATAATTTCAAATGTTCTCTAGCTTTCTTTGAAAACGTTCTCCGATTTTCGAAGCCGGGTTCTTTTAACCATGTTTGGCTCATGAAAATATATATTATGTTTTTATCTGCACTCTCAGCTTTGTTAAGAAGAGAGAGAATTAATTCTTAGCTGCTTTTGTTTACCGCTCCGTCAGTCACGCACTGAACTTTACTTTCAGCCCTAGATTTGCATACAAACTCTCCAACGGAGAAACCCATGGGACAGCTCTACCATTGAAATGACAACAATAGAAGTTCGGAGCGCTAATTAATTGTCAACACGCAACAATAAACATTTTTGAACAACACGTTTGTTGAATATTACTTTTATTAGCGAATACAAAATAATAATACACAGAAATGAACACACTAAAATTACAACTCAACAAAACTATTTATGAGTAAAGTATCAGGAAATCAATCGTCTTCATCTTCGCTTGATGGATAATAAGTCTTTTGTAAAGTTTTTGAATCAATGTGTTTTACCGCGTGGCAGTCAGCGCACCAAATAAATCCATCTGTCAAGTGTTTACGATCAACAGGAATTTGATTTTTTCCCTATGTTTTAACAATAGGTGACGTCGTTGACTCGACGGCCGATACCTGTACCTATACCTATACCTATACCTATACCTATACCTATACCTATACCCTAATCCGGATAATTCCCAACATAGATAACTACTAGCCTACGAGCCAGGAGTCCTTATGCGTGTGACAAAACTGTTGCTGGTTTGATTTGTTGGCAGGGGCGTTTTCTTGCCATCTCTCTTGATGCTGTCTCTGCGCCTTTCCTGGCTGTTACTTAGAGCCTGCACGCCAAACACAGGGTCGTTTGCTGATTCAGCTGCAGATACAAGGTCCTTAAAGCTTACTCTCTCTCTCTCTCTCTCCCTTCTGTTTCAATTTCAAAGCACGATCACGTCCTGGCCTCCTTAAATCCTTCGGAAGGGTCCATGTGTAGACAGCCTTCAATAAGTTATCGCGGTTCCCCTTCGAGATGTTGTTCCAAGAAGTATAAGCGATCAGCCAATTGGATGTTCTAGATTCTATTTGTGCTTTGAATGCCATGATAAAGTTTCCATATTTGATGGGATCTCCTTTAAACTTGTGCAATTCAGGTTGAGGCAGAGTCATCACTGCAGCCAGCAGCTGGTGAGTTGCAATCATTTGCTTATTTTGTTGTCGCTGCATAGCCATGACTTCTTTGAAAGACTTTTCATGATGCTCCAGTCAGTTGATAGGGAACGTTAGAAGGTGCATTCATTCCTTCTGGTACATCCCTAATACGATCGTTAGACTGAGGCGAGATCTTGCTGACCAGGCCGTTTGAATGGAACTCCGGGACAACAGGATTAAGATGAGAGGCAGGCGTTGAAGCCATGAACTTGGGTTCACTTTGTTTGACATTGGCACCAATACCATCCTTATCTTCCAGGTTACAGTGATCGTCTTCTAAACTAGCATAGACTCTTTCTCTAGCCTCGGCTTTCTCTATTTCATTTTCCAGTTTCAGAGCTTCATCTGCAGCTCTTAGTGCCTGCTTGCGTTCTAGCATTTTTCTTTCGGCTTGTAATTAAGCTAGCCTCAGTTTCTCTTTCGCTCTTGCTGATGAAGTGGAACTGCCTGAAGATTTTTTTTTGAATGGGTGCTGGCACGGGGACGGTTTAGATGCACCCGACTGTATCTAAGGGCAGATCGAGTTCTCCTGCCAAGCGACTTTCTGCTACGTTGATACATTCCAAAACCTGTTTTCTAAATTCCAAAATTACTTCTCCTTACTTTTATAACGATAAATTTCCTGATCTTGATCCTCTTCGGAGGTCAACTGAAGATAATGAAGCTCATGTGCTTCTTGATACTCTTTGAATAATGTGTTCAAAACAGTAGCCTCTGATTTTACTATATGAAGATTGTTCTCATTTTCCATTAAGCTTGTAAGAACATTCCTTTGTTTTGAAACAGCAGATATTTTGTCCGTTTGATCATTTTTAAGTGGCTTTTTTTTTCTTCTTGACTCTTTTCAGTTAGTCTCCTTACACGAGTATCGGCAATGTTTTCATTTGGAACGCTCCCAGACTCAGCGCCTTCGAAGACAGGTTCTTCATTCATGATGGGCTGGGCACTAGTTAATCTTTCAGTATTCGCTTCTCACATAGTTGCATCGAAATAAGCGACTAGCGGCAAACCATTCGCCTGAGCTTTGCAAACAATCGTAGAATAAGTTTCAATAATCCAGAATGCGATGAAGGAGAAACTTTTCGAAACGAAATATGGCCGAATAAAAAGCCATGTGCTCTACCGAAACGATAAAAACGACACAAACTAGAAGACGCGTAGCCGTAATTTGCTATCTTGTACGATGAAACCAGTTTACTCTTGCAGGATGTTTGTACGGTTTCGAAAACTAAAAGAAACGAAAAACTACAACCGTAAACGAAGGGAAAAAAAACACTAAACAAGAAGAAGACTTACGTTGGTGTCCCTAAAACGATGACGATAACGGCATATGGGCGAAAAAGCGAACTTCCCGTAAAAACGAATAGCCGTAACACTAGTTCGGTAGAGTACATGCTTTTTTCGAATCTTGCAAAGCACCCATGGTAACTAAGGGTGCGTGACCTCATGCTTAACGGCAGAAGCATAAAATATTGTAGACTAGAGCCCGTTGAAAGACAAAACTTCTTCGCCCAAATTCTAATTTGGCTTTGGGAAGTTTTAGTGAACACCTATTGTATCTAGCCCTGATTTTTTTCAGGCTTCTTCTTTCCAATTGCTTAAATTGGAAAATTTACTGCGAGGATCATACTTAACTTGCATCCATAACCGCAGTTCAAATATGAATTATTTCATATACACTTTACAACGTTTTACTCCTTACGGGAGATATGCACTCACTAAATTGACCTTGCTCCCCATGTGTGGCTTCATAGCTCAGTTGGTAGAGCATCGCACCGGTATCGCGGAGGTCATGGGTTCGAATCCCGTTGAAGCCCTGATTTTTTTCAGGCTTCTTCTTTCCAATTGCTTAAATTGGAAAATTTACTGCGATGATCATACTTCACTGGCCTCCATAACCGCAGTTCAAATATGAATTATTTCATATACACTTTACATCGTTTCACTCCTTACGGGAGATATGAACTCACTAAATTGACCTTGCTCCCAATGTGTGGCTTCATAGCTCATTTGGTAGAGCATCGCACCGGTATCGCGGATCGGAGGTCATGGGTTCAAATCCCGTTGAAGCCCTGATTTTTTTCAGGCTTGTTCCAATTGCTTAAATTGGAAAATTTACTGCGAGGATCATACTTCACTTGTATTGTATCTAGTGTGAATGTTGTGTTCAATTTTTGTAAAATATCTTTTAAAAGGGGTACAAACGTTACCCTGAAGACAATCAAACACGAGCTGGCAGGACTGTCTCTTATTAAATTCTCCACTGTCTGGACTTGATAATTTCCACCAATAACTTTCTGACTTCGACGTTCAGTGCTTTTAATTCTACTCTTACGGTAACGTGACCAACAGAGACCCAAAGTTCCAAAATATGTAAAAACAGGTTGAATCATTGCTTTGTAGATTTTCTCAGCACTGCTCTTGTCGATTAAAGGTCTCCTGAGTAAATTAAATCTTCCAGCTGCTCTTTTATACATTTTATCAAAATGTGACTCAAGATTTAAAGATGAATCCAAGTTTACACCCAGGATGACCTGGTATTAATCAGTGTTCCATTTACAGACAAGGCTAGTTGTCTTCCATTCAATGCATTAAGCCTTTTGGCGGTACCAGAGATCTTACAATCAGTTTTTGCCCATTATTAGATTAAAAGGATGAGCTCCTTATCACGAAACCAAGATGACAGGTTATGGCAATCTTCACTGAGATGCTTTTGAATGGATTCCAGATCTTTAGCGGCCGTGAAAATTGCTGTGTCATCCGCATAGGTGATAATTGAAGATGACCGAAGAGGCGTATGCACCTCATTAAAATGGATAGTAACCAATAGCGGTCCCAATATAATTCTCTGTGGAACTCCAGAAAATATGGGATTGACATCTGACAAAACACCTTTGAATTGAGCTGACTGCGTTCGAGAAAACAAGTAATCAGTAAACCAACGAAGCTCCTTATTGTTAATTCCATAAGACGGAAACTTATTAAGAAGGCAGGAGTGACTAACAGTGTCAAATGCTTTTGAAACAGTACCCAGGATGTTTCCATCTTCAACTTCTTTCCTGATTATGTCCGTAAAATATGTAACTGGAACTGCAAATTACGTAGAGCGTTTGGATCGTAATCCGAACTGGAAAGATGACAGCAAACCATTATTCTCGAGGTGTGACAACAACGGTTTTTATACAATCAATATAGTATAGATATAGGCCTGTAATTGACAAGCTCAACCACGGAACCGCTTTTGAAAAGTGGAATAACCTTGGCGGCTTTCCATTCCATGGGTACTAAACCAGACTTCAAGGATACATTTATTATGTAGAGTATCGGCTTGGTTATAATAGTAGCTGCATCCTTTAACATTCTAGGGGGAAGATTATCCAGGCCGGTCGATTTATTTCTTTTAATTTTTCTCAGTTCTCTGAAGCTAAAAGCAAAATCTTGAGGTGATGTGATTTCACGTGAATTGAGAGGCTCACCCCAGACAAAATTGCAAAGCGGAAAACTCTTATGTCTTCAAAACACCAACTATAGTGGAAAAGAAGTCACAAAAGCTTTGAGCAATGAAGGATGTGTTTAACGTTTTAGTCCCGTTTATATTCATAGCTGCCGCAGAACCTGTTATAATTTTATCTGCGGAAGAGGCTTTTTCTCGCAATAGATCTTTATAGTAATTGCTCTGACCTACGAGCCTTTCTGAGAAGTTGATCCCTCAAATTCATTTCAATTTTGACTTCACTAGACATCCAAGGACACAGACGACCATTGATTTTCTTGGTGATGAGAGGAGCATGTTTATCTATAGACTGCTGCAGAATACACTTAAAGTAAGAGCACACATCATTTACAGAAGATGATGTAAAAACAAAGCCAAAGTCACTGGATTTTAACTCGTTACAAAAGGTCGCAAGTTCATAATGTGCATAATTTCTGCACGTTATCAACTTGGGTTGATATTTGAAGTTGTGAATCTTCAATGAACTTTTATATACTAGTGTTCAATATCAAGTTTAACTTAATCTCAACTGCTCAAGCCAACTCGAACAGGAATTTTAAACGTCCAGTTGATTTCAGCAATAGGAAAATTCTCTTGGGAAATAACGTTTTTAAACCAGGAAAATGCTAGGAACTTATATTCTTGGGTTGAACGTGAAGTCATCATTTTCTAAAATTCAAAACTAATCAAAGTGCTCTGTGAGCAAACTCGTTTAATATTGTCTGGTTTAGGGAAGACTGTGGTTGATTTTCATGTTTAGAGTACGAGCAGTAATTCGGTGTTCACTCATAACAAACGAAAGAAAAACTAATTAAATAGTTGGATAGGAAGGCATTGCAATTCAAACGATCACGATTCTACATTTGACAAGGGTGGGGGATGTCATGTGTTTTAAACATTTTTCATTTTTGTTTCTGGTTCACCAAGAAATAGTTGGCAGCACATGTGGTTGAAAAATGAGCATTGGAAACATTGAAAAATCAAGGCAATACTGTCTTAATGAAAGCATTAACTAGTTTTAAGTTTTGTTGCAAACTGGCATTGTCATCTTCTGCTTATAAGGATTGTACAAGGCCATGTTTAAGACATTTTTGTTGGAAGTTTCCGATGTAAACATTCCGTGAAATGCAAAATCTAGGCGATATTTCCATTCCAAGTTGCAACAAGGCGACGAGGAAACGAGGATTATTTTCCTTTGTTGAGGGAAGTTAGAGAAAGTTAAGTAAAAAGGCAGGAAAAGACTTCCAGTTCATGCACGTAACCAATGTAGGTACGCCAATGGCAAGGAATATAGAATGAACAAGTTGTCTAGAGTATCCACAGTGAAGAGTATCTAGTTCTATTGCAGCTCTAAGTTTCATTGGCTTTAAAAACAATGAAAATGATTGGGAAAAAAAAACTCGCCTGCGAAAGCATCCGGTTGTTTTGGCTCTTGTTGTTTTTATGCGCAGGAAACAAGTGCAGAAAAAAACATGTGCCCTCACATGCCAAAGAAAAACACAAGCGACTTGCAATTGATTGAGCTACGTGTTTATGAGCTAGGCACAATTTAAACGTCCCGGATATCTGATAGTTTCAGACTTCAAATGGGATCTCTCTAGGGTCGCATTGCTGCCCGCATAGTCAAAGGGAACAAAGACTCTTGGTATGAGGCTGCTGGCACTCCAGTGGAAACCACCAACCAGACTGTCTGCAAGAACAATTTTTGATATCACCGGAGATTTTGATCTTATCTGGTCACCGACCAGTGCGAAATTTTAGCAAATCTGATCTTCAGGTTTGACTTGTAACACTTGATAAACAACTATACTGAGGCCTCGTCTACACTTCCCTTGAGATATTTGAAAACACAGTATTGTTTCTAGGCCTTTAGGTCTTCCGTACACAATAATTTGCCACGAAAACGGGCGCTCTTCAAATGAACACAATATTCAAGCCCAAGCAATTTGAAAACGCCGGCTTGGTGATTTAATGTGAACGGAAAACTTTTTAAAGGAGTTTTTTTTTAAATGATGACGTCATGATTCAATCCTCAAAAACAGATCCAATGTTGCGTTTTTAAATTTCTCCAACAAAGTGTGGATGGAAAACAATCGATGTGTTTTCTTAATGGCTTCTCTCCCGCCCCTAGGAGTGATTAACATCTTTTTCATATTTCTCCGACATAGTGTGGACAGGGCATGAGTGTTTGCAGTTCCAGGGTGCCATTTAAAGTTAATGCTTACATTCAGTAGCATGAACGCCTCCACTTAGACTTGCCACAAGTAGATTTTTACTTCTATAAAATGAAATCGACTTGTTCCGCTTGCTTAAAATCTGCGTGTGAAAATGTTTCACAGCCTACCCCTTATTCCCTGGAGATTTTTTGATATATTTCAGAGCGAGCGTAAGCAGAGAAATAAACCATATGCCCAGTAACCACAGCTATGTATAAGATCAGATTTCAAGACATAGTTTATTTAAAGTTGAACAAATGATGGCCAAAAATATCCGGAAAATAATCTTGACAAAAGAACTCTACTTGAGGTGTATTAAAACTGATAAGAAAACAAGAAAGGTTTTTTCTCTTTGCCGCACGACAGCCGAGAAAATTTGAACACGCAAAAATTGACTTTGGAGGACAAAACGACACCAAAAACAACAAAATTTCAATTCATTTACTATAGCGTATGATTAAAATTAGACAAAATTCCGGAAGATAAAAGCGAAAAAGACATATCTAAACAACGATTTTAAAGACAAGAAAATCCGAAAATTTATTCGCGTGCGACAAATAATACAGCCCAGTGAAAGAAAGATTTAAGGTGTGGGTAAAAAAGACGACAAAAATGGCCAATTATTTTGAGATCAGTAAATCGTATTTCAATTGTGTTTAATTAGTGCCCACTTAGTTCTTTTCTCAGGTGTTTTGTAGCAGCTGAATAAAACTAAAAAATGCACTTGAATGACGCCAATAAACTAAACAAACACGGCCGCAGAGGTAGCCGTAAATTAAATTAAATATGCAGAAATCTACGATGCAAAAATACTGTTAACTTTAGATGCCTGAATTTGCCAAATAAAGGTAACGAAATGAAAGGCACGCGACGGGAAGTACAATAAGAATAAATTTTATATTCAAGATAAGGCAGGAAAAGCTATTTGAAAAGGAAACAATGTTCAAAATTTCGCAAACATGCTTCGTTGCGTGATAGTGACAGCAAGTTCAAATTAATTTTTCACGCGCAAAAGTTTCAGTGTTTTCCGACAAGACAAGACAAAATTTATTTTACTCAGCTCAGGACACTTAGGTTAAAATTGCAAAGACAACTAAACACAGTACAGCTAAGGAATAAAAGAAAAAAGAAAAATGTGACAATAAACTAGGGAGCGAGTTGGGATCATCCATATTCTAAGAGAATTTGAAGTAGTTAAACTAGTAGGCAGGGAATTCCAAAGGCGAGGACCAGTGAATTTTAGGGATCGTAGGCCATATTGGGTGGTATTGACTGAGGCTAAATAAAGATTTCTGTTGGACGATTGCCTTGTTGAATAGGAATGAACAGAGGATGTAAATTTGAAATATTCTCTGAAAGAGGGGGTAACAGTCTATGTGACCACTGATAGACAAAAGAGAGAATTTGTAGTTCAATAACATCACTGAGCTTAAGTAGATTGAGAGATTTGAACAGAGGCTCAGAATGGGATTTTGGTTCTGAGAAATATATTATTCTGGCTGCTTTTTTTGGATAATAAATAATTGTGTTAAAAATGAGGGAAAGGTTAAACCCCAGACATGGACGCCATAAGTGAGGAAAGGATAGATAAAAGCGTAATAAAGCATGACAAGAATATGTTTGTTGACAAAGTGTCTCACTTTTGACAAGATACCTACTGTTTTTGATAGTTTCAAACATAGCTCATTAATATGACTTTTCCATGTTAAATTGGAATCGAATGTTATGCCTAGGTACTTAGTAGAGTCAACTTGATTAATAGGTGTATTGTCAATTTTAATTCTTAATGACTGATTAGGTTTAAGCTGATTGGAATGAAAAAGAATGAAGTTAGTTTTAGAGATACTAAGTGCTAATCGGTTACATTTCATCCCTTCAGCAACAGATTTTAGTTCACAATTTAGGGTTGCTTCAAGGTGACTAAGGTTTTTGCTAGAAAAATAAATATTAGTATCATCAGCGAAGAGATGAAATGTTAGTGAGCTTGAAGTATTGGGCAAATCATTTACATATAACAAGAATAAAAGGGGCCCTAGAAT
>CM042758.1:14397810-14420106 GCA_022496165.2 Catalaphyllia jardinei | reverse complement strand
TCCCTTAGGGCTGAGCCTAACACAGGCAACCCAATACAATCGCTACAGTGCCGTGAACCTAAAAAAAGTTTGAACCTAAAATTAACGTGCACTGAACGCTAAACAGTTGAGAAAGAAAACTTAAATCCGGAGGCTTTGTCATGTATGATGGCAGTGATATATAACATTCGTTTTGTATTTCAAACATACCACAGTAAATTTCATACGGACGGCGGTTAGCAAGGAGAAGGGTTGCGTAACTACCCAGGCTGGCTAGGAACACGATAACGTGAGGCTAAATAGAATCAGTTACTCGTTTATAAATGCCCAACCAATATTTACACTTTCCCTCAGTCTAGGTTCTGTTCTAGCTATTTCCTCAGCTCCAAGGTGCTATTATCTATAAAATATATCGCAAATGCACAATCACAAGCAAGTTAAATCAGTGGCCGTATCGTGATGCATCAGAGAAATAGAATAAGGTAAGATGAAATTTCAAATGAGTAGTGAAATAAAAACAGGGTCCCTTTTTCAAGCTTGACGAGTTGAGATATAATTAGTTTAGGTTTTAAATTAATGTCATTAAGAATTTTTGGGGACATTTTGCAGGGACTTTGAAAGGGGTACTATTTTTTGTGGAAGTTACGTAGGAAACGTTTACCTTAATTTCTCAAAATCATTAATTATTCATGCTGCTCTTACCCAACCAGAGCATCTTATTCTGGTCAGGTGGATGGGTTTAGAAACCCAATGAAAAATGAGTTGAAAACACGGCCGTGTTTCAAACACGGATGCAAATTTTCCTAATCTGCATATTGATAAAGCAACAAAAACACTTGGTGATAAACTACTTTATGGAATCACACATTTTATGAAAAAAACTTGAAACAAAATTATTTACTGCTAATGTGACGGTACAGTTATTAAACTACCCGAAACAGAAAAGGCCATTCTTTCTCTAAATTTAAATTCTCGCTCAATGTTGGCGACCTCGACCTCTTTTTGGTTCACTTTCAACCTTGCTGTACACCGGCGCTAGAAATTTTCTCAGACACGTTACCTGGGAATAACGCTGCCCACGCAATTTTCCTCTTCTTTGCTAGTTTAAGGAGATCTAAATCTGCACTCTGCCAGTTGCTTTGCGAAGCAACTTGTTAGCTCAGCACTGACAAACAGCTAGGTAACAACGTGACATCAGTTGATGAATATTCAAACATTGTCACTGCGCAGCAGTTAGGTGATAGGATCATGCACATCATACACATTTTTTTGAGGATCATGCACATTTCACGTCTCAAATATAATAGATGAATTGAAACAACTTATTCAAATGATAATTTAAACTAATTTTCTTTTGTTGGAGAAGTAATTTCAAAAACTCGTGCTTCGTGTTTCATCGGGGTTTCAGACACTCAAAAACAATAAAAGCACTCGGCCTGAGGCCTCGTGCTTTCATCAGTTTTCTCGTGTTTGAAACCCTGATGAAACACTCGCACCCGTTTTTGAATTATTACGTCAAAAATGGTATTTTAAATAGATATTTAGCTATGTTGGGTACCTTCTACCCTCTTTCTAACAGATGTGTTAAACTTGTTTCCTGGTAAACGCCGCCGGCAGTCCTTGCAAAGGTGGCCTTAGAATGTTTTCAAAATCACAACTTGCAATATTGTAATTTCTTTGCACATAACATACTTGAACCTAAATCTTCACAGGCTATTACCACCTATATGTACTTGTGTTAACTATTAGATTTTAAGATAGGAAAGTGCATAAAGCAGTAGAAGAGATCGCGTCAAGCGCTGATGCTAAAAATCTATCGGTCTGAACTTCATTTCAGCTCTCTTAATGGGGAAAACGTCACCCCATTCCAAAGTTCCATTGGCCACTTTTTTCCAATAGACTCCATTCAGGTTGCTATGTGAACAGTCACCGTACCACCAGGCTCCTTGTACTTTCAGTTGCGTAGCACAGTTCACTGAGGATACGTCGTTATCCTGATCTTTCGTAGAGAATTTACGACCATTGTGATAAGTCAGCCTATCTCCAGCAGTTCCTAAGCCAAATATATCGGAAGACTAAATAAGAGAACCAATTTCAGTGCAGTCTAAGAATGAAACTTTCGAACGTGGTGATAACCATGAAAATAAAACGCATTTTTGGAAAAAAATGTTATCTATTTTTTCTTCAGCTTTCGAATGTTTTGTTATTCTCAGAAGTGACCGCTTATTAGAAGTAGCAACAATATCTTAAAGGAGAAAGTCACTACAAAAAGCTTACTTTTTTGTACGTGCCAAAAGCAAGTAAACATTTACCTCTTCCACTCTCCGAAGTTTAAGCCTCTATCGTGTCTGAAGAAATTTGTCTCGAGAGAAGGGAATTCGGAGGTCGCCATTTTGAAACTGTCTTGGCAGCGAGGTCGTATTTATGTGACGTCATTCAGTCTGACTGGAAATTGGCGGGAAGGAGAAAAACTTGCAACTGACTTTGCATCCTTCACAATGGCAGCAAAATCTCTTGTATTTCGGTGTTTGTAGCATGTTTGACTCAAAATAATGTAGCAGAGGAGAAGCAATAACCCAGAGTGATAATTAAAAGGGTTGTCAGAAGCCAAATGACGTCACGAAAACGCGGCCTCGCTGCTGATATGAGAACTGCTCAAAATGGAGGCAACGATGTTCGAATTTTGGGCTTTTTTGGAGATGAATTTCACAAAGAAAACGTTCACTTTAAAGGCTGATACTTCGGTGAGCGGCTAAACCTAGTGCTAGTTGTTAATTACCGTTACCAAAAATATACGTTATAGTTGTGAAGTTACTTAAGATCAGTAAGTAATTAACAAACAAATATGACAGAAGTTGAAAAATAATTGCTAATAAAGATCAAGCCTTTCGCTGCTGACATTATCATTTAGGGGAGGTTTAAATTCCCGATTTACTAGAGTGTCCTTTCTGTTGCAAGGTGTGTCTGGCCGACCTTTTGGTAATATGCCAATTTCTTTTTCCATTTTTTTTTTAAAAGGGTTTACTCTCAGGGCCTGAAACTATCACTAGCTGTTCATTCGTCCATTCGTCATTCATCCTCGGAAATTTTGATATGTCAGTTGTGTGTCTGTCATTTTTGAAGTTGCCATGGCAACTGCAAATTTCACATAGGTTTATCCAAGAATAAACTTCCTTGACATAATTCCGTAGATTATCCAGTTTTCTTCATCGAATTGGAGAAATTCACGATTTTTCATATTTCACAAGCATTTTGGCTTGATTTTGTATTAAGTTCCGTTTTTTTGACTTGCTAAGAAAATAGCGAAATCCAAGATGGTGGACCAAGATAGCGGGACAATTGATGTCATTTGAGGTGATTTGACGTCTTAAGTAACAAAAATAGCTCATGGATGAATGTATCCTTGTGCCTCCGTCTCAAAACGAATCTTCGTGTGAAAATGAGTTTGATTATCGTGAAATGAATCTGTAGGTGCAAATCATATGAATGGTTTCACATTTAGACTCGTTTTGACACAGAGACAAAACTCGGAAATGGCCTATTGGATGAATGTAGAAAACGTAGCTGAGTGAAGAAGAATAGTGAAATACAAGAAAATAAAAAAAAATGTGAAACATACAGAGATTGTGATGTCCAAATATGGTTGGTTATTGACACCCTTTAGGTGGCTGAGTTCGTCCTCTGACCTTGCTTGTGTCCGTTTGTTACGAGAGACCATAACAGAGGGGCTTATCTTGCCGAGGGCTGGCCTTTGTGATTTTGACGAGTCGATTATTACGTAAATGTCCGCATGCCCCAAGCACATGCACACATATCATATGAGTAGCTTTAGCGTCCCAGAACAACCTGTCAGTATCAAGCGCTTCAAGGGACAAAGAGCCGATACACTCAGTGAATCTTGAAATGGCTAAAGCCGTATACTCAAATGTATGATATTCTCATTCAAGTCGGTTAAGATGCGTGCATGCACTGTAACTTTCTTCTATATATTTTGTCACATAACATAGGCGTCGAAACATTTAATTTTTTTTTCAAAATAGTTTACTTTAGTCTTAGATTCTTACATTGGAGAATTTTTTCTTCTCGTGCGTAGAAGCGGAAGGTTATTCTCGTGAGTGACCTGCGATGGACTTGCATCCCGTCCAACGGTTGTTAGTAAGGCTCATGAAAGGCTGTCATTACTAGCTGTAATACAACAACGACTGCATCCGGGACACTTCTCATTCTACTTCCCAAGCCCGAAGGGCCTATGACATCATAACATCGTTACATCTTCATTCTTGAACAAACAAAACAAAGTGAAGGGACCGTAGGGTAGGTAATAGGTAGAAAGACAAGTGATTAACAAAACAACAGTGTTCACTGTTCAGAACTCTTCGTTAAGTCTATACACTGGATTCCAAGGTGGTGAAGTCCCTGATGTAAGCAGGTCTCTTAACAATCGTGCCACTTGTACTGGAAACAGGGGGAGAAACACCTGGCGAAGCTGGCTGTAAGTCTGGCTGCGAAACATCTGGTAACTGCAACGCTGAATGTTCAGGGGACAGTAGGTTTCCTGACGAGGGGTAGAGTTTGAGCATTGACCTTCGATTCCACCATGTCTTCATCTGGCATCGCTTGAAAGTTCCCAGGAACTTTGTTAAGATGTGAACGGTTTCGGCGGTAGATTCTGTCATCCTCTGTGTGGGCTTGATAGGAGCGTGGAGCTTCCTGACTACTCACTTGCGCTTTAAACCATCTTGAATGACCTGGGAACGGTCGGACTCGGACCAAATCGCCACCTTTTAAGGGTTGCAGCTCTTTAGCACCCCTGTTGAAGGAGAGCGCTTGCTTGGTTTGCCTTTGTTGCAAATTCCGGTGTACATTGGGAATGACTTTTGGCTGAAGCAGGTGGCTAGCCATGGGTAGTGGGGTACGGGTTCTACGCGAGAAGAGACGCTATGTAGGGGTGCTGTCCATTCCTTTTGATGGTGTATTCCGGTAAGTCCAGTAAAGACAAGTGTGGGTCATAGCTTGCATCAGCAGCTTTTTTCAAGCTCTTCTTAGCTGTTTTGACACTGTTTCCAGCCTTCCTGTTGGATTGAGGGTATCGTGGAGACGTTGTAACGTATTCAAACTGATACTTAGCAGCAAACTTCTTAAACTCAGCTCAGTCGAACTGTGGGCAGTTGTCTATGGTGAGTCGGTCTGGAAGGCCATATCTTGCCAGATGAGGTTTCAGCTTGTTAATAACCGCTCTGGCCGTTGTAGACTACAGCATATCCAAATCGAAGAAATTAGAATAGCGGTTAGTTGTAATCAAGTACTGGGTACCATTGAACTCGAACAGGTTTGCTGATATGCTCTGCCATGGTCGTGCAGGTATTTCGTGACATTTCAGAGGTTCTTTCTTCTGCTCTGGTTTGTAGCTGTTGCAGATGCTGTACCTTGAGATGAATTCTGTGATTTGCTTGTAGATACCTGGCCAGTAGAAGGCTTCTTTGGCTCTCCTGAGGCTCCCCTGCATACCCAGATGACTGGCACGTACTTTATCCATCATGGATTGTCTGAGGCTAGATGGCGCTACAATGTGCTCACCCTTGAACGCAACACCATCCTGAATTGGCAACTCGTCTTGGAAGAGAAAATAGACCTGCAACTGGGAGGGTACTTCAGCCCTTCTCTCTGCCCAGCCTTGTGTGATAATAGGAGCCAATGCCCTGAACTCTGCATCAACTTCAGTAGCCCTTTTGATTTCTTGCAGGGTTGCTCTCCGAATGGGTACATACTCTGCCATGTCTACATACTCAGTCTCAACTTCCGTTGGTGATCTTGTGTCTGCAACATTCCATACTTCCTGGGTGCCCGCTTTGTCCTTTTTAACTAGGGGAAGGTAAGCTCGGCTAAGTGGATCAGCCATATGCATCTCTGTATCCTTTCGGTAGGAAACGTCGAAGTCAAATTTCTGTAGACGCAACAACATTCTCTGCAATCACTTTGGTGCACTCAATAGCCTATTCTTCATAATAGACTCCAGGGGTTTGTGTCAATAAAGATCTTTCTGCCATACACATAGCCCTCAAATCGCTCAACTCCAAAGACAATTGCTAGTAGTTCCTTTTTAATCTAAGCGTAATTAGTTTCCATAGGTGTCAGAGCCCTGGAGGCGTACGCCACGGGGTGCTCATCCTGCATCAAGCACGCCCCAAGGCCACTCATAGAGGGGTCGCACTGGAGTACGGTCTTCTTTTGGGGGTCAAAGAACTTGAGCACTGGTGCCTGTGTTAAAACCTGCTCCACTTGATCTAGACACTGGCCATGAACTTTGTTGTCCCAGACAAATTCATTGTCTTTCTTGACAAGCTCTCTCAAGCTCTCTCACTTCTGCACATAATTTATCATGCCTAGTAGTCTCTGGATACCTTCCTTATCGGTATGAGGCGGCATTTTATTGATAGCCTTTAGCTTGTATGGATCAGCCCGGAGACCCTCCGATGACATGATGTGGCCCATGTAGCTGACCTGCTTCTGTCTGAACTGTATCTTCTCTGCGTTAAGCTTGCTGCTAACACCGGTTGAAGTTTTGGTCATGATCTTTGAGTGCATCCTCATCAGTGTCTCTTGCTCCACAATAGGATGTCGTCTGCTATAGCCTTCTGCCCTGGTAGGCCTTTAAGTGCAATATCAATCCTCGATCCTCTGAAACTCCTCTGGAGCTGGGGATACACCGAACGGCAAGCGGAGGCACCGTAGCGTCCCCAGGGTGTTCCAAATGTACTAGCAAAGCTGCTTGGCCATTTTCCGCATCCAGTACCGTTAACACTCGGGCCTTTGATAGCAGGGGCAGCACATCATCTATTGTAGGTAAAGGGTAATGATTTCTGTGTAGAGCTTCATTCAATGGTTTTGGATCAATACATAGTCTAAATTTGCCATTTGTCTTTGTTGCGACCACGAGTGCTGAAATCCAGCTCGTGGGTGTATCGACCTTCGGAATCACACCAATATTGGACAATCTGTCGAGTTCGAGTTTGAGGGGCTGTCTGAGGGCGATGGGGACTTTCCGTGTAGGTAGCTGCACTGGCTGGACATTCCTGTCTATCTCCAGGTGGAGTAGCCCTTCTAGTTTTCCTTCTCCAGTAAACACATCGATCCGTGTACTGCGAAATGTAGTCTTCCTCCTTGCGACCTTTCTCTTCCATACCACTTGACTCCACAGAAAAGATATTCTTGCTGTTGATTGTTAGCAGCTGAAGGTGTTCGCTGGCCTTCGAGCCAAAAATGGATTTACACTCACCACGATTCAGATAAAACTCGATGCTGTATTTCTTGTTGTTCTTGGGGTTGACGACTTTCAATCGCTTCTTACCCAAGGGTTTGACCTACGACAGGTTGTAAATTGCCAGGGTCACAAGGGTTTCTTCCAATGCACTTAAGCTGTCTTGGCCGCAGAGCTTTAACATGGTCTCATCAGACATGATGTTTACTGTGAAGTGAAGTGAAGTGAATACTTTATTTACCCTCGGATTGTAGAGCAGCTATATATGAGCTAATATCTCCGAGGATTTCACAGTGTCACATCAAAGGCCAGACCACAACACCGGGAACTTCATGCCCTGCTCCTTACGTCCACTGCTAACCATAACATTGAAGATGCAGGAGACGGGGCCTGCGGTTTATAGTCCTTATCCGAGAAGACCTGAACGTCTAACCATTTGCAGATATAATTACAAAGGCAGCACGTTCTCCTCAGTTATTTTAAGACCCTGAGTGTTGGTCCGGTCTGGGGCTCTAGCCCTCGACCTCCCGCACAGCAGTCCGGCGCTCTACCAACTGAGCTAACCAGGCGACTGTGAATCCACTGTATAACTAAAACTTTTCCTGGTTCCATTGACCAGTAGAGTGGCCAACACTTTGTTAGGGTGACAACTGGAGGCTGTATCACCCATAAATGTAATAAAAATTGACCATAAATGCAGCACTAACCATAAATGTAATAACTTTTAACCACAAATGTAATAAATCCATTAACCATAAATGTAATAAAATTTGCCCATAAATGTAACAAATGGAACAACCATAAAGGTAATAAGGGTTAACTATGATAAATGTAATAAAATGGCTATGACTTCCGCCAGTCAAGGGACCACAAACTTGTCATTCTCATTCTTCGTGAAATTGACTTGGAAATCTTTAATTAGACCCCTAAAGGCGTGGCTCAAGTTCTTTGTGACCCCTTAAAACAAAATACTACTTCTTCTTGTGCAATCTTCAACGAGGACTCTACTTTGAATTTATTGAATTTGTTTCATGTGCAAAACGTATATTGAGTTCTGCCGTTGTTTCAGCCTCACACCCCTTCCTGCCTCAGCTTCGACTTACTCATGCTTTCTCGCGTACCTTTTCGCGCAAGACCGCTTCGTACCAGTACGTAATAAATCACCTTAACTCTGTTCGCCTTCTCTGAATAACGTCGGCACGGACGCACTGATGAACACGTAGAAACGAATAGCACAATTCTGAAAAATTTGAAAAATTAATACACACGTATTCCTTGTAAAGTGATGTTTGATTGAATTCGACCCGACTCAAAGAGAACCTCAAGCTCCTTCAAATGGATGGAATGTCATCAGCCCCCAGTACTTCAGACGCTCTGATGTATAGACTTTTTAATCGTACGTTGGGGAGTTTCTAAATTATAGCTTCTTAGGCTTTCGTCTCTGGGTTAAAATACTAACGTGATGCACAAGTCCTGTGTCCTGAACTAAGAAGTGCACAAAGAGAATGGCAACTTTGTGGCCCCTTGACTTGGAAGTCATAGCCATTTTATACATTTAAGCCTTATTACATTTATGGTTGTTCCGTTTAATACATTTATGGGAAAATTTTATTATGTTTATGGTTAGAGAATTTATTACATTTGTGGTTAAAAGCGATTACATTTATGGTCGGTATTACATGTATGGTCAATTTTTATGAAATGTATGGTTGGTATTACATTTATGGTTTTCATTACATTTATGGGTAATACAGAGGCTAATGCATTAACCTGCCCTTTCACTTCAATCTCCTCCACATATATTCAAACTTCTCATCTTCGGATGTGTAATCTAGATACAGCACCTGCTTCTTAAATTCTTGGCTACACACCGCAAAATGGTTTAGCTGGCCACAATTCTTGTTAGATGTTCCCCATGCAGGGCAGTTCTTTTTATTAAAAGGATGATATCTGGAACAAAACTTGCACTTACGTTCTTGTGACTCGTTTAGGCTCTTCTCTTCTCTGACATCCTCTTGATTCATCTCCTTCAGCTACCTTGCTGATGTCTGCGACGATTTGCAAATGTTTATGCATTGTTCTAATGTGAGCTTGCTTGTCTGCAGGAGCTTCTTACGAGCAGAACTGTCATTGATGCCCACCACCATTCTATCGCGAGTTAGCGAGTCTGTCAATGATCCATAGTTGCATTTCTTAGCTATTTTTCGTAATGCGGTGACATAAGCATCAACTGATTCATTTGACTCTTGATCCCGACGGCTGAACATATACCTTTCATAGGTGTCATTGCACTCCCCAATGCAATATTCTTTCATCTTTTCTAAGATCACTTCTGGGTCTTTTCTCTGGTCTTCGTTCTCAAACTGCATAGCATCAATTACATCTAATGCATCAGAACTGGGGATAAACGTAAGTAACGTGGCTGCCCGTCGTTCCTTATTTCTGCCCGGGTTTTCGGGGTCTTTTACCTGAGCGGCGATTTCGTAATTTGACCACGCTCGACTGAATCTTTGCCACTTGAAAGGAATATTTCCACCGCTTAAATCCATCCTTTCGGAAAGCGGTTTGTTGACAGGAACAGTTATCATCGAGGGTTGTGTACCTGAAGAAGCGCCACCACCTTCTTCACTCGTGGTAGACATATTACTTGTACAGAAATCTCACCGAGAGAATTCAGAGAAAATACTTCAATTATCTCACCAAGTTGGCTTCCGGCCGGGCCACGAGCGGTAGTGCTATGTGTGTTTCACTTCTGACACCATGTAGCGTACTCCAAACAGGGGCAAACGATGACAACTCAACGGTTTTTAATAAAGCTCATGAAAGCCCGCCATTACTAGCCGTAATACAACAACGACTGCATCCGGGACACTTGACAGCCTATGACAGGTAAAATCTTTGTTTTTGTGCGAAGGTCACGATGTTGCCGATTTCAATTACAGCGTTCTGTCAAGTTATCAAGTCTTAACATCGTTTAAAAAGTAAGTCTCGTTTTACAATCATCGATAGAAAATGCAAAGAAAGAATCAAAGAGATAGAAACGTTTTGTTAACTGACCGCTCTAATTAGACAGGACTAAGTCAGTAACAGACCGTGACTAAATTTGCAAATATTCTGGCCACGTTTTCCTCACTTTTCCACAAGGCGTCTGGAAATCTACTATTGATAATTCAGCAATGGTAGCTATTTAAACCGTTTCTAAATTTTATTTCCTGAGCTTTGCGAGGGGAAAAAAACAACAACAGCAAAAACAAAAACAAAAACCAAAAAAAAAAAAAAGAAAAACAAAAACAAAGCAAAACAGAGTGCAAACTACTAGCAGTATGAAGACATGATAGACCATCGCATTTATGCACACAAGTTAAGCAGTTGCGAAAGGCAGTGTCTAGTAAGTCGGTGACTACATTTGGGCCAATTTATCAATCTCTTTAAACTAAAGATTTGTTATAGCTTCACAAAAGTCGTACTAAGTGATTTGAAAATTTTTCAGGGCCTATCGAAAACGCACCTGCATAAAGTCCCACGTTTTGTTTGTATTTCTCTCCCTCACTCGCCACTACAAAGAAATCGTATTCAGCATAAGAGATATTCCCTGCAAAATCTTCCAGATCAACGCGTAGCTTGTAATTTTTGTTGCTGGTCAGACGGTATATCTTGTCAAGCCCGAGCCAAAATTCACCGGTCAGTGATCCAAAGCCACGTTGGTACTCGGTCCAGTTCCGATAGAAATCCACAGAGCCGTCGAGTCTCTTCTGGAATACTAACCATCCCCCTCCGGCTGTTGTTTGGTCACAAAACACATCAAAGATGCCTGAACCATCTGGTTTGATCCTATAAACACCGCTATTCCTTTCTCCAGCTTTGTAAGTGTCAGCACATTGTTTGGAAACTATGGAACAAACAAAAACGGAAGAAACAAAAAAAAAAGGACTCGAGGTTAACCCTAGTTTGGACATATAAGCAAATTCATACCCCACCGTGTGGGGTTTCGTTCTACCGAGACTGAATCGCGGAGATACATCAATTTATTACAAAAAGATCTCTTATACCAAATACTCTACTAAACTAGCTTTTTCAATCTGTTCTTATTTAAGGAATGTAGGTCATTTTTTTGCGGGTTTATAATACCAAAAAACACCAATACTAATACAAATACTAATAATACTTAAGGTAATACTGATAGTAATGTTATTGTTAATGCAAATTTATGCTAATAGTATTCATAAGAATTCTAATAATAAAAAGCGAATAATAAAAAATAATACTAGTAATAAAAATAATGCGCCGTTATGATGGGAGCAGCATTATCAAGGATACGATGTGCGGCAATACAACATCATTATGATGTCTTAAGGTGTGTTTCTTTAAGAAAATACAAGATTGGATTCTTAATCTGAAAGAATTCGAAAACGAATTTTGCGTCCTTTACTAAACAGGTTAATCAAATATTTCTCGGACTCAAAAGTAATAATAGTAATTAAAATAATAATGATAATTTCAATGGCAATGACAATGACAATTATTATGATCATGATCATGATCATTATCACCATATCACTGTCATTATCATTATCATTATCATTATCATCATCATTTTCATTATCTTCATCATCATTATGATAATGATAATTGAAATGATAATGACATTGATAATGATAATAATAATGATAATGATAACGATAATGATAATGATAATGACAGTGATATGGATAGTAATAGTGATAGTAATAATGATAATGATCATGATAATGGTTATGATAATGACAATGACAATGGCAATGACGATGACAATGACGATAACGATGATGATGATGACGATGATGATGATGATGAAAATGATGATGATGACGATAAAGAGAACGATATAAGCCTGATGGTTTCTTTTTAGGCTTCCTCCCCACTTTTATTTGCTTTTGGGTAACTGTCTTGTTTTACCGTTACTTGCATTATGTGGTAAAAGAATTGGAGGAAGGAATGATGACGATATGATTGCTAATCACATGATCCAAACAGGCCACATGATTAAATGGGATCACTTTTATATTTTCGCCACTTAACAGTCTGATATAGATTGTAAACTGAAGGAAACCATATTGATTTGCGATTTAAAACCAGCGCGTAATGAAAATGTTGGCAGTTAGAATCTTCTTCTCTACTAGCCATCTATATTTTTTTTCCCAGCCGATTTAACTAAGTCTCTTTATTTTCATTTACTTTTTCCTTGTCATTAGTTTCCTTATTTGGTATTAGTCTTCGAGTTGAAATTTAACTGTATTTGAGGTAACCGTTACTTCTGAAGATGTCTTTACAACATGTGTTGTCTCGTTATGTTTATAGCCGTAGTTTGTTTTCGTTTTTGTTATCATGATAATCATAACGATAATGATGATGATCACGTTATATTTTGAAACACTCTCTGTTTCACAGGGTTGCATTACAGTAATTCACCACATTACATTATACTACATTAAGCTACATTTAACTATATTACACTACCTTACACTACATTATAATAAAGTTCCCCCGCAGCGCACGCTCCTATTGGCTGAAACAGCGTGCTTAATCAGAGATTAGGGAACGGGTTGATGACATTTAGCTGGCTTTCAATTTTTTCTTCGGAATTTCGATTAATCTGAATGTTAATTAGAAAAGGAAAAAACACAAAAGGTTACACAAAGCTAGACCATATTTGTTTTAATTTACATTGAAAATCGTTGACGTCTTCTATCACAACGATTTTCAATGTAAATTAAAACAAATATGGTCTAGCTTTGTGTAATCTTTTTGTGTTTTTTCCTTTCCTAGTTTGCATAATACGTGATCGGCCCGTGGGCATTGCGGGAGAATAATGTCCTGGCGTTAAGCTACGCTTAGCCAATCATAGCGAGCGTTATATCGGCTACAACCACTAGCCATATAATAATAGCAAATAAGAGTCAGAATAAAAAGATGGACTATAAAAATATCTTAACATGAAAAGATTGTCAAATAGGAAACGAGAATATAAAACTAAAATATGAGACATTTAATTTGAAGAAGTAAAAATTTTAATGAAGTCTAAAAAAAAATTGTCATGGCCTTATAACTAACTGTCCATAAAATGTTTAAAAAATGGTTTATGGACCTCGCTGTAACGAGTACGCATACATGAAGTATCGAGCTTCATGTGGCCGCAAGGCACCCTGGGCAGTTCGTACCTCGTGGTCGGCCATGTTGTATCTTAGTGAGCTGTAGCTATATGCTCTTGTGTTAAATATGAGTTGATGTTTTGGTACCTGACCGCCTGATTACTGATCGTTACATGGTGTCAGAAGTCCACTGGACCTACACGCCACGAGAACTGGAAATTTTGTGCCAAAAACAAGCAGCGAGGATCGACAATGGCGAATTTTCAAATTCCACCCCCCGACATTCTTGAGCTCAACGATGGCTCAACAGCATCGAACTGGCGAGTTTGGGTCGCTGCCTGGAAGAATTATACGCTGGCTACAAAGTTGGATAAAGAAGATGAAGAGCGACAAGTGGCGACGTTGTTGGCAGTTATCGGAAAAGAAGCAAATAAGGTCTTTCGTACTTTCACTTGGGCCACGGATGGAGATGAGAAGAAGATTGCTCCCGTCTTAAAGAAATTCGAAGATTACTGTATACCTAGAGAGAACACTATTTACGAACGTTTTCTATTCTTTACTCGAGATCAGCGGGAGTCTGAAACAGTTGATCAATACATGACGGAATTACGCCAAATTGCAGGGAACTGTGATTTTGAATCACTCACACCAGAGCAGCTTCTCCGTGATCGTTTAGTAACTGGTACCAGAAATGGCAAGGTACGTGAAAATTTGCTTAAAGAGAAGAAGTTGACTTTAGAGAAAGCTTTAGATATTGCTCGCGCTTCAGAAAGCACAGCTGCTCAAATTAAAGTTATGACTGTGGAATCTGGTTTGAATGTTGTCAAACAGAAAGAGAAAGAGCTGCCTGATGACATTCCATTGGGGAAAGAGATTAAGATTCGAGATTGCAGATTCTGTGGCAGGAATCATGAAAGACGCAACTGTCCTGCATTTGGCCAGACCTGTGCATATTGTAAAAAGAAGAATCATTTTGTAGCCAAGTGTCCAACAAAAAGTAAGGTGTCTACTGTCCAGGAGCGGTTTTATTTGAGTACAGCAGGCGTTGCAAGCGGGCAAGGACGTGAGGTGGTGACCCTCAGCGTGTCAAAGGATGCTGACAGTATGACAGGCCATGAAGTTGCCTTCTTGATGGACACTGGAGCTGAGTGTAACCTTCTGCCTTTGGATGTCTACAAAGGCCTGACTGGTGATCTGGACTTAAAGTGTCGATACTCGAGTGAAGTCGGTTCTGATCTTAGCCAATGGGTATGAACAACCTACCGAGGGCAAAGCCACCCTATATGCAACCCGTAATTGACACACTCACAAGATACTAGCTAGTGTAGTCAAGGGTCATGGGTATGAGCCAATACTGTCCAAGAAGACCATGTTAGAAATGAACCTGATAAAGATCCTTGATTGTGACCGTGATCCACGCGTAAATGTGCTGAAGACAGGTAGAGACCCCTTACTAGAACAGTATGCTGACGTGTTTGAAGGCCTTGGAAAGCTATATGGGAAGTACCATATTGTTGCTGACGAGTCTGTGAAACCTGTAGTCCACCCACCAAGGCGGTTACCTGTTGCCATGACTGAGCATGTGCAGAGGAAGCTGGAGGAAATGACAGCTAATGATGTCATAGCAAAGGTAGATCAGCCCACTGATTGGGTATCCAGCATGCTGGTGGTGAGAAAGCCTCTTTCTGAAGGAAGTGGAGAAACAAAGATACGCATCTGTCTTGATCCCAGGGACCTGAATGTCGCCATAAAACGAGAACATTTCCCAATGCCAACAATTGAGGAAATTGCAACTAGACTAAACGGAGCAAAGCTCTTTAGTGTGTTTGATGCTAGTAATGGGTTCTGGCAGGTGGAACTTGACGAGGAATCTAGTATGCTCACCACGTTCAATACCCCCTTCGGGCGCTACCGCTGGAAGCGAATGCCGTTTGGCATCAGCAGCGCACCAGAGGTTTGGCAGCGAAGAATGCGAGAGCACATAGAGGGGCTTAAGGGAGTAGAGGTCATAGCTGATGATTTTGTGATTGTTGGATATGGCAACACACCTGCTGAGTGGCAGTCAGACCATGACCAAAATGTGCGTGCTTTCCTAGATCGCTGTCGTGAAAGAAACCTGAAACTGAACGAGAAGAAATCCCGGCTGAGACAGCAAGAAGTTCCCTTCATTGGTCATATTTTGACCCCAGAAGGTCTCAAACCTGACCCATGCAAGGTGGAGGCTATAGTACAAATGCCTGACCCCACTGATGTTCACTCTCTGCGTAGATTCCTTGGCATGGTGAATTATCTAGCAAAGTTTCTGCCACGCTTGTCGGATGAAACAGAAGTCCTGAGGAAGCTCACTGAAAAAGATGCTGAATGGTGTTGGTTACCCGCCCATGCTGATGCTTTGGCCCGCATCAAACAAATGATTGTAACTGCCCCTGTACTTGCCTACTATGATGTAAGCAAACCAGTAGTCATCCAGTGTGATGCTTCCCAGAGTGGGCTTGGAGCTGCCCTCTTACAAGAAGGGTGTCCAGTGGCTTACAGCTCTCGTGTGATGACCCCTACTGAACAAAATTATGCGCAAATCGAGAAGGAGCTCCTTGCCATAGTCTTTGCATGTGAAAAGTTTGATCAGTACATCTTTGGAAGAAGTGATGTAGTTGTCCAGTCAGACCACAAACCACTGGAAACAATATTCAAGAAACCCATCCACAGCTCCCCGAAGCGACTCCAACGAATGCGACTCCGTTTGCAGAATTATGACATCCAAGTGGAATACAAGAAAGGCACCACGATGTTCTTGGCTGACACCCTAAGCCGAGCATACGTCGAGGGCGAACAGTCAACAGTCCCAACCAGTGATGTCCGTTCAATTAAGGAACGATTATTTGCCTTTGAGTTAGAGCAGATCAAGCACGATGAAGAACTGACCGTATCTCCCACTCGTTTGCAGAGGCTGCGCGAGGAGACTGCTAAGGATGAAGAGTTACAGATCCTATCTGATGTTATCCGCAATGGTTGGCCAGAGACCTTGGCAAATGCACGTGAAAATGACAGGCGTCGTAAACAAGTGATTGAGCTGTATTGGAACAGCCGGGATGAGTTGACCACAGAGGATGGTTTGGTATACAAGGGTCATCGTTTAGTCATACCTGCTGGTGAACGTTCTGACATTGTGAAGAGCCTGCATGAGTCGCATATTGGGGTCGAAGGGACACTGCGTCGTGCTCGTGATATTGTTTACTGGCCAGGCATCACGGCGCAGCTCAAGGATTACCTAGCAAAATGTGGTATTTGTAACAGCTATCGACCTGAACAATGTAGAGAGCCACTGCAGCCCCATGCTGTGCCCAGTCTTCCGTGGGAGAAAGTTGGGGTTGATTTGTTTATACTTGAGAGACAGACTTTCCTGATAGCTGTTGACTACTATTCTGGTTATTTTGAGGTACAAGATTTAAGTAGCACCACAGGCAATCGTGTCATTACTGTCTTAAAGACTTGGTTTGCCAGACATGGCATCCCTGTGACACTTGTTAGTGACAAGGGACCACCTTTCAACAGTGGAGAGTTTGAGTCCTTCAGTAGAGAATGGGATTTTCATCACATTACTTCAAGCCCTCGCCATCCACAGAGTAATGGTCGTGTTGAAAATGCCGTGAAGTCCTGCAAGTCGCTGTTGCTGAAAGCCCGTGCAGATAAGCGTGATCCCTTGTTGGCGTTACTCGAATGGCGCAACACACCTACTGAAGGAATGCACGCATCACCTTCTCAGCTACTCTATGGCAGGCGAACACGCACTCGTCTTCCTGTGGCTAAGACTTTGTTAGAGCCTCATGTGATTACTAGCGTACCAGAGATGATTGAGAGGAGGAAGCAGAAGCAGAAGCATTATTATGACCAACACACACGGGAATTGCCGAAGTTGGACAATGGTGATGCCATAAGAATGCGTCTACCGGGTGAGAAAGAATGGTCCCTTGGGCAAGTCATTGGAGACGCAGGCAACCGTTCCTATCTAGTGGAGGTCCATGGGAAACAGTATCGACGGAACCGCCGATGGTTAAGGGCCACTCCTGAAAAGTTGGAGCCATCCGAAACAAGTGAGCCAACTGAGCTAACTGAGCAGACTGAGACAAGCTCAGAGGAGCTACCGCAGCCGTTGGTTGTGCCGACCCAAGTAGTTGCAGAGCCACCAAGTCGTCCAACTCGTGAACGTCACCCACCACGGTGGCTACAAGATTATCAATGCTAAGGAGACACTCTTTTGATTTTGCCTCTTTATTTGTTATTGTTCTTTTTATTGTTGGTTCTACCTACTTGTATGCACAGTTTGTCTAGCACATAAGTACCTTGAGGCATAGAAACATTGCGGAACATTATTGTTTGTGTTTGTTGGACTACGAATCTAAGGAACTTAGGGAAGGAGATGTAACGAGTACGCATACATGAAGTATCGAGCTTCATGTGGCCGCAAGGCACCCTGGGCAGTTCGTACCTCGTGGTCGGCCATGTTGTATCTTAGTGAGCTGTAGCTATATGCTCTTGTGTTAAATATAAGTTGATGTTTTGGTACCTGACCGCCTGATTACTGATCGTTACACTCGCATGCCGTGCTTGGTTCATAATCTGCGAAACAGAAAGGCCGGTATTTCTACAATACAGTTTGGACAAGCTAGTTCAGTATCATAAACATGTTTACCTTCGCAGTGTTCGCCTTGAAATCCAGGCTTACACAAGCATCTATACCCCTTGTCTGTAAACCCTGACTGACAAATGGCGTTGTTCCTGCACTGTGCATTCTTTCCACATCCATTCTTAAATTAGAGACAAGCGAAAAACAACAAACTTTGAAGTGCTTCAAGAAAACGGACTGAAATTAAAATTTGTCCGTTTTGTAATTTTTTACTAAGGAAATACTACCTTTTTAGCGATACTTGGCGGGAATTATACAATTGCCTTTAAGAAACAAACTGATGATTCCTATGTACCATTCTGTAACCTGAAATCCAAGAGGGCAGCTATTGGGAGTTAATGATGCCATGTCTACGTTTTATGACATCTAGTAGTTTAATGTTTGGGACCTACAAGAAATTTCTGGACATGTTATTAATCTTTCAAGTCTCACTGTTATAGCTTTACTCCTTGAGTTAAAGGATGAGACTTTCAAAAACACCCTTCCCCCCGAAAGAGTACGTTCTAAATAGCGTTTGCCAAATTCTAGTCATCACTCTTGATAACAATTTGTTAATTAGGGAAATTAACATGAAGAGCATTATTTTATTTTTCGGTGTTCTCATTACCTTCGCACCACGATAATAGAAAACAGGGTCATAGACGAGTTCTGCGTCAAGTTCCAGATGAGTGGAATTATTAAGCTCGCACGTATGTGTTCCATTTTCGTTATTTTTAATATTGAAACTGACACAGTTGTCATCTAAGTAGCAAAGATATTCACAGTCATCCAGGTTCTTGGCGAGTAGTGTTCTTATCGTGTGGTTCATTAAGCATCTCTCGGCAAAGAAGTAGTGGGCTGGAAAGTACAGTTCACGATCTCGTCCTGAAAGAAATATTTTTATAATAATGAAGATGCTTTCATACTTTATAAATAACTGAGCCACTACGCGCGCGCCCAATGGTCGATTGGTGGGTTTAGATGAGATTATGTAAACACGGTTGTGACCTTTCAGATTTCGCGTATTTTTAAGAAATATTTTATAAAAGTAATAGAACACCTATTCGGTGTTTACAGAGCCACATCTCAGTACTCAGAGGATTGGGAGAACTCTCGAAAGCTACGTGTCGGGTTTGCATAACTGTGTTAAATTCTCCAAACCCTCCTCGTGTTTAGATGAGGTTATGTAAAAACGGAAAAAGTGCTCTATTGCTTAAGAAGCCTTTGTTAGGATGCAATACTGTGCGGAAGAATTAAAAACGATCCAAAAACGACGAATTTCGACAAAGACGGTGGCGATAAACCCCAACGCATTAATTCGACATCGCATTGCCGTCGTGTCGATTCATTCGACCCTTCGTATACCCGTTTAAACAAACACGTTCGTAGCGTTATGTCACGCACCGCCATAAGTCTGAAATTTAAAAGATGCCTGTTTTAAGACGAAGCATCTTCTTGAGCTAAAAAGTTGTTCTCAGATATAAATTTACCCTCTTGCCTGATGAAGATAATAACTTTAGTCGCTCTTTAGTTTTGAATTTCAGAAAACGATGACTTCACGTTCTTAGCATTTGCCTAGTTTAAAAACTTTACTTCCCACGAGAATTTTCCTATTGCTGAAATTAACTGGACGTTTAAAATTCTTGTTCTTGTTGGCTTGAGAAGTTGAGATGAAGTTAAACTTGATATTGACACTAGTATATGAACGTTCATTGAAGATTCACAACTACAAATATCAACCCAAGTCGATAACGTGCAGAAATTATGCGAATTATGAATCTGTGCATGGCCTTTAGTAACGAGTTGAAACCCAGTGACTTTGGCTCTGTTTTTACATGATCTTCTGTAAATAATGTGTGCTCTCGCTTTAAGTGTATTCTGCAGCAGTCTATAGATTAACATGCTCCTCTGATCACCGAGAAAATCAAAGGTCGTCCTGTGTCTTTGGATGTCTAGTGAAGTCAGAAGTGAAATGAATTTGAGGGATCAACTATTCAGAAAGGCTTGTAGGTCAAATCGTGAGATTGACTGGTCATCTTAAAAACGACAACGCAACAAAGTGAATAGCAAAGTGAAAAGATGTAAGAGCAATTACTATAAAGATCTATTGCGAGAAAAAGTCTCTTCACCAGATACATTCTAGTCAGCAATCAAGACGTTTTACCCAACAAAAATTAGAACAGGTTCTTCGGCCATGAATACACTATATTTGGTGTTTTGAAGACATGAGAGTTTTCCGCTTTGCAATTTTGTCTGGGCTAAGCCTCTCAATTCACGTGAAATCACATCACCTGAAAATTTTGTTTTCAGCTCTGTCTCCGATGGATGAAGTCTTCAGAGAGCTGAGAAATATTAAAAGAAATAAATCGACCGGCCTGGACAATCTTCCCCCTAGAATGATAAAGGGTGCAGCTACCATTATAACCAAGCCATTAGTCTACATAATAAAGTTATCCTTGAAGTCTGGTTTAGTACCCATGGAATGGAAAGCCGCCAAGGTTATTCAACTTTTCAAAAGCGGTTCTGTGGTTGAGCTTGTAAATTACAGGCCTATATCTATACTATATTGATTGTATAACAGTTGTTGTCACACCTCGAGAATAATGGTTTGCTGTCATCTTTCCAGTTTGGATTTCGACCCAAACGCTCTACTGAATTTGCAGTTACATATTTTACGGACATAATCAGGAAAGAAGTTGAAAATGGAATATCCTGGTTACTGTTTTTATCGATCTATCAGAAGTATTTGACACTGTTAGTCACTCGTGCCTTCTTAATTGACGTCTTATGGAATTAACAAAAAGGAGCTTCGTTGGTTTGTTTACTAATTACTTGTTTTCTCGAACGCAATCAGTTCAATTCAAAGGCGTTTCGTCAGATGCCAATCCCATATTTTCTGGAGTTCCATAGGGAAGTATACTGGGACTGCTATTGTTTACTATCCATTTTAATGATGTGCATACGCCTCTTCAGTCAACTTCAATTATCACCTATGCGGATGACACAGTAATTTTCACGGCTGCCAAAGATCTGGAATCCATTCAAAAGCAACTCAGTGAAGATTGTCATAACCTCTCATCTTGGTTTGTGATAATAAGCTTGTCCTTAAAATAACTGAAAAGAGTCAAGAAGAAAAAATAAACCGACTGAAAAATGATCAAACCGCCAAAATATCTGCTGTTTCAAAACAAAGGAATGTTCTTTCAAGCTTAATGGAAGATTAGAACAATCTTCATTTAGTGAAATCAGAGGCTATTGTTTTGAACACGTTATTCAAAGAGTATCAAGAAGGACATGAGCTTCACTATCGTCCGTTGACCTCCGAAGAGGATCAAGATCAGGAACTTTATCGCTGTAAAAGTAAGGAGAAGTCAATTTTGGAATTTGGAAAAGAGGTTTTGGAATGTATCAACGCGGCAGAACGTCGCTTAGCAGAAGAACTCGATCTGCCCTTAGATGCAAAGTCGGGTTCTTCTAAACCGTCCCGTGCCAGCACCCACTCAGACAACAAAATAGGTTCGCAATGCGTACATGTGTGGCTTACGAGTCGCCTTGCTTTTAACACGTAATTGAAGTAAAACTGAAGGGAAGGTTACGAGCTGGAATTTGGTGGTAATAAGTCAGTTGTAACATTTGGATTAAATTGACCATAACTTACAATGATATTTAATACTGGACGATGGAAGAAGTAACTTTCTGGATGTTTCAGTCAGACAGAAAGTATGGATTGACAGTATCTCTCCAGAGGTAAAACACTTTCCAATATGATGGTCAATAAAAAAAAAAGCATCAGAATTGAAATTCTCACGAATTGCCTGTATTGACAATTGTACATGTGGTCAATTATTTTCCAGGACCCTACTTTGATTTATATTTATATACCTTCAACCAAGCAAAATGTTTGTGCTAAAAGCTATGTTTTGGGTATAAACACATGCACATGTAGAAATGCCAGACAAGGAGAGCTTGAAAACACGTCCAAACCAGACATTCACTGTGCATTACTGGCTCAATGGACATGCGTGAAAAAAACGAGAGAGCAATGGAAAAAAACCCGAGTGTTTTCACACATATTTTTTTATCTGTATACCTGAACATTTGTTTTCATTTGTAGAAGTTAACACAGTAAATATTTTTCTACAGTAGGGTTGGAAAGTCTAAGGTCTTCAGCAGTAATGACACTGTGTTTATACTACAACTGGTTAATAAAGAGCAAATGCACTCTGCAGTGGCGGATCAAGACCTTGAGCTAAGGGGGTGTGGGGGGG
>CM042758.1:14385209-14387673 GCA_022496165.2 Catalaphyllia jardinei | reverse complement strand
TTTTTCAAACCAATTAGAACCTAGAAATTCCCTAAACAGCTTAATTATTTAGATGGATTGCCTGTAAGGCTTATCAGCCAAGGGATTCAAGATAGTAACTTTTGTCTTCTGAACTTATTAGCTTTCAAAAAAAGTTGTCTGATGGCATAAAGCCTAGCAGTTTCTTGAAAAATGTTTTGAGGAAATTCAAATTACAGAAGTACTGTGAGACTCGGAGATGAAATTTTTAGGGAGCTAGCAAGAATGGCTTTTAGGCAAGTATATCATAGTTACAGTACATGTACAGCTTGCCAAGAGGAGAAGCAAAAATATTGGTTTTTATTTCTTCATCCCCTGCTTACTTACTACTTTACGAGATGATGCAAACCATCCCAGCAGGAGTGGAGAGCACTAATTGTATCTTCAAGTTTCTTACAAAAATCTCCACTCTTACACAAGGCTATACTATTATCTTTGATATTTTTGGGAGAGATAAGGTAGAGATTTAGGGATTGACTATAATTATTAGCAAAAGATGATATAATGATTAATCATTACTAAAATGCTGTCTAACAGACCGACTTAGTAATTTTGACTTACAATAGACGGACTCTAACAGACCAATTTGACTAACAAAAGACGGATCGAAACTGACCAATGACTGATGACAAACTTTACACGAGTCTTCCAGTTAATACCATCATGGCTCAACTGACCAATCACTATCAACAGACCAGACTTATAACATCATCGACTGACAAACACTATTCACTTGACTCTGAAGATGACTTCCGCTCAGGTTGTCGAAACGTCAGTCACCAACAACAGTTCTTTTCAGAACTACACTCACCCGGCGATCACACAATACCAACTACTGATACTCCTGGGTTCAAACCATTTACTATACTAAGAACGAAATAACTATTTGGTGGAACGAAGTTATCCAAGCGAATTTCAAGTGCTTTATTGAAAAGATTTAAAGGTGAGCAATCTGATAGAAATTTTTTCAATTTTTTATTGTTGATAGTGGTAAGCTCTAGGATTGATTACAGTTTTACAGTGTAAGTAAGCTTATTTTACACTAGTGTTTTTTTCGGTCAGCAGACTGCAGACCAAAATGAAAAAAAATCAGTCTGCATAATGCAGATTAAGGGTAAAATGCAGACTGCATAGACTTTTTAACTGAATGGTGTCACTATTTCCATCTTTGAGACCTAACTGTAACAAGGGTAGCTGGAGCATTATTTAGGCTAATATGAGTGATATCCAGTGTAGTGGCCAGCTAATCTTGGCCGAGCAAAATAACTCGAATCTCTGCGTATCTGAACGATTCGAAGTTATTATGCTGTTCTGCACGATGGCGGGAACGAAAACATGGTGGAAAACTCAACTCATAAGCACATGGCAAAAACTGCGCCCGCACAATCTCTAGTCTGCAGCAACAATTAAAACTTCATGCATCGATCACGAAATGAAACCTACACGCTCCTCCCCAAAAGACAACACGGGAGTCTTTCTAAACTTAAACAACAGTCACTGAATACGCGAAAATTAAACCAACGTCCGATATTCTCAGTGTCTCTCAACTATCTATTAGTGTCTTAATACTGTTTCTTGATCTAGTCGTATGTCATTCCTTGAATACAACTCAGGCAGGTCTCTCTTGTTCGTTATGGCGGCTCAATAATTTCTCCTCCAACAAACAGAGCTTTCGCACATCTCTGCGGTAGACTCCATCTGCCGTTCTAATGACCACTTGACGCACCAATCCTTCGCTGTCTGGGAATGTCTGCTCAACCAAAGCTTTAGGCCATTGCCCACGAGGCGTGTTCCGATCTGCCATTAGAACCAAATCTCCTACTTTAAAGTTGGGCTGTGGACGCAACCACTTTTGGCGTTCCTGAAGTGTTGGCAAGTACTCCTTAGTCCACCTTTGCCAAAAATGATCTGCAAGGAGATGAATGTGCTTCCAACTTGCTTTGAACTTATCTGAGTTTTTAAACATATCTGGAGCAGACGACGGGTTTCTGCGCAACAGAAGGATGTGATTTGGCGTTAGCGCTTCTAAGTCTTGCGGATCACTCGACACTGGTGTAATCGGTCTATCATTTAAAATCTTCTCTACTTCTACCAGAAATGTCTGCAGTGCTTCATCGTTTAGAAGGCGTTCTCCAACTAATGAGTACAAGATTCTTCTGATGGAACGTATAAGTCTTTCCCAAACTCCGCCTTGGTGACTCGCCGCTGGTGGATTGAACTTCCACTCGATCCCTCTTTGGGTCAAGGTGGTCTTAATCTTCTCCTGATCCCACACTTGCAAAGCTTTGATGACATCTAACTCCGCTCCCCTGAAGTTGGTACCATTATCACTGTAGATAACCCTTGGAGGGACTCGTCGACCGACGAAGGGCAGAACTGCATTGATGAAACTATCTGTAGAGAGGTCTTCGGCCACTTCTATGTGAACTGCTCAGTACCTCAAGCA
>CM042758.1:14370209-14380209 GCA_022496165.2 Catalaphyllia jardinei | reverse complement strand
GACATTCTGACAACGTAAATTATAATTAAACATAATTCTGCTGACAAATACATATTATTTTCGCTTGACAATTCTTCAGAAAAATTACAAGAAAAAACATAGCTCGTAGACGGCAATACCATTTCTCAAGAAGCTCGATCTACAACAATAATAGCTTAATGCTACTATAATTAAAACATACAAATCTTTACTTGGATGAAATTTCCATGTTAAATAATCTTATTAAGATTTCTCGCTATGCGAGAAACAAATACAAAAGCAAGTGTCAACACCAACAATAACAATGAACTAGAAATTCTGCTTCCCAGCACTACAAGCCAGTTTGGTTTTCAGTTTGCATCTGCAATTTGCAACCAGAAACACTCCATACTGACAGTGCATGTATATAAAACGTGTCAGTGAATCTGGTCAGGAGTACGATACGTTGAGCGATCTTACACTTACCCTCATTTCCCGTGGGAAAATACGAAATTAGAAAAACCGCATATCATTACGAACTAGAAGTAGAATGGCAGCCGCAAGCTGTTTTCGTGTAAGATTCTCAGACTGAAACGTCTTGCTTCATGAGATACGGATAGGTTACACACGACAACCATGAACGATATCCGTTAAAATTCCTTGCGTCTGACTTTCAACATCGATGATAAAAGTATTCCAATTCACGCGATTGTCCAAAACCGGAAACCACACATGACCAAAAGTGCAGGCCCGGAAATAAAGACATAACTTACTGGCTAGTTGAGTAAATTGAGTTGCACATATTGAGTGAATGAACTGACATTACTAATTCGTTCGCAATTTTCGCTTCGGTTAAATTGTCATGAAATTTTATGGCTATAAAAAGACAAAAGCCGATTACAAGGCATTCCGCAGAACTTTTACTTTAATTATCCGAAGAACTCTTTATCATGGCAATCTAGTATAGCCATGTAGGACATATAGAATATGGTTAGTTATGACTTCCTTCTGTTTACGTTAAAAAATTGAAACCTTGACCCGAGGAACAAACTCCATGCCATTCCTCGTTTTCCGGCGGGGACCACTTGCGGTCCGCATCGGGGATCATTTGCGGTCCAATTTGGGGATCATTTGCGGTATGGGGATCATTTGCGGTCGGGGATCATTTGCGGTCGAGGATCATTTGCGGTCGGGGATCATTTGCGGCGCTGTACAGTTCCCGACGAACATGGCAATTTCATTACGTAGTTGATAATCAAATGGCGAACTTCGAAATGAAGTTGTGAATTTCACGCCGAAATTCGTTAGGAAGTTGCGAAGTTCGCGCTATTCCGTGTAGTTGGTTTGGTAATCACAAATGAATTGAAACAAAGTAAAAAAAAATCTCAACCAATCAAGGCCTTAGTGTATTATGTCTAGTTCTAGTATCGTAGTCTGGCTTATTTTCGCGGGCGCGACTCGCTCGCTCGCTTGTGTCTCGCAAATTCGCCTTTGCTTTCTGCCCCGGCGTATGAAAGCCTTGCTGACACGCTACTATTTAAGCCCCCCCTGAGACCTTCCTCTTGGTAAATGTTAGCGATCGTTGCCACAATGACCTAAGATCTATCGACATTCGTAGCGATCATATGAAAACCAATGACAATAAAACCCGAGAAACTCATGCTCACCGAAACGTTTCCATGTAAATTTATTCGATTCATAGACAGTGATAATCTACTATGAATATTATTGACAGCGCTATTCAAATATATTGTAACATGGCTACATGCTTTGCTAGGAGGTGTTTAATTTCATCAAAAGCTACCTTGGTGGTTGGGTGAAGTTTCATTCGCATGTATTTAATCACGAGCCAACTCGAACAAGAATTTTAGATGACCGATGAACTTCGGAAACAGTACAATTCTCGTGAGATTTCATTGGGTAAATGATAAGAACAAGAATTTCGTTAACTTATCCTATCGTTTATTGAAAAAAATTTAATAAACAATAAGTTTCACCCACAAATAGGTGAGCAAGGTCAAATAATCTGCAACCAGGATAAGCTAACGGAAACCAGCAGAAATATTATAAGAAAGACCATTGCCATGGCGAAAGTAAACATGTTGTTTCCCCGCATTAAACATGCACAACTTAAATGGAAAGTCTTAAAAGAAAAGGAGGAGTCAAACCGACATGAGTAACTCTGAATGGCTCAACCCTTCCAGCTGCTGCGTTTGCCACGTGCAAAGGAGGCGTTATTTTGACTTCACATCTTCGGCTGGTGCTGGCTCAAGGATCTTAAGTTTTTCAATAAAACTTTCCACAAGACTAAAGAACTGACGACATCCGTTGTGAGTGGTTTAAAAATGAATGTTTCGCGGTTCGTCGTCCTCTTGTTATGGATTTCAATGGCATTTTCAAATCCAACGCAAGCGGAGGGTGAGTCCATAACCGTCTTTACATTATAATATAAATTCTTGTTGTATACTCCCCTAATCTGTGTCATGAACGATATTTTTGTTGCTCTTCTCAGACTTGTTATTCTTGTTTCCATTGGTTTTGATTCATGTTCTTTGGTTTTTTCATCATAAATTAGACTAGACTTTCCAAATTCCAATTCTTGGAATCCAAGGGCAACGAGTTTGTAGGTCGCAATTCTGTTACATTCTACCATGCATTAGTCTTAAAATTAAATATTTAATGCGTATTTTTGGCAGAGTTCAGTTAGATCACCCAAAACTGGCATGATGTTAGATTTAATTTTCTCGGATAGAAATGTCGCGATATTTACAATACACTAACTACCTTTCTTCATAAAAGTGATTGCCTGTTAGCATATGCTTATAAAGACAGTGAAAGAAATAATATGAAAACTTGCACTATCTTATCTCCATGAGGAAAAATCGATGTAAAAATTGCCTGTCCTACTTCATAATTCATAGACTAAAGAAGGTTGATGCGACCAAGGAGAGCATTTTTAAGCGACCAACCTTTATTCTGCAGCCAACTGCCAAAGTCCTGGAGAAATTCCCAGCTATGCACTGATCTCTATGCAACGCCACCTCTATTAAGGTCATAACACCGAATAGATTTTCACTAAATTTTACCTGTTGGCTGGGTATCAAATAGAACTTAAGGTTTGAAAGAAAAAGGGGTTTGGAACAGGAAGACCTCCAATAGACCGCACAATTCCTTAAATTATCTGCTTTTAGAAACGTTTAAATTTGAACCACTCACTTTACGCATTGTGAGAGCAGAAAAATAGGGAGAAAGCTAAAAGAGAAATACAACAATGTATATGTTGCATCAATGTTACGGAGAAATTTGATATACGTTTCGTGATAAAGGCACTCATAACTAGTTGATTGGGATTCAATATGTTCCAAGCATGCAGTGTTCTTGAGGGCATATAAATTATCACTCACGAGTGCTAGCTATGCACTCATTTTCAGAAATAGTTTTTAACTGCACGGCCATGGGCCGAGCGCGGTTCATGTTCTGCACGGGGTTTATTTTTACGGTTTTGTCGGTGACCAGTGCTAAACTTCCGCCCGGCCAGACATTGAATCACGCATATTCAGAGAATTTGCAACAGCTTCCATTATAGTGTATGTATTATTTAATGCTTACTACAAGAACGCATTCCCAGTAATAATTGTAAATTTCTGTGACCGAAACTCATGAGAACACGCATTAAACTACAGTCAATACATTGTGTCGGACACAAATCAACTTTTTAAGTTTGATTTAGACAGAAAGCCGGATTCTTGATTAAAATTTCAACCAAATTTTTTGACATGGTTTCCATACAGCAAAATAGAAAAGACCACAGTTTACCTGCCATTTAGTTATTTATTCAGTTTTCAGCAATAGAAATCAAATTAGTCTTTCCTCAAGCAAAGTTTTTGATAAGCTGATTACAATGACTGGAAAAACAGTTGGGGTGCCCGTGCTCGTTGGTGAGCTATAGCCATTTCCCAACTGACAGAGCTCAATACCAAGGCAAATCCGCCATGTTTTCAATGTGCGGGTGCACGAGGGCGCGCTAAATGACGCCATCAATTATACACAGAACGGATGCGCAGTGCAAATGTGAGGATTGACCTTAATGCTACTATGCGATGAGCTACCCCTTTCACCTGTATGAACACAGGCAACTGCCTTTTTGTGTTTCGGGTTCTTGTTTGTACAACGTTGTTGTTTTGGGCAGTACTAATATGTAGATTGATAATCTTTTTCTATTGAGGTTCGACCTCTGCTTTGTAGCTGATTTATGCTGATGATCACATATTCCACAGAATTCATTATTTAACCTATGGTAAGCACTGCTCGTTTTGCATAAGTGTACATGAAGCTTTGATGACCGTGGCACAACTTTTTGGACATGTTTTTGCACTTTAATTACAACTTTTTTAATCTTTTGCATTAGACGCTTTATTTAGGTTGTGAGAATTCTTGACACTGCACTACTCCTTCTTCGCCTCAAGTTCTGTTGACACAAATTAACATGAACATCGTAACGAGATCTGTACGGTGTATTTATACCTAATTGCAATAACGTTGTCATAGAAAAAAGCAAAACGCACAAAGTAAAAAGCGAAAATCCAAATAGGAATTAATTAGCCATGTGATTAACATTTGCGTATTTAATAATTTGACAATTAATTTATTCACAATAACAAGAGATAATTCTGTAATTCCGCGCTGTAAAATTCCGCACAAGAAACACCGATGCATCGTCACTCATGGCCAAAGTTTCTGAAATACCCTTCGCAGTTTTCTGGTGAAATTTGCGCAAAATCATGCAAGATAAACACATGGGGCTGAAGACAGCAACGGTCATTTTCTCGAATGATAAACTGAATGGCTCTTCTCTTTAGCACTAAACTAAAAGATGCGTCACGTTACTGGAATTTACCCTAGGCTATATATATTGGGAAAAAAATTGAGCTATTATTTCTTTAGTAGTTATGCGGTGTACGTTTTGTAATTCGATTACGTTATTAAATACGCAAGATGAAGAACCTTCGAATTGCATCAGAATGACACCAAGAAACTGATGCAAATGATTTCACTCATACTACGTGATTAATATTTAGCTATAAGCGTGTGTGTTGCTATGATAATTACATGCTAATTATTCCTATTTGGCTTTTGGCTTTTTGCTTTTTGCCTTTTTCTATGACAACCTTCTTGCAATTAGATGTATATATTTTAACTGTTCTGAAACTTCTTGTTGTCATAAATTAATCGTGATGTGATGCGGTCGCGGTCAAAGGCCCTAAATACCCGATGAAAGGTTTCACGTGAGTGAATAGTTTATTGTGTCGACCTCAGTGCGTTTTTAAAACAGAAACGTTTTTAAACTTATTAGCCTTTGGCAAAATACTCTAATCTGGTAGCTCATGTTCACTCATCATCCCTCTACAATTCGCCAACACCCAGTTCGCCAACGTATGAAATCGATTCGCCAACGTGGAATGTCAGTTCGCCAACGCGGCTAAACTACAGAATACAGGGCCACGTTTTGCCCTTACACGCATATCAATTATTCCTCGTTCTTTTATCCACTGCCGAGCAAAACAAGCCGCTAAATATGTGAACCCAACTGTACTTAACGCCATACAACGTATTGCTCGTTCTTTCATCAACTGCCGAGCCAACGAAAAAGTATTTTGGACGTTGGCTCCCGAAGTAACTGAATGGCATAAGAAGCGTTGGCGAACTGACATTCGACGTTGGCGAATCTACTTCATACGTTGGCGAACTGTGAAACGACCGGTATTCCCTAAATGACATAAAAACATCTTTCACATAAACTTCACTCGCAGCACTTCACTTTCCAGTGGAAACTACTAGTTTATGTTCGGTGAACGAGAAGTTCTCATTTCCTCGATGCTCTTGTTTCACTGTGTGATCCACTCAACTCCGGCATCCACATGTGTTGTTGCTGCCTGTGGGTCGGTGAAGAGCAAGCGAAACTTATTTGCCAAGAAGGACAGCTTTGTCTTCATAAACTTGGTAACACTGCTTGAAACATGCGCCCTCAAACATGCGCCCTCAAACATGCGTCCTCAAACATGCGTACCTCTGGGTTTGAAGATTTCGGCTTCTTTATCAATGCTGCACACTTTTGAAATGCCGAAATTGTGATTTTTTATTTTTTAGTCCGTAGAAATAGCTAATTCTTACACATGTGTATTTCAAGTTTATCAAAGTTAATTTTCCATTTACTAAGAGGGAGGGTGAGTGGCGAAAATTGTCATTTCTGTCTACTGTCGACAACTTCCGAGACACATTTCGATCCCCAAGATACTCATTCATTGCGTCATATGAGGCAAAAAATGAGCTAAACAAGCATCTTCATAATTATAAAATTATCTCTTTCAGGACGAGATCGTGAACTGTACTTTCCAGCCTACTACGTCTTTGCCGAGAGACGGTTAATGAACCACACGATAAAAACACTACTCGTCAAGAACCTCGATGACTGTGAACATCTTTGCTACCTGGATGCCAACTGTGTCAGTTTTAATATTAAAAATAACGAAAATGGAACACATACGTGCGAGCTTAATAATTCCACTCATCTGGAACATGACGAAGACCTGGTCAATAGCCTTGTTTTCTATTATCGGGGTGCGAAGGTAATGATGACATCAAAAATATAAACAGCTCTCCATCATTTATTTAATTGTTCAATTAATATCAAGAGTGGTGACCACAGAACTTCTCTTAATCCTACTAAGACTTGGCCCCAGTTGTTCATCTTTTTTAAATAAGTACTAGTGAGCAACACACAGCAACATATCTTGTCAACTTGCTTTATTTTCTCCGACCGGTTTCGTCTGATCTCACAGACTTCCTGAGGAAGTTTGAACAAGATGGATAAAAGGAACTTATTTTATACCTAGTCTGTAGAGTACAAATCACGTCCCAACAAGGGTATGAACAGTAAAAAACACCTACAGAAAATTACGTGCAAGACATGACTAAAATCCTGCGTAATGCGCAAAGTTTACTTTTGAGACTGATGGATATTACGCTAAATCCGTGAGCCCCTCAAAAGGGTGTCGGGTAATCTTTCGATCAGCTTTTAAAAAGAAAATATGAGAATTCAAAGTTCGGTGATGTATTTTTCTTGGACAGGGATCGCGTTAGGATTTATATCTTTGAAACGAAAAACAAACGAGCAAAACCCCAACAACCTTTTGAAGACAAACATCTGCTTAGTGTCATGAAGTAATTGTTTACTTCCCAACGCCAAAATCCGTCGCGAGTCTTTCGCGTTTATGAATGCTACCCCAGTTACTGGTATTTGACCGAGCGTAAATCATTTTATATTTGCTTTTGACAGTTAAAAATATCTTCATGTCATTGTTAGTTCTATAAGCTTTAAAGTGATGTTTATAGGTTTAGGCACTAGTTAAAAACTGCGCGCCCGTGAAACTGGTTTTGCGCGATGCACCCGCGAACTTGATCCATACCCTTAAGACGAAATGCGATAGGCAATCGAGCAGTTTCAGTTTTACAGTGCTACTATGATCAAAATATCATTTCCTTTCCAGTTTTCTTCAGATTTTGAAAGCGTGTTCGCTTATCACCTAACTTGTAAAATTTTGAGTTTTGACTTTTATCCCAAGGCTGTTTATTTTGAGTGTAAGTTTTGGATTTCACGGTCCGCCATTATTCACGTTCAAAACTGACCGATAGGACATCAGAGGGTTGGATCTAGAGAAAATGACGTAATTTACTCACCAGCTTAAGATTGCAGCGAGTAAACGCAATTTATTATACCGCTGTTTGGAGAAAGGTTGTCTCACAAAAGGGGAAAAGCTTACGCGACATTGTCGAAAGGTATTATGGGTAATGGTGGTTTTTACGGTTGCTTCAAGATGTTTCAGCGTGGTGGAAGGAAACAGCACAAACACGCATATTCGTTAGTTTTCTTTCATTGTTGCTAAATATAATCACCTTAAACCTCAATCAAGCAAAGCTTAGCGCCTACTATCCATAATACCAATCGACATTGTCGCGTATTACGCTTTTGTTGGACAACCTTTGTCGAAACAGCTGCATACACAAAACAAGGGTTTAAAAGTCTGAAAGTCCGAAACTCCCGTGCTGCATATTAATTCAGCCGCGTATACACGCATCGCATACTTAAACTAGTGAGTCTTTGACGTCATTTTCTCCTCGACCCAATTCTCTCAAGATTTAAAGTTATTAATGGAAGACCAATGAATAAACAGGTGTCTAATTAAAATCAGAACTTACAACTCGGGTCAGTTAGTGGTTTGAAATCCAAAGAAAAAAAAAGTTTGTTTTTTTTTTTGGTCGTAGTACTACCTTAAATGGACAAAAACCCGTACCACAAAAACTCAAAGCATAATACTCATTTTTTGCATTTTATAAACGCTGAGGTTATAAATAGTTGTCTGAAATATCACCAAAAATAGTTTACCATGGGAACTCGACAAAGCAAATTTCAAAGTTCAGAGAAAATGTCTTCATTAGTTTCATTTCGCAATGCGATACTCAAATGTTTCGACAGTCGCACAGAAGTTTGCAACGCAATTTAAGTAATCTCGGTGCAAGGTTTTTGCCCGGTTGTTACTTGAAGGTGTTTTGTTTTCTCCTATTCAAGAACTTCTGTGGAAAGAATTCGCGGTGCAGTCAAGCTGCCATTTGTCAGTCAGGGTTTACAGACAAGGGATATAGATGCTTGTGTAATCCTGGATTTCAAGGCGAACACTGCGAACAAGGTACTTATATTGTGTAGTTCTGCGTTTCGTAAATTATAGTTAAAAGTGACGGCAATGCAGGACTAAATAATGGGTATAGTGTGATCGCTCGGGTGAGGGTTGTTCTAGAAAAACTATTATTGATGACTGATGTTTGAGAATGAGAATGAGAAAAAGAATAAGGATAATAATTAACTTTATTTATTGACGGTAACAGTAAACGCTTAAAAATCATTGGCCCTGATCTAATTCATGATTTTCGTTAAAAATTGAAAACTCAAATATGCAACGATAGTGTAAAAACTAAGATGAGATACAGTAAATTTAGTTGATAAAATGGTCCAGTTCCAATGGTCCAATTGTCCATAAGATGTTTAAAAATTTATTTTTTGAAGCTAGTGAGGGCTGGTTTTTGTGGGGGCTTCACTCTCCACTATGCCATTATCGACGGAACTTGTTTGTTCGTATCGCGTATCACGAGGTCTTCTGGGAAGAATTGAGTAGGCTTAAATGACGTGAGCGTTCGATATGGCGGCCATTGCTGTTTTGAGTACATGTAACAATTTTCCACAGTTTACCGTCGCGAGCTGGTTGCAGTTTTCAAGGCAAGTTGTTTTTTATTTTTAAATTGCTTTGCCTCGTTTTGGTTAGATATTACCTTTCTTCGTGCACTGACCTCGAGAACTGTGTACTCTTTGTTATTGCGCTTAGATCCCCGTGAGAAAATTTCTTCGCCGATACAAGATTTGTTTTGCTCATGCAAGCCATTCACGTATCCAGGCTCGGCGAGTGTTCAGTGTGGATTGTACGGGAGAACTGAGTATCCGCTTTCTCAAGCACTCTCCTCTTTACACAAACGAGTGTGAGTTATTGGACTCTACTTTTATCACGTAAATCGTATACGTGTACTTCTACTACTGTGCAGTCATTTTGAGCAGCCTTGAATGCAGTCAAACTGCTGAACTTACATGTACTGGAGCTGTTTGTTAGCTACATGGCAATATTAACTGCGAGTATGGAGACATAAGTTTAACAGTATCAGTCGAGGAGGCGAAGGATGCCCTATCAGATGTTCAACGGGGATGGATTCTTACCATGTCTTAGCTAAATGCGTTTTCCTTTACAACATTGAAACAAATTCTGGACCTGTAAAAAAATGATAGGCTATATTTCGTCTACATCCCATTGCTTGTAAGGGGAATAACAATCTATGATAGATCCGATAGCAACATCACTGAAGATGTGGAAAAAAAAACCAATAGTTTTATCGTGACAATAGCATTCTCCGTCACTTAAGAGAAATTAAATATTAATACACA
>CM042758.1:14332424-14352733 GCA_022496165.2 Catalaphyllia jardinei | reverse complement strand
TTCAGTGATAAGCGTGACAATAAAACGATTGAAGTCAGTTTGATCGTAGTACTGCTGAGCTATCAAACATAAAATGACTCCACTCAGGCGGAACGTTCAAGGCAGAATGAGGCAGTGTTAGTGGATCAGGAGGGTATACAATTTGTCAAGACAACCTTTTTTTAATCGCATCGAGTCAAGTCACCAAAAAGGAAGAAATCTTATTTCTGCCTTGTTAGGGGTACAAAGCAAAATTATTAGCAAAGAGTTGAAGGCCGGCGTTAATAAATGGTTGTACTGACCTTAGGATTATTTTCCAAATCACTCGTTGCATTAAGTCTTTATTTCTCCTACAAAGATAGCGGGGTCAGCTGTTCCCATATGTCAGAAGGTGTGTCTAAGGCTAGTTGTTGGGACTGCTAGGATTTCAACATTGGAAAAACAAAACGCAGATTGCATGACAAAAAAACCGAACATTTTAAATTTAAAGCGATCACGAGTAGGTATCATGCATCTGCTATTGCAGACCCAGTCACTTCAACTGCTCATAATAAGAGAAGTATTTCTGATCTGCAAGGGCAAGACCCTTGAACTTTCTGGGTTAAACAGGCGTGACCAAATTTAATCTATATGTATCCGCGTTAGTACACGTTTCACTTTTCTCTATTTTTGTGAACCAATCATGTCATATATTTCCATAAGTATCATTTAAATTTTATCCATATTTACTTAGCTTCAGTGTAGGCCCCGAGCAAGCTCAGTCCTCTCTAACAGAAATATTGGGCATTAAATTTATCTTTTTTAGCCATGCGGACAGCCTTCGAATTTAATTGGTTTCATAAGTTAACCCTCGGACCTACAAGCAGACTCATACCCCCGCCACGGCAAACATGAAGGGGGGAGGATGAATGAACAGCTAGTGATAGTTTCAGGCCCTGAGAGTAAATCGTCTTTTCAGAAATTCGTAAAAAGCTTTATGGGGGTTGGCAAAAGGTCGGTCAGACACACATTGCAACATAAAGGACGCTCTAGTAATTAGGGAATTGAAACTTAATGATGTTAGCAGCAAAAAGCTTGATCTTTATTAGCAATTATTTTTCAGCTTCTGTCATTTTTGTTCGTTAATTAGTTACTTATCTTAAGTAACTTCAAAAATATAACGTATATTTTTGGAACGGTAATTAACACCTACAATCCCCGACAAAAGTCTTGGCACGCTTGCCCACTTTTGCAGTATCTGTCAAGGAAATTTATCAGTTCGCCCTCCTCCCCCAATTCAATGTTGTTTATTGTGATGAAGTTGTCATTGCTCGTTTCCAACATTGTCAGGGGGGAAGGGGGTTCCTTATTCCAGTGATGCCATTAGTTATCGTTTCCAAAATAGCTTGTCAACGCATCTTCCAGTTTTCTGATCCAGGCGTGCCAAGGACTTTTGTCGAGGATTGTAGCACTAAGTTTAGCCACTCACCGAAGTATCAGCTTTTAAAGTGAACGTTTTCATTATGAAATTCATCTTCAGAGAAGCCCAAAATTCAAGCATCGTTGCCTCCATTTTGAGCATTTCTCATATCAGCAGCGAGGCCGCGTTTTCGTGATGTCCTTTGGTCCGAGTACAGGCTCCCCAAGCTCAAAATACGTGGTGTATGCGACAGCTTGTGTATATAGAGAATTGTATGGGAAAATCACCGATCGTAAAAAAATTGTGTAAATGACTATCTCATTTGCAATGAAGTTTTCCTACCTCAAATGTGTGACGAACTTGTCTCTTGTGCTGATTTTAGAGCCATTCTGATGCCTTTTAGTAAAGTTATTTCAAACCGTTTCTCCTCCTTCTATAAGAATGGAAAGGCTGACCACTCCATCCATCGCTGGCCAGACGTTAGTCCACAAATCGCTTTCTCCTCAATAGGAAAAGTCCCGAATCGCAATAAAAACAACAGTTCCATAAAGCCAAATAAATTTCACTCCAAATACGTGTGCCTCGGCGGCCGAAAGACTCGTGAAGAACGAAAAATTGGCCTTAAAATTGGCCTCTTCGGCTCTCCTGAGACGCTTGTGTACCTGCCGGAGACAACGGTCGCTCGCAAGGTGGTTTCATCCTCAACTCTAATTGGTCCATTTGAATTTGAGCGCGCACTGACGACACGACCGTCTACCGGAGGGAAATGTACATTTTGTCGTGAATCAAGTGCCCCACTAGTGCTCCCAAGGGCTATTTTCTGACACCCGTATAGTTAACAATAGCCAATCGCAGCTATGTTTACAACAGTCTGGGAAAAGCCCGCAAAATTGATGAATGTGACGCTACCGTGCAAAACAAAGCAAAATTCGCGAATATTCAGGAGTTTCACTCAACTCGTCCAGTAAAGCCGCAATTATATGCTGAAAAACTGTATTTTCTGCTCGACAGCGACTTTCAGATTTTTCAATTCACAATGTTTTACAATACTTGCCACTAGCCTCGACTTTCCAGCGCCGGCTTGCCCGGTAATCAAAAGGTTGTGGCCCGCCGAGACAAACTGCAGCGCTTCTGCTTGCTCTGCGTTGAGTGCCATCACAACGAAGAAATTAGAAAATAAGAACACGATAAGAAAATAAGAAAAAAAGAAATAAGCTGACAGAGACTATCACCGGATCGCAACGAGCAGAAAATACAGTTTTACAGCATGTAATTGCGGCTTTACTGGACGAGTTGAGTGAAACTCCTGAATACTCGCGAATTTTGCTTTGTTTTGCACAGCACCGTCACATTCATTAATTTTCACATAGCTTTTCGCGGGCTTTTCCCAGACTGTTGTAAACATAGCTGTGATTGGCTATTGTTAACTATGCGGGTGTCAGAAAATAGCCCTTGGGAGCACTAGTGGGACACTTGATTCACGACAAAATGTACATTTCCCTCCAGTAGACGGTCGTGTTGTCAGCGCGCGCTAAAACTCAAATGGACCAATCAGAGTTGAGGATGAAACCACCTTGCGAGCGGCCGTTGTCTCCGGCAGGTACACAAGCGTCTCATGAGAGCCGAAGAGGCCAATTTTAAGGCAAATTTTTCGTTCTTCACGAGTCTTTCGGCCGCCGAAGCACACGTATTTGGAGTGAAATTTATTGGGCTTTATGAAACTGTTGTTTTTATTGCGATTCGGGACTTTTCCTTTTGAGGAGAAAGCGATTTGTGGAGTGACGTCTGGCCAGCGATGGATGGAGTGGTCGGCCTTTCCATTCTTTTAGAAGGAGGAGAAACGGTTTCAAATAACTTTACTAAAAGGCGTCAGAATGGCTATAAAATCAGCACAAGAGACAAGTTCGTCACACATTTGAGGTAGGAAAACTTTATTGCAAATGAGAAAATAGTCATTTACACAATTTTTTTACGATCGGTGATTTTCCCATACAATTCTCTATATACACAAGCTGTCGCATACACCACGTATTTTGAGCTTGGGGAGCCCGTGGTCCGAGAGATTTTATCCAAATGGCTTCAGACAAGACTTTTAACTACCACTCCTGGTTATGGCTGCTCTAACTTGAGCTATATTACTTTGAGTCAAACATGCTCCAAACTCCCAAATACAAGAGATTTTGCTGCCCTTTTGAAGGATGTCAAGTCAGTTGCAAGTTTTTCACCTTCCCGCCAATTTCCAGTCAGAATGAATAACGTCACATAAACACGGCCTAGCTGCTAAGTCAGTTTCAGAATGGCGACCTCCGAATTCCCTTCTCTCGAGACGAATTTCTTCAGTCGCGATAGTAAACACTTCAGAGGCTTAAACTTGGACGAGTGGAAGAGCTAAATGTTTACTTGCTTTTGGCACGTACAAAAAAGTAAGCTTTTCGTAGTGACCTTCTCCTTTAAGATATTGTTGTTACTTTTAATAAGAGGTCACTTCTGAGAATAACGAAACATTCGAAAGCTCAAGAAAAAATAGATAACTTTTTTCCAAAAATGCGTTTTATTGTCATGGTTATCACGACGTTCGAAAGTTTCATTCTTAGACTGCACTAAAATTGGTTCTCGTATTTAGTCTTCCGATATATTTGGTTTAGGAACCGCTGAAGATAGGCTGACTTATCACAATGGTCGTAAATTCTCTACGAAAGATCAGGATAACGACGCATCCTCAGTTAACTGTGCCATGCGAGAGGCAGTACAAGGAGCCTGGTGGTACGGTGACTGTTCCAATAGCAACCTGAATGGAGTCTATGGGGAAAAAGTGGACAATGGAACTTTGGAATGGGGTGCCGTTTTCCCCATTAAGAGAGCTGAAATGAAGTTCAGACCGATAGATTTTTAGCATCAGCGCTTGACGCGATCTCTTCTACTGCTTAATTCAATTTCCTATCTCAAAATCTAAAAGTTAACACAAGTAGATATAGGTGGTAGCCTGTGAAGATTTAGGTTCAACTATGTTATGTACAAAGAAATTACAATATTGCAAGTTGTGATTTTGAAATACATTCTAAGGCCACCTTTGCAAGGACTGCCGGCGGCGTTTACCAGGAAATAATTTTCACACATCTGTTAGAAAGAGGGTAGAAGGTACTCAACATAGTTAAATACCCATTTAAAATAAGATTTCATTTTTGACATTAAGGTAAACGTTTCGTACGTAACTTCCACAAAAAATGGTACCCCTTTCAAAGTCCCTGCAAAATGTCCTGATGAAATCTTTCGATAAAACAAGAGACAACCAGAAAATTTCTACCCCAATGACATTAATTTAAAACCTAAACTAATTATATCTCAACTCGTCAAGCTTGAAAAAGGACCCCTGTTTTTATTTCACTACTCATTTGAAATCGCAATTTGCCTTAGAATCATTTCTCTGAGGCATTATAAGGCTGATACGGCCACTGAATAGGCCATTTCCGAGTTGCTATTTGCCTCGGTTTCGAAGTGAGTCTTGGTGCTCAACTATTGAAATGGAATTAGTTTGATTTGCATAAGAATACGCAACTCATTTCCATTTGAATGGTTGTGCACAAGGACTCGCTTTGATACTGAGGCAAGCAGCAACTCGGAAATGGGCTATTAATTTGTCTGCGATTGCGCATTTGAGATAGATTTTATAGATAATAGCACCTAGGAGCTGAGGAAATAGCTTGAACAAAAACCTAGACTGAGAAAAAATATAAATATTGGTTGGGCATTTAGAAACGAGTAATTCTATTTAGCCTCACGTTATCGCTTTCCTAGCTAGCCTGGGTGATTACGCAACCATTCTCCTTACTAACTGCTGTCAGCATGGAATAAAATGTGGTATGTTTGGAATACAAAACGAATGTTATATATCACCGCCATCATATATCACAAAGCCTCCGGATTTAAGTTTTCTTTCTCAACTTAACTCTTAACATTAATTTTAGGCTCAAACTTTAACACATTAAGATAACCTTTACTTAGGTTCACGGTACGTCTTTATTTAGTTTCAATAGGATCAGTTAGGAGAAATTATAGGTATGAATGTTAAGAGGGAAACAGATTATGCCGTCTAAAAATTTCATGTCCCTTCCAAAAATAAAGAAATCAACTTCTGCTATATGGTTTGGCGTAATTTTGTATCTGCTGCTAAGGAATCCGTTCTATTTGTTTGGTCGTGATATTCTGAATATCAAGATAGGCCTTCCACATTGCTTAATTACTACTGACTTGTCTGCGAAGGGAGAGAAGGCGCATGAGTTACGTTGACTGAATGTGCGTATATGTACTAGTAATTTTTTAGAAAACAGTCCTAAGAAAGCACGCGCGCTGATTGGTTAAAAATCCTGTTTGTATAACTCGATGTAGACACAGAACTAGCGCGCGCTGTTGACGTAGTGATGGCGCGAGCAAAGAGAACTTACATTTTGATAATCAAAGTTAACAAGTTGTTTTCCTTTTTCTCGTCGTGGTGTTTTCTAAAAGAAATAGAAAACATGTACTCCGTGTTTGTATCGAGTTATACCAACACTCGTGAAAGTTTGGGAGAACTCGAAAAAGCTGTGGAAACACTCGCCTGCGGCTCGTGTTCCCAGAGCATTTCTCGTTCTCCCAAACTTCCACTCGTGTTTGTATAACTCGATACAAACACGGTACATGTTTTCTATTTCTTAATTACAACGCAGTTCAAATATGAAATATTTCATATATACTTCACATCATTTCACTAATCACGGGAAGATATGAACTCAATAAAGTGACCTCGCTCCCAATGCGTGGCTCATAGTTGGTAGAGCATCGCACAGGTATTCGTAGAGGTGACGGGTTCGCATCCAATTGAATTCTTGAATTTTTCAGGCTTCTTCTTTCCAATTACTAACTTGAAAATTTACTGCGATGTTCATTCTTCACTCTCAATTTTGAGTAGCACTTTTAAGAGCGCCTGTCTGAGAGCATTGAGAATCTCGCGACAGCGACTATTTTGGCACATTGCTCATATTTTGCCTCAAGATACCCTTTGGTGAACTGTTTTAAAAAATCCTAATTTTAAGTTCCAGCGCTTTTTTGTTTTCGAGGAAAAAATGAAAGTTCAAAACTGCGGTTAAATTGCGTTTGACGCCCAATGGAATTCCCCAAATAACACGGAAAGACGAAGCTTTGGTGAAGTCTTTAAATTGAATCAATTACTGTTAAATTTTGCTCAGATATAGAGAAGCTATTTCTCTTCACGGCTAAAGTTAAATATGTCAAATGCTCTATTATTTTACGTTTTCAAGCCATTAAAAACACTTCCGGCGACCGATTAACGAGCGGCAAAACTTTGGCTATTTTTGACTGGATAATACCCTCTCTGGTACCTAATTTTTTCAGAATCTAACTTTACAGCTGAAAAGATTTGTCTTTTAACTGTTATCGCGCCAGATCTCTAGGTCGGACTTAAACTGGTTCCCTCTGAAAAAACCTGGAATCTACAAACAATGTTCAGCACATCTTTCCAAATATTTATCTACATTTCGACATAAAGAAAGACAGAAATCTCAGTGTCTGCTGCTATGTACATTTTAGTGACTGGATTATCGTTATTTCTGAGCAACTTACGAAATAAAACCCTGAGATATATATTTATCTTGTGATTATTATCTTGAGATTTCAAGATAACTTGCTGTGGGAAGCCATTTGAAAATGACATGGCGACTTCCCATGTAAACATTGCGGAAATGGTCGTCTTTTCAGGGATGCATTTTCAACTTTATGAATGCATTTCAGATCTCTCCAAAGAAGATTTGATAAAAGATAACATCTCGTCAGTGTCTAACAGCGCTTAGTTTACTTGCAATGGTGTAAAATAATTTGTTATTTCTGATTTTCCGACTGGACTGTAATTTGATCTAATTACACCTTTCACCTACAACTTCCCGATACCGCGCAAACCACGCACAGTCATATCAATATATTTCTAAAATAAACACAATATACGCACCAAAATCCATTTTCCCATTTACTTGCTATCGCTTCCAGCTTTCAGCTAACATTAAAACATCCGGTGTAAGAACCAGATGTGTTTGAAATCTTCACCATACAGGACAGTTTATTTACGAAGTAACACAACAGCCAAGTCACGCGCACACCAGGTGCAGTAAAATTATTGGCCACATTAAACTGGAAAACCTGTAACATGTGTGAGCAGTCCCGCTGTTGGCTTAGCTGTGCCATTTTGTGCCCCTAAGTGTTTGTGTTTTTCATGATTATGGCATTTTTCTGTAGTTACATTACGTTACAAGGCAGGCCAAGTACTTGCGGGCAATCGAGCGACTATCCAGGACACGTCGAGTGCGTTAGTCTGAAAGACTGCACTAAAGATGTCAGCAGTCATTTAGCAAGCTTCAAACTAGGTGGGGATGAGGGTATCAATACAGAAATGATGTTGCTGTTGGCGAGAGCAGATGAGTGGTGTCATTTATGCTATTTTTGAACCGTAAGTGCCAACATACAGATAAGATGTTCAGCTAAAAGCTGCCAACGTTTCAGGTGTGTTTAAAGTGGAAGAAGAGCACGAATTGCTTAATATTTGTCTGCACCACAGGGCTCTTTATGGCATCCATTGGAAGACAGGAAAATCTGTCTGCACAGTCCCTGCGGAGATAGCCGCCCACAAATCGGCGAATGCTAAAGGGAAGCTACCGAGTGAATAGCCACCAATCGGCATTTATTTTAGAGGAAATCAAGATTCTCATTCCAGTTGGATCGCGTGAGTTGTTTTGGTTTTATCAGTTGCATGTAGGCTAAAATGTTTGCAAGATCTCGTACATACATGTAACTGTTCCTATTTCTGAACCATGAGGGGTGAAACACTGGCCTGTGAAGCAATCGCAAAGGGAAAAAAGGCAAGCTTTCCGCGATAAAATACAATATCTATTTCTTTGGTCTTGACGTCACTCTGATCTCGTAATAGCTTTTTCGAGTTATTTTAATTGTCCTCGAGCAGTATATGTTCCAGCAACAAGTGAAAGGTTTATTGCGTCACTTTTTCAGCAATTTGCAAACAGTGTAAAGAGTTCGTGAGTAAACAGCTGTTGGAAAGTAAGTAACTACCGGAGCAGAAGTCAGAAGCCTGTGCAGCACCTTTGGCTGCGCCCCCGGCTGAAAAACCTGCGCTATAGGCCGAGTCATCTCAGCAACAAAACACGGTAAGGATCTGAATAATTTTGGGCCGAGTGTTAATTTAATCATGCCAGCCCAAAACCCACCCCAACACCATTGCACACACTTCCACAACATTCACCCACATACAAAAAATGAAATAAATAGGTTTTTTAGTTTCTATTGAAAACATTTATATTTATAGGAGGCATTGGTGGAATCAGGAGGCATCGGACAGCGATGTTTCATCGGCAGAATTATCAAGGCTTGCAATCGACGATGAGACTTTCCTTAGTCCAGATACAGATAGCATTGTTTCCAGCACGAGCGAGGAAACGCAAACTGTGAAGGCAACGTCGGTAGTGCCTCGAGAAAAGTTGAATGAGTATTTACTCTCCGACGGTATCGCACCGATAGTTAAACCCTGGCTTGAGTGGGAACAAGTCACTGACAGAACCAAGCAACGATACACCAAAAAAACGCCAGAGATCGTGTCGTCGGTCCTCCGCACAATCAGCCCGAAAGACGCAGGTTCTCTTTGGCAGGCCATTGTCTCGTCTGCTGCCATGGACAAGACCCTTGGTCTAGAAGAATTGTCGCAACCGTCAAAAGCCTACCTCGACGCTTTGGCAGAGGCTTACAGCAATGCAAATGGCTGGGACACGAGAAGACAGATTTTGTCCATCATGGCAGGCCTTGCCAGCTACAAGGCCATCTCGGTGTTCATACCAGGCTTGTCGAGATATCATTACACCATAGCCAACCTTCATCGCCTGCAGTTTGGGCGTGGCACTTCCATGACATACCAACCATTAGTGAGAGTAAGAGTTGAGCGGCAGCAGTTGGACCATTTTCTGTCCTTCATTACAAGCCCTCATCCAGTCCAAGATCTGCCTTTTGGACAGAACATGCTGACGCTTTCCTCAGGAAAAACCATTGAAATACCGAACGTCATCCGTACGCTCATTCCACAGAGGATAACGCGCCAGTACAAACAGTACTACTATGAGACAGGATTCAAGCCCTTCAGCGAGCGCACCATGTTAAGGATACTTGCAGAATGCAAAGCTTCAGTGCGCAAGTCTCTTCAAGGGCTTGATTACTTTGGCGCAGAAGATGCTCGCTCTTTTGAAGACCTCGAATCTTTAGTGCGCCAGCTTAGCGAACTTGGACTGGGAAAGGAATCAGATGGTATTGACATCCAATCCTCTAAGACTGCCAAATTGTATCTTAAAGGCGATTTCAAGGTAAAAGTTGTCTTTTTGAAAACTAACTTTAAACAATTCTACGACCGGGACAAAATCTGTCTTTTTAACAGTAAAACCGTTACATAGGAAAAGTGAAAATACTCCAATGGCTCTCCCATCGAAATATCGAAAGATCAGGCTTTGATAAGGGAGAAGGGTTTGGTGAGAGAGGGATAAACGGCCAATTGACGTGAAAAGTACCTCCATTTATTCTGTGATGGTGTATTGTTTTAACCGCACACGATTTGTTCCTTAATTCTCTTTGACTCAAGACCATTTGAATGAGAGTACCTTATCAGTGTACCGATCTTGGCAATGCAGGTATGACGTGTAATGCATTTAAAATGCATTCCTTGACAGGTTCATGTTAGCACCAACTCCGAGGTAGCCAGTCACTGCAGTGTGTCTGCCCTTAGCGATTGTGCCAATCCAGACCTTCGGCAGCAATGTGATCACAGACATGAAGACGTATGTGAACAGTGCGAAAACCTAAATTCTAAGCTGGCTGCCATTTCAGAAGCCGTTGCTGTGGCGCTGTTTCACACGGATGATGACCGAGACGAAGCTGTATATCTTACCAACCACGCCACGCTTGCCATTCAGTCATGGAAATGCCATTTGTTACGATCAGCACACCAAGATCAGGTTCGCCTGGATGTCATCGATGTTCTCAACCAAGAAACAGTTTTCATTTTAAACGACTGGGCAATTTAGTTTTTGCCGCAGAGGTACCGAGAGTCGCAAGCAGACTGGTTTGGCAAGCGTGTTATTTCCTGGCGCATATCAGTCGTATACCGACGGGTAGAAGGGGTCCTGCAGTGGCAAGGGTTTATCCACATCATCCATTCATGTAGCCAGGGAAGCTCTGCAGTCGTAGCCATCATGCAGCACGTGCTGACCACACTTAAGCAGGAGCACCCGGAAATAAACACAGCCTTTTTTCGTCAGGATAACGCCGGGTGTTACCATTCTTCTCGCACAATCCTGGCGTGCCAACACATTGCAGAACACGTTGCAGAATTCGGGTGGCACGGATTGATTTTAGCGATCCACAAGGTGGTAAAGGCGCGGCAGTTCGATTGGCTGCGTCATGCAAATTCCATGTTAGGGCATTCATAAATGAAGGGCACGACGTGTGCACTGCAAATGACATGAAAATTGCATTGATTTCTCATGGAGGAATAGAGGGAGTCCGAGTGGTTTCCATGGACACCATTGCCGAGACGCAAGACACGGCGCAGACAATAGCAGGTATTACAAAGCTGAACAACTTTGAGTTTACTACAACAGGAACCGTTACTTGTTGGCGTGCATGCATATGGTGTGGGTCGTGGTGATGTAATCAAACTGGATGCATCGTCTTCTAGGTCTTCTGGTGAGTAGACAAAATATTTTATACAAAATAACACGCTTTGTTATCTCATTTTGCCATCACCATGGTTTCACAGTTTGACCTTAATTATATACAATAAAGAGTGAAGTGAGGAAACCTCCCTGATTAAGGGAGCTTAAGCACGCGCGCTTTTGAGACACGGACGGCAACCGGAAGTGAGCTATTTTCACTTTTAACTTGCCCTCACACACTACATTCCCATAGCTACGTATATTTTCTCCATAAGAGATGGATAGTGATAAAAATCTGGGAGACAATATGGTCCTAGCACGTGAAATGTTCTCTTCTGGCTGCCGTCCCCGTCTCAAAAACGCGCGTGCTTAAGTTAACAGGGGCTAGGGATGATTAATACTTGCTTTTCAGTAGTAGCTCTTCAACACCTGTTATTACAAATAACAATAACTGCATTGTTACTTATAATGTAGAGTGTGTTTTATCATGTTTCAGATCCTAGTCAGAGCGGACTAGTGGCAGCATTTTCCCCGGGACACTTCAAACCATTAGGCAACAAGTCGACCAAACCCACAACTCCTGAAGCCGGCACGGAGGAAATGCAGATTGTCAATTCAGAGGAGAGCAACAAGGTTGCTGGGGTTTATTCATGTCCCCAAGATGGTTTCTTTCAACGGGTCCCTCGAGAAATGCACCCGGTCACCTGAGAGACATACTGTGATAGATCTAGCCCAAATGGGTTACAAGTGCGCCCTGGAGGAGGGCGTTGGCGTATTACCGACCCTAAAAACGCTTAACGCTTTTCCAGGATTACCCTATTGCAGCTGCCAAGGAGGGATGGGCTGTAAGAGCTGTCAAAAAAGCGTATCGGTTTAGCGATAAACAAAAGTCCTACCTTTTGGCTAAATTTCGTATAGGCCAAACAACCGGCCGAAAGCTCGATGCGGAAGTCGTTGCTCGTGAAATGCGCCGTGCTCGTGGTGCTGACTGTCTGCGACTTTTCCAGTCATCAGAATTCCTTACAGCCTCGCAGATCGCCTCTTACTTTTCGCATCTTAATGCTGCTGCTCACCAGCAAGATATGGATGAGTTAGATATCCAGGCATCAACAGAGGAGACAAATTTCAGTAGCACCAGAGACGTGGCGGCCACAGCAAGCCAGATCCAGCATCCCATTACGTATGACAAGTTCGATCTTTGTTCCATGGCGAAAGGTGATACCTTGAAGATGCTCAAGTTTCCAATGCTGCATCGTGTATGCGAGGGCCTGGGCCTAGATGTACCACATCCCTCTCGTGCGCAGGAGAGCTCCCTACATGGAACTACTAAAGGACATAACACAAAACTGTTCTTGTCAACAATGAACAAACCCTACGATCCACAACAACAACAATATTTATTAACTCACACTTAAGACAAGTTGCAGAGGATCGTCATATACATCACAGGTTACTTAAAGAGAATAATTAGGAAATTTATTTAATTAATTGGAGCCTAGAGGTCAAAGGAACCGTACGGTTTTCGAGTTGACCTCTAGTAACTATTTACAGTTAATTTTAGTAAAAAAAAAATAAGGAGCAACAAGAGGAAAGAGACCAGACCCAGTTAATAATACATATGTTTGATCCTATTAATTTAAAATGCTTTTACGCAACTCCTAAGAGTATTGTTTAAACAGTAGATATTGTTTTACTTCTTTGGCAAAGGAGAATGTACTGAGATCTTTCAAGTAAGAAGGGATATCTTACCAGAGGTCAATCGCCTTATAGGCAAACATTTGTTTCCCAGTGTTGGTTCGAATATATGGTTTGCAGAAGCTTTGATTTGATGCGTACCTTGTGTTGATATGTGTGTCGGCTCTTGGCATATTGAAATAAGTTACCAAACACCTTTGGTAAGAACCCTTTATGCCACATATGCGTAAATTTTAAAGCATGCAGGCGGTAAACATTATCTACTGTTAAAATGTCTAGAAGGTTTAAGATAGGGAGAGCGCTTTCAGTGTGAGGCCCAGATGTTGTCGCAAAAAACATTAATCTTAAAACCGTATTCTGTTTAGACTGCAACTTTTGCAAATGCGTTTTATAGGCACTTCCCCAAGCTATCACGGCATATGTGAGTGATTCTGAAATAAATACATTCTCTGTAGACGTTAAATTAAGATCAGGCAAATCTTTCACTCTTGTTAGCCAACTTTCTACGACTACCATAGAACCTATTTCGCGTATCCCTCCTTGTAAACTTTACAATTATCTTAGGAGGCGCATCAGGTTTATATGAGGGAATTTGATGAGCGGTAGATATCTCTTCCTTAGTAATCGGCACATCGATCGCTTTGCCAATGGAGGTGACAATATTTTCACACGTACATTCACCACTAGGCTTTATGCCCGAAATTTCAAGGCAGTCTCTGCGTACGTATTGAGATAGTTCTTCTATTTGAGACATGGCGTCCGCGGCAGATTTCTTGACCTTGCAAAGTTCGTCCTTCGCAGCATTAATACTTTGCGTGTGTTGGTGTAGTTTCTCGTTGATTTATTGAACTTGAGGCAGGAGTTTGTCCTATTTAGCACTTAGAAATTTGACTGTTCTGTTAAGTTCCTCGAAATTTGTCGATAAGCTATCAAGCTTAGAATTAATGGGACCAGTTTCTCCTCTTAGAGGCTCCTTTATCTCTTCCAATGTAGCGACAGTGCTGAGGCCTGTTTACAAGGAATAAGGCTACCGTATTAGTAGGGTTGATATTATCGAGACACCATTTTTTTCTTGATTTTAGAATGCGTTTAAAGGCAAGACTATAAACAATTCTGCCTAAGGAAATTTTAGCGACAGTAGTAACAAACATATTGAAAACATTTTTGGTGATTACTCGTTAATTGTCGGTGTATAAAACTTATTTTGTTTCATGGAATTGAGATTAAGTTTTTTAGGTAGGTGAGTTTTCCTATCCACGTGTTTACAAGGACGACATCTAATCCGGGTGCAAGGGTAACATTCATGCTCAGTTCAGGTTTGTCATCTTAGTGCATTGTGGCTGCCTCATAAGCACTGCTACCAAAAACAGTGTGTGAAAAATGCGCAGCAAAAGTTTGGCCACGATTTGTATTTTGCTTGTAAAATACTGAGGTAACCGTGATACCTGGAAATAAGCGGGGTTGTATTCGATTTTACAGTACTTGAGAATTACGCTTATTTGAGCTCACTTGCCTGCTAACATTGATAACAGATATTTCTTAACATGCGTGACTCGTGTTGCGTTACTCTCGCGTTTTAACTGCAAAACCGCCGTCCGGGATGAAGTGCCCATTGATAGTAAAAGTACATGATTTCAGAAACATTAGGCTTCAGAGGCTACATGCGGTGTCATTGGGGTAGATTAGAGCTCTTGGTATGTATTGCGTTTGCTTTGGATCTGAGTATAAGCTCCGCACGATGAGCCGAGTTGTTTTTGAGCTAGCGACAAGCTGGCGCTATACTACTGAACTACAAGAGTCACAAGCGAAATGAACCTGTTGAGAACTTGAAAAATCTCTTATAACATCATAAATTATTCGCTAATAAGAATATAATGCTGTTGTTTTCGTTGCAACCCAGTTCAGGAACGTTTGCCACTATTGCTTGTGTATTCACTCCCATGTGAAATCGACAGATTATTTGTTGACAACTGGTTTCAAATTTTATCATTGCCGGTATTGTTTTTACTCACAGGACTTTCCATGGTTTCTAAATGATGTATCTAACTTTTGAGATAAACTAGTTGTTAGGTCAAGCCAGGAAATACAAGAGCTTATATTTATTTTTCATCAACCGCGAAGTTCAGCGTCCATTTCATGTTCAAATTATCTGGTCGTCTGTGAGTTGTACACTACAAACAACCTCATGTTGTAGAGATGTAAGCGCGTCGAGTTTGATCTTGAGATTTGGAAGGATAACAGCTAAAGAACAAAACGTTTAGGCCACAGAGTTAAATTTCGAGAAAACAACGTACCAGGAAGGGTTTTACCCATTCAAAATTAGCCAATATTTTGCTTCCCGTAAAGCGATCGTCGCACGCGTCTTTAGGATGCCTTGAAAATTCAGAATATTGGAACATTTGACATATGTATTACGTTAGACTTGAGGGGGAATAGCCATTCGATATATGAGTAAAATGTAACAGTAATTGATTAAATTTCAAGGCTTTACGAACGCTTCGTCTTTCCGTGGTATTTTGGAAATTCCATTGGGCGTAAAACGCATTTTAACCGCATTTTCAAACTTTCGAATTTTTTTCGAAAACAAAAAAACGCTGGAACTTAAAATTATGAGTTTTGAAATCCGTCTACCAAAGGATATCTTAAGGCAAAATATGAGCAAGATGCCAAAATAGTCGTTGTCGCAAGATTCTCAATATTCTCAGGCAGGAGCTCTTAAACAACAACCTTTTATAAGGTTCAGTTCATATCCCGAAGCTAGATGTAATCTGCAAAATCTAATCAAACAGTTCCACAGACTACAGATGAATTTATGACTTAATATTTGCAGATTAGGCCCGGGGTTGCAATGAGGAAATTTTGATCACATTTTTGTCTACGTAAGCATACTTATCTGTCAAAAACGAAAGCAGAAAGGAAAAAAAGAAATTAAAAAATCAGCCAACACCCGAAGTCGACCGCAGTTCATTTGAACAGTAGACATGATCAGTACCACCGTGCTATGTCAACATTAAGCAAACAAATGTAAGGAAATAAACATGCGTATCATATCCACCATAAAACCCAGTCAACTCAGCGGGCTCGCCGTTTGTACGAGGATTCTGTGGGTTAATTTGTCCTTTACCAAACAACTGTCAGTGAGTATATTTGGTATTTCTGGATTTTTTCTGACACTAGGGAATGCCTTTTGTAAACCCTAGAGGTTACATGTCTTCATTCGTCGGCAAATAGAGTCGCAACGTTTGTTTTGAGGGAAGGTCTTCGTGGCTTGTTTTGCACCGGGACTCTTCGCAAGCTACACACAACACAGCTAAGCGTGAACAAGATGTTTTGTTCAAGAAGCTTGATTTCGAAGGAATCGGAGTGAATCAACTTTATTAGTTAAAGGATACATTAGTCATCGTGATCACCGACTGGATCTGGAGAGAGTTTAACACATTATAGGCCGTTTGTGCTGGACGTTTTTCGACTTGGTGAAAGAGAAGTTGTTGAGACAGTTTGTCTTGTTATTTTTCCTTTGATTTCCTTGAAGAAAGACCAGGTGTCCAGCCTGAACGAGAAAGGAGTCAAAGCTGTAGTTATGGGGCCAGGAAGTTCTGACACGTGTAGCAGCTTCGCAGGAGAAGAAAACACACGAGACTCCAGGAACACAACAATTCTATTAACAAGATGGCGGACTCTACACAGCACATGGTTGCAAAGGTCACGTGACATAAACGTCACTACCACGACACTACATCCCCCCTTCACTTAATACAAAACTCCCTGTCATGCAGACAGCTAATGTGCAAATAACCAATGTCCAATGTCTTTAAACAACAAACAACTAAATTGACAGTCATCTACATAGATAAGCATCTGCATGTAAAAAAAAAAGATCAAGCACAAAAAGATACAAAGTCACTCATCCATGCTAGAGGGCGTCTAACACGAGTGCGCCTTGAAGGGTACTTGCACTTGATTCAGGAGGTAGGGTAGGGTGCTCATCATTACTGGTTGGCGGGATCAAAGAAGTCGCTTCCGACTGCCTTCCAGTGGGCATGTCCTCTGCTTCGTCTCCTCCATCGACTTCAGTACAAGGGTCTGGTTGAAAAAACTTTTTCATGTGGCTCGCATTGCGCAGCTTCGTGTTTCCTTCTTGATGTTCTATAAGGACAGCATTACCCTTCTTTTCGACCACTTTGTATGGCACTGGTTGAAAGTTGGGAGACAGTTTGTTGTCGCGGCTCTTGTTGGGCAGGATGCGATCTCCTTCAGCAATATCACTGTATTGTGCTGACCGCTTGCTGTCTGCATACTCTTTCTGTCGAAGTTTCCCCCGTGCGTCTTTTTCCCGAAGAAGCTGCTGCCAGTGAGCCCCGGTGATTCTCTCACTTGGAATGGTTACTTTTGGAAGTTTATCATTGAGACGTCGACCCATCAGGAGCTCGCCTGGGGACAATCCAGTCACTGTGTGAGGTGTGGTTCTGTACTGGAAGAGGAAATTTTGTGATGCCTTTCTCTAGTCTTTACCTTCTAAACTGGCGATTCTTATTATCTTCAGTAAAGTCTTGTTACAGCGCTTAACTTCACCATTACTCTGCGGCCAGTAGGGGATTCCTTTTAGGTGAACTATCCCTAGGTAATCTAGAAAGCCTTCAAACTCTGCGGAGGAGAATGGCGGGCCATTATCACTGCGGATACTTTCAGGTATGGCATGTGTTTGAAAGATACCCTCCATGGCTCTTGGGTGTGTGATGCATCTGTCTTCTTTAACAAGATAACTTCGGGTCAGCGCGAGTAGTTGTCTACTACTACAAGCAGGTGGTTTCCGCCGGGAACCTCCAATAGGTCAACGGCGATGTCACCCCATGGAACTTCGGGTAGTGTTGTTGACCTGATAGGTTCGGTCCTACTTCTTGGGCCGACTAGCTGGCAAAGAGGACAGGCTTTTACAAACTTTTCAACCTGCTTGTCCATGTTAGGCCACCACACCTTTTCTCTGAGGCGGGCCTTTGTGCGTGTCATACCCTGGTGACCCTCATGTGCGAAGGCAATAGTATTTTTCCAGAGGCTTTCTGGCACGATAATACGATTACCTCTGAGGACAAGCTGGCCAAGAACCCACAGTTCTTCTGACAAAGCTTTGTACATTGTGCCTGATAAGCGACTCGAGTCTCCCAAGGTAACAGCCTGACGCACCAACTGTAATGTGGGGTCTTTTGCAGATGCTTGCTCAACTTGTTGGGGGTGTGTGCTGCTGGGACGGCTTCACTAGATATGCTGCAGGCATATTCTTTACTCTCCGGGCATCGTGCTCCTGAGCTGGACCTACTGGCTTAGAGCATCTGCAGAGTTCTCTTTCCCTGAAATGTGTGTCACTACGTAACGAAACTGCTGGAGGTACAACAACCATCTTTCAATGCGTGCCGATGGCGGTGTGCTCTTGACGCCCAGGACGGTTACCAACGGTTTGTGGTCTGTGGGGAGTTCAAACTCGATTCCGTACAGGTAAAGTTGGAGATTTTTTGACAGGCCCACCGGACGGCTAGTGCCTCCTTTTCAAATTGGGAGTATCTCTTCTCCACGTTACTTAGCTTGCGGCTGGAATAGTACACTGGTCTGTATGAACCATCCTCTTGTTGTTGTTCTAGGACTGCACCAAGACCAACAGGTGATGCATCTGTTACAAGTCGGGTGTTAGCAATTTTGACGAAGTAGGCCATGACTGGGGCGTTGGTTAGCAACTTCTTTATTTGTTCAAAAGCTTCTTCTTCCTTGGTACCCCACTTCCAGGACTTGCCAGTACATGTTAGGTCCCACAAGGGGCTTGATATTGTCGAAAACCCAGGGATGAATATGGCACAGAATTGGGCAGATCCTAAGAAGCTCCTCACTTCGGATTGATTTTGGGGTCTTGGTGCATCAACAATGGCTTCCACTCTCTTCTTGGAAACCTGCAGCCCCTCTCCTGTGAGAACTTGTCCCATGTACTGCATGCTCTTGGCTCCAATGACACACTTTTCATAGTTAAGGGTCAGTCCATGCTCTTGAAACTTGCGCATTACTTTGTCAAGGTTTTCATCATGCTCCTTGTGGTCACGCCCAATTACTCTGACATCATCATGCAAGTTGTAAGCACCAGGGCAATCCTTCAGTATTTGCCATATTAGCTGCTGAAACTTCTCTATGGCCATGTTGACGCCAAAGAAAAGTCGCTTGTATCGGTACAGGCCATGTGGGGCTGCAAAGGTGGTTTTGTCACGCGAGTCAGAGTGGAGCTCTATTTGATGAAACGCGATGTTTAGGTCGAGTTAACTGAAAACTTTTGCTTCTGAAATCTCCTGTAATGTTTCTTCCACCGTAGGAACGGGATGTTTCTCCCTGAGGATTGCACGATTCGCCTGTCTCATATCCAAACAAATGCGAATGTCTCCATTGGGCTTCTCTACGGCAACAAGTGGGTTGATCCAGCTAGGGGGACCATTGACTTTTTCAATGACATCTAGTTCTTCTAACTGCTTCAGCTTTGCTGTCACTTTCTGTCTTCTGCTAAATGGTATTCGGCGCAGGGGCTGTGCTACAGGTGGGACGGTGCCATCCTGGTGCAACTTTAGTTAATAGCCCTTTAGTTTGCCCAGGCCCTCAAAAACTGTAGGAAATTTAAGCCTGAGAGCAGCTTTGTTATCTAGAGGTTGCACACAGTCAATGCTTGTGCTGCAGTTGTTAACATTGATTCCAACCTTAAGGATTACAAAGCGTTTTACCACCTAGCAGAGTTGCAGCCTGCCCTGGGACTATGTAAAATTCTGAAATGGCTGACATCTTGGTCTGTGGCACAGTGACTCTTAACATGCAGCTCCCCTTAAGCTCTAGCGGTTGTGGGTGTGTGTATGTATACACATTTTTGTCACACCCTGCTAAGGGTGCTTTCCCCCCTGTTAAAGAATGAAACACATGCTCTGACATGAGACTGCAGCTGGCACGTGAATCAACAATAACATTAATGTGCTTATTATTTATACGCAGTTCTAATGTTTCAAGGGCTTCACTAGTGGTGGCCGTAAACACGTAGAATGCATCATCCTCTGATTCCTCACCATCCGCTTGTTGGGTGACAGCATGGTCTGCAGAGAGGTTCTTCGTTGATTGGTTGTGGGATTTTTTGTTGCTGGCATGTTCTCGTTGGTAACGGCAAAATGGCCCAGTCTTCCACAAGATTCACAGACATGATCACGAGAGCAGGGACAGTCCTTGGCCAAGTGCCCGATTTTGTTGCAATTCCAACATCTTCCTTGGAATTTCATTACGGAAGTAGTTTGTTTCTCAGTAAGCTCAACTCTATTAATTTCCTCATCGGGTTGGACAAGGATCAGAGCATCCTTATCATGATACTGCCTTACAACTTCTACGAGCTTAGATAAGGTTAGATTTTCGGACCGATATAATTTAGACTTGGTCTCTCGTCATATTGTCTTTCTCTTCTCCATAATCGCAATGTTCAGCTA
>CM042758.1:14302424-14327424 GCA_022496165.2 Catalaphyllia jardinei | reverse complement strand
CGCATAAATTTATAATTTATGTGATGCGGCAATGAGAGCGGACAATTTGACTTTGTTATCGTAAAAACAAATGGATGTCAGTTTTTCATGCGTCTGTCCTGTTATAGACAATGAATTTTTCCATACCATTGTCAAAGTAGTCTGCGGATACATACTGTGTCCCAGTTTGCTCATATCCCGCGTGAGGTAATTGACATGTAAACCAACTTTCTTACTTTACTAATGATAACAATCAGGCCCCAGTTGTTCAAAAGCCGGATACGCTATCCACCAGATAAATCACTATCCAGTGGATAGCGTGGTTTGTTTTGTCAATACTTATCCACTGGATAGCGATTTATCCGGTGGATAGCGTTGTCCAGCCTTTGAACAACTGGGGCCAGGCCGTTAAGAAAGTTAATTTTTTATTGCATTGGTTCGTTTCATAATTGACATTTACGCCGTACACATCCCGACGACTAAATGTTACGATATGTCCAGAAGGTTTGGAATGATACTTGAGAAAAATGAGTCATGGTTTCCATATGATCGACGCCACCGCTACGATCACCAAACAAAACGTCCAGCGATGGTTGTGACTGTATGAAAACAACTCGATAACACTCGATCTATCAGGCGATTTTATCGCTAAGTAATAAAACAGTTACGATTGTCATGAAGAAACATAAAGAATATTATTAAAAACTGGATTGGATAATGCAGCTGAAGAGTTTTTGTTGGGCCAGCCATCATGGTACATTCTGAGGCCTTGTAAATGAGTCCCATGGCGTAACATGGACGGATGATGATAAAAATTTGAAGATAAATTCGCGTTTACTTCGTCTTTTAAAAAAGGGCTTTCGAGAGCGCTTCGTAAACCAACACCAAAACAAGCCCAATGGCCAATCACAACAGTCGAACATGTAACTGAAACCAAGCTCGGGAAAAACCACGCGACCAAGTTGTACATTGTCTCTGGTTACACATCTCATTGGTGGGGTGCACTTGGGTGGCGCGAGCTGTTTTAAGCCAATCATAGAGCGTTGTAAAAGCAATTGCGGATAACTTTCGAAACTGGTTTGATGCCACTATGAAAATGAACATTGCAATGTGGAGAGCCCATATGCATTTTAATCGACTTGCAGCGCAAGAGCTTTGGCCATCAACCTGTCTGTCATTGGTGCTTTGTCTTTTTTGGCTTTTCTCTCAGCAATGAGGCATCTGAAATTGAAACGCAAATATTTTGAATAACAGACGCACTGCCATTCGGGCCTTGAGGAAAAGCGCAGCTGTACCTGCTAAACTATGAAAGACAAGATTTAAAGAACTTAGAGCTATATTATAAGAAATCAGAATCAACCCGTTTAAATGAGCCTATGTTGTACAGTTGAGTTTAAACTAATTAAAACTAGTAATCTCCATACTCGTCATGGTTGGCAAACCAGCTGGCTTCCTGTTATTTAACAAGCTCTGTTGTACCACAGCATGGGAACACTACTGCTGAATTTACTTTGATAACGTTTAATAGCAGAGCCCCTTTGACTTGATCAAAAGAAACCTCGTATATAACGGTAGTAAAATAAAAAAAAAGGTAGTGGAGTTTTGTTTTGTTCACAAACGGTCAGTTTGAGTACTTTTTGATGGCTCTAGTCCGTCTTTACCAATACAAATGCAAGAACGACAGGGATCGGAATAGTCGGAGTACCACCTGTCAGTAGTCAAAAATGGCTGTGTCAATCAATTGCTGCTTAAAAACAGGCTATACTACCAGTATCTGTAATACATGTGATAATTAGCGAGAGGAAGGTGTCCCTTTTTTAACACCAGAATTAACTCTGAAGTGTAAATGTTAGTGCTAATTTAAGCCATGAATAACCCACTGTGCGTTAGCCCTAGTAAAGGGAATCAGGGAACCACATGAGGTAAAGAAAAAATCTTTTGACCTCGGGGGGAATCGAACCCACGACCTCCGGATTAGATCTACCGTTACTCTGCCGACTGAGCTACGAGGTCGGACAGAGAAAGTCGGGGTCGATTTAGATGGTGAATCGCGGCGAAGAGAAAGTAAGGGTACATATGAATGCTGTGCTACGCGGCACAACATTCATATGTACCCTTTTTTAACACGGACAGTCAGCAGGTTTGTGCACGGTGAGTTTAAGAGAACTGCGCAGGGAATTGCGAAAAATAGCACTGATGAATTTAGGTCGACGACCTAATAAGTAATGCCCTGGAGTTAAGAGGGCTCACACGAAGAGGGAAAACGTGAAATGGCGCTGAAATGATGTAAGTGTCCATCTCCTTTCGCCAACGTGTACAATCGACTAGAAAACTTAAAGGAGCTCGGTCACAGAATTCTGAGTTATTTTAACCATGTACAAAATTACCTTTAAATTGAAGCAAACCTGAACATAATAGTTTATTAAGATAGAAAAAAACCAAAAGATAAAATAATAAACCATAACAGAACAAGGATAGTTAAGGATGGAAAAGACAAAACACGGATTACAAACGACAGAACATGAAAAAATAGCCTTAATTTTTTTCAAGATGCGCCAAAATCGACCTTCTTCCTTTAAGAAGAAGGGCATGGATTCTGCACGCACATATAATTGTACAAGGCTCAACTGTATGTACATGGTGGAATACTCGTCATGCGAAGATGAAGGTTTAAAATAACTAAAGACACTTGTTCACCTGACAAATTGATGATCTTCTCTACGCGGCGACTGCATGGCAGCATTGATTAAAAACAGCTCGTAAACATCACGCTTAAAAAGATACAACCATGTTATTAGTAATCTGCGACCAGCTTTTAACTTCTTGAAGACTTTCAGCCCCGGCTCTTCGTAACAGAGGCCTTAATCAAGACATAAAAATAAAAACCCGATGAACCCAACTAAGTAAACGTCGAATGACTGATTTGACTTTGCAACTGTTGTTATGAAACTCTCTGTTACCTCTTATTTCATTCGATCTTGTAAACAATGAACTGATCAACATGACACGAGCGTGGGACAAAGAAAAAATCTGAGTCCCCGACAGAAATCGAACCCATGACCTCCTGAACACCGGGCGGGTGCTCTATCTATGTTGATCAGTTCATTGTTTACATTTCATTACCGAACATAAATTTTACTATCTTTATTCATTTATTCCACACTCACGATGACTTCGACATTGCTTATCCTAGCAGTAAGCAGGACGCCTGTCACACATGAACTCAGTTAAATGACCATGTTCTCCATGAGTTCTCGTGGCTCAATGGATAGAGCGCCCGCCCGGTGCTCGAGAGGTCATGGGTTCGACTTCTTTCGGGGACTCAGATTTTTTCTTTGTCCCACGATCGTGTCATGTTGATCAGAGCTGAAAATTTACCATCTCATTGGATCTTGTTAGCAGAAAGCTCTATTGTTATTGGGCTAGGGTTCATTGTTACTATTGTTTGTATCTCATTTTTTCAGCCAATCCTGTGAGACTTTCCCTAGAGCTTCGTGGCGACCCACTCGCAATAGAAATTCCAAGACCAGAACTGACCAATCACCGCGGACAATATTCACGCAAATCTTAGACCCGGTTTAAACTTTGCAATTCTGCCGTTTCCAACTCAATTAAAAGAATTAAGACGAAATCTGATAGAAAATCGAGCAATTCCAGGTTTTAGTGGACAAAAATCAGTACCAGGATAATTTTAAGTATTTTACAGTCATTTTTACATTTTCTTAAAGCTAAATACATAAGTAATTCCCTGCAGCAACACCGAAAACAATAACCCCATGGAAACGAGAGAAAATACAATTCAAAGTTCAGAGGACGTGTGCAGACACACGAAAAATTTCATCGTCAGTTTCATTTCACCAGTACTTTCAGGTGTTTCATACGAAGTTCGACATTCGTTTTCGACGTTTGGTGTTGCGAGAAATAATTTCTTTTGAGAGGATATTTAAGACAGTCACAGAAGTTTGCAATTCGATGCAAATAATCTTGGTACAAGATTTTTGTCCACTTGTTACTCGAACTTGTGGTGGATTCCGACTTAAATTCGATGGAAATTTGACGTCCGATTCTGCCGCACGTTGGACTGGTCTTGTTGTCGATTCAAACGTCGAATTTCTGCCGTCTCGAATCTAATACATAAATTATGTTAATGTATTGCACATGCGTAAACTTGGTGCCGCCAACGAAAAAGAAGAAACCTGGCCATTCTCATCACCATCGTGACCTGGCAGGAAAGCACAGTGGTGCGATAATCATGATGTTTCTATGCTAGATGCGATCTGCTTAGACAATTTCTTTGCAAGTTGGAGATTTTAACAGTGCCTTTGCTGAACATATTGCAGCACATACTGCAATGCATTGTCAGCCTTCTCGTTCCATTGACAATTTCCCCACAAAATGAAAGTCCATCGTTACTCAGTACCTTCGTCCGTCACGCATATTGAATAATCTACGTGTAAAACAATTTCCGCCGACCGACATACCCGACAGTAGTGTACATACACAAGTGCGACGTCTGAATCGACAGTCGCATTTCTGCCGCACTTAATTGAATTGAATTCAACACGGCAGAAATGAGACGTATGAGCCAGGCCTTACAGTCAATCCTATCAAGGCTAAGTTGAGTATGGTATGCAACGAAGGAGACTTATCACACGATTACTATCTGACAAACAACTTTTCACTTGACTCTAAAGATGACTTCCGCTAAGGTCGTCGAAACGTCAGCCACCAGCAAACTGAACTTTCCTTTGGAGGAATACCTACTAAACGACACTCCCCTTGCATAAAATACATCTATGAGGTCTTTTGATCAAAATAACGCCCATAACAAAAACAAATAATATAGACGATACTCACATAGGCCCAAACAAACAAGAAATTACTGTCAAAAGAGGCTCAGTCTTCCAACTCCGTAGCAGACCAAGACATATACTAAATAGAACTAGGAGAACTATTAGAGACCACAGGTCACAGGTTGGAAGCGACAAAAACGTTCATCATCGCCAAAGATGGACACAACTTTAGAAAAACATTTCCGAGGCCTTGGAACTTCAGTGCCAGTCTCCGATGCTCAATAGAGATCGACGATTCGAGCTTCCAACACTGTGCGGAGGCCTTTTGTCACATGACTTTGACCACACAAGCTCGCGTGACAATTACATTCTCGCCATCAAAATTCACTTGACAAAAGGGCCGCGATGGCGTTGAAAGCTTGTGACAGCTAAAAAACTGGACCCTGTGTCGGTGTCTTATATTTAGTGAGACATTGCTTCTCACCTGAGCTCTACTTCCACCCAAAAGATCTACTTTGTAACGTAAGGGTTTTAAAATCTCCACAGCCTTGTCAAAGTTTCCCTGCAAATGGATACCGGAAAACGTGTTAGACTTGGTGTTAATCGACATCAACTGAAAAGATATTTAAGTTACTCTCGATTGTAAAGATGATCACATACATTGTCAGCCTCCACAAATGCTTCACATACTGCTAAGCCAACTTCACGAGATATCTCACAATTAGGGCCTGATCCATCTCTGAGAAAATGAAACAAAAGTACACACCTTCAGCGAAGTAAAAAACTAAACACGAGGCAAGAACGTTCGGACTTTAAGAGTGTCATTTTTAAATCAATAGTTAAATTTATGTCTGCATTCGAGCCTGGCGGCCTGTTGATGCCGTTTACAGCTGTTTCGTGAAAGGTTGTCTTACAAACGGGGAAAAGCTTACGCGACAATGTCGAAAGTTATTATGGGTGGATTTTAAGGTTGCTTGATTGAACCTCAAGGTGTTTCAGCGTAATGGAAGGAAACAGCACAAACGCGCGTATTCCTTCTTTCTCGCTCCTTGTTGCTGAATTACCTTAAACCTCAATCAAGCAAAACCAAACTCTTACTACCCATAACGCCAATCGACATTGCCAGGTACGTTTTTACACTTTTGTGGGACAACCTTTGTCAAAACTGCTGTATCTCAAGTTTTTGTAACCTGAAGCGACTAATAAGGTCCGAGTGACTGCAACGGGAACCAAGGAAACACACGCCTGAAGCAAAGTGCCTGTTAATCTTTATTCATACTCCGTCGTATTTTTTTAGGCGTAAGAATGCAACCGTTTTTCCCATACATATCCTTATATGTAGACTGTCACGTGACCTGAATACTACTTTGTGTACAGAGGCACTCCTTTGCGAGCTTGGCCCACGTCAGAGCTGTTATGCTGTAAATATAACTTCATTAACAAGTGTACAGCTGTTGAGCGTAGAAACCAAGACTGTTAACGTACGCAACCCATAGTGAGGTTTTCATCGAGTGTCGAAAAGCAATTGGTTTCAGTGCATCAGCTACGCTGCACGATAACCTAAAAAAAAACACCTCGCGCCACTTTTTTTATCCAAAGCCTAAAACACTTGCGACTCACTCGTAATCGTCCATCCGCGCTTTTCGTAATGAATGAATGTAAGCTGCAACACATGTAATTACTTTGAGCTTTGATTGGTTCACTGAATTATCTGTCTTCTTAATTTGGATTGGCTAGAGTGATTAGTTTGGTCTTGTTTTTACGACACTCGAATGAAAGCTGCTCTATCAAAGTTGGCATATCACATGTACTTGCTTCAAGGGATTGCTCACCTGACATATTTTCTCAATGAATCTAAAAGCTTCATGGTCAGGTCTTCATTCTTGGCCCCCAACGTACTCATAAGCATGTGGCTGTCAGTGAATGCCTGTAAAACACCATTAGAATTAAACCAGCATCACTTTCTTCGTACAAGCACGTGAAAAACTGGATTCCAGAGCAAGAAAGGTGGGACTAGATGCCTGAATGGGATGCCTCAGCTGGTCCTCAAACAGCACATTAAAAGTGAACTCTCACCTAGAAGACACCTCGCTATTACGGATATCAGGAGCCCATCACCAGGAGCCCGCAACTACCCCATATTCCTGTCACAGACCATTCTATTTTTATCTTGAATTTATCTCAAATTCAGATCCCCACAGAAACCTCAGTGACCAATTGCAACCACAAGCACGGACTACTGTTGACACGTTGACTTGATGTCGACATGTTCTCGTGAGGCCGCATTGTTTTATCCTTACCGAAGCGTTCACATATAGACTGGAACTGCCTATTGCGCTGGAAAAATATCTAAAAACAGACTGTTCTGTAAAAATGCCGTTGCACTGGCTTATTATCGGAGTTGCAGGCTCCTAATGATGGGCTCCTGCGGATATCCATTAGGACATATACCCACTATCACAGGCACCCACTATTACGGGCACCTACTATTACGGCCTAAGCTGTATCCCCAGTGGAAGCTACAGAGAAATGTGTGGAAATAACTCCCGCAATTACGTACTATAGTTATTGACGAATTGCGAAGACTTCAAGTCATCCTAAAGTAACATTTTAATTAATTGCTCTTTTCTCGTTAGAACGGACAACTTGGACGTATTATTATTAAGTTCAAACCTGATTTTTTTCAGACTTCAATTTTGCAATTGCTTAACTTGTGTATAAAACTGCAATGATCAATCTTTCTCTGGAGTTCATCCACATGATATTTTCGTATAGTGAGATAATAATTCTGCAACCTTGCAATGTTCACTAGTTTGAGCACAATTGTGACCTACATATATAATTCTGAATCGAAGTTAATGTGTAATACAAATACAAAGAGACTGGAAACTTGAAACAGTATAGCAGTACGTGTCACTTCACAGCCTAAAGTTGAATCATTTTCATTACATTTTACGCTATAAAAATTTGCAAATAAAGGTCCCGAGGGTGTCCGTTATATGACGAGAGTTAACTTATAATACAATACTCCTGGATGGAGAGACAGAGTCGGAGAAGCGTAAATGTATCCTGAATAAAACACAATACAGTGATCTTAGCCAAAGCTCGAATCCACACCTCCTTATATTAATTAGCCTTTTGTCCAGTGCCCACATTTTTGTCTCAGACCATTTCTTATACCTCGTCCACACTACCTCGGGGAAATTTGAACGGCGTTTTCACGCTGAAAACGCATCAAAGGCATTCCTCTAACACAACACCGCAAAATTTTCAATAGACGACAGTTACAAGTCATTTTAGGTAAATTATTGTTATTATTAATTTTTTTGATTAATACTCCGGCATAGACTTGCCACAAGTCGACCTCACGAGGGTACTGAATAAACAAGAAGGACTTTTCTGAAAGTCTCTGACGGATAGTGTTCGGAAGATATTGCTTAAGAAGGAACGCTAGACCACTGTGTGGGGAAGATTTGTTTATGTTTTGGGAGACTAATATATAATTTCGTGAGATATTTCGTGAGAATTTTTGCATCAACATTTATTATTTGTATTCGAGCTGTATGTTGATACACAAAGTTTTCCTTTTTGTTTGCCGTTCCCCTCCGACCTGATTGTTGCCATCCACACGATCAGGTCGGAGGCCTGAGGCCTAATCGTATAAATATTAATATATTATACTGTAAAGTTAAACTTTTTAAGTGGTAATAAAGCTTGTTGATGTTGTTGGTAAATAAAGCTGCGTTTTCAAATTTCTTTGGCGTATGTGAACGGGGCCTTAGATCCCCATACTCACCAAAAAGTGATCATCTGCATGGCCTTCCCAATACTGGCAAAGCTGCTGCCATCTGTCCCCAACATCAACTCCTAGCAAAATAAGATTTTTACAATTGCACAGCCTAGTTCCCAAAAGGTCCCGGTAACGAGGTTGACAATTGCATCTAATATTTGTGTAAGTACTTGGTGTAGGCAGTCACGTAATGGTCCGGGTAGTTACACTCACATTTAAACTACAGTACAGTACTATAAATTTATATAGTTACCCTATTCGCCTAACATAATGAAAGCTAACCTAATATCTCTCCGCCCTACTTATACAAGTCACGTGGTGACCAGTCACGGGGGTGCGTGACCAAACAAAAAAAAGACATGGTAACGAGTACACAACAATGTAGCCGCGTGACTAGTTACCACATGACCTGGCAACAGTTGAGTATGCTTCATACACATAACGTAAAACCTGCAAGCAATGTTACTCATTTCAGCCCATTTTGACCTAGACAGAGCAAGCTGCTTGCTCTTCAATAAGCGGGCACCTTCGGAAAATGAGCTATTCATATTAATAATTAGCTTCTATATATAGAGACGTTTGCGCGAAAATCTATTCAATGTATCGATCATTTCTGGGGTAAGATATTAAGTACTTGCGTCAAAAATGAGAAATGGGAAAACGTGCTCATAAAAATTGAAATTAATCATTCCGTAAGGACACCTTTTCGCCTTCAGATTGAATATGACTTGAACTTCGTTACGATTGCAAAAACGTCAGTTATACATTAGTCAGTGGATTCGATCACAAAAAGTTTAACAGGAATTGATGGAGGGAGGATGGAGTGAAACTTGTATCCATATCTACAACTTGGATTTCCTCAGTCACAGTTAAAGTGCTGGACATGAGAGTGAATTGACCTTCGCTCATCGGGCATTTCATCTTCAAATGCAAACGATATTGCGCATCGCCTGGACCAGGGTCCAAAAACCCGTGTGGAAAATGACGTAGTTACGTGTGGGTCTGAGAAAGTGCAAGGATCAGTTTCGAGACGAAATGCGCACCTACTGGCTTTACGGAGCCAAGATCAATGTTCCCTAACCATGCGGCCAGTGAAGGTGTAATAGGCGGCTTAGTCCAGTCCCTGAACTCTCTTTTATTCCCGCCCCCGAGAGGGGCTGAACCCGGGCGGGCGAAAAGAGAGTCCAGGATAACTTGCATGCGCATGCTCAGAACGAACCCATAGAAAATTACTAGGTCCCAACCAGGCGCGTCAATGTGTCGTGTACTGAATGCCGTTTTCAGCTCGCGCTCTTAAAAAAGACATTTTCTTTGCCGTTGATATTGTGGTAAAAACAGAGACAAAAATCGATTTTTTTTATCGTGGTCAGTACTCTTATTGACAACAAGAAAGCGTCATTACTCTTTTCACTCTGCATGTTGAGTTCCCTTTCAAGTCCGAGTCGGTGTTTTCAATTGTTAACAAATCTTAGCAGAGATTTCTTTCGTTATCCTTGATTTTGTGGTAAAAAACAAATCGAATGTGGTTTAGCGTGACACTGGTGAAATTCCACTGATTTGGGATTAATTGACATGGTTTTAACCGACCTGAATGCAGAAATTGTCGCTTGTATATTTTTATTATTCACAAAATCACGCCACAAGCCAAATCTGGAAAGTACTTCCACATATCGTTTTCCCCCGATTTTTTTTTTTTTTTTGGGGGGGGGGAGGATAGCGGCGTTCATATTAGGGGGCGGGAAGAAAGGAGAGTTCAGGGACTGGACTATAGGTGGCTGTGACCATTAAAAGGGCCTCAAACAACTTGAAATCTAGAAGCTCGGAAATTGCGATTTCCAGTGTTCTGGGCATAAAAAGCGTGCTGTTTTCGTGGTCGTTGTTGTTGAATTTGCATTTTTTATTAATATCATTTTTATTTTCATTAATGCAATTTAAACAGACAGCGGTAAGAGGTCCTACAGGAGGCGGAAAACCGCCGGTGACCGGCTTTTATTGAAATCCCTTAAAACTTAACCAACCTTCACATTTCAGTCTGTACAACAACGATGAACCATCTGTCAGTTGGAAAGTCTGACTTCCTTTAAATCTTGGCGCTATCTGCAAGGTGGGGAAAGAAAATTAACAGAATATTACCACAGCTGTGTGGAAATTTTCCATGAACACTTGTCGTCACTTAATTAATGAGGTATATTTTAGATAAAAAAATTAATGGGACACAGCATGTTTGCGGAAAAAATTCAATTTCAATTGCAATTTGAATTTAAACTCTCACAAATATTAATTTTACAGGTGTCAGAAAAAAATAAAATAGAATACATATAAATAATATACAAATTACATATAGAAGATAATTTAAAAAAAGTACTAAAGAAATATAATTTACAATTGTGATTAAGAAATAAAGTGTTACAGAGAGAAAGAAAAGGAGATATTAGGAAGACAAACAGTTTTAACACAAGGTTGATTGTGAGGAGTTCGGGGCACCTAAATAGCTTATGAAAGTAATCAACTCAGAGGTGAGGTTTTTTGGTCAAAAACAGTCTTTTCATCGAAACTAAGGACCATTTTGCGTCATGGCAGCTAAAAACCTGACTTAAAGGTTAACAACAACAATTTTTGGTGAAAATGTCGCACTAAACAAGGCACTTCACTCTCATCTCTTCATCATCATCATCATCATAATCATCATCATCATCATCATCATCATTTATTTGCCTTTCAAATACAACAAAAATTTTAAAAAAATACAGCTCGTAGGTTGTAAGGCGAGGAGACCTCAGGAAACCACCAGGCTTATAAGAGCGTCTTGCAGTATCTCTGTTCAAAGTTAATTGAGAGAAATGGTTTGGAAACTTGGCAAAGTTCTTTGTTATATTTTGGGGGTTAACTCTGCACAAAGCCTGGCAAAATACAAAAGGTGGTTACGAGTGCTCGTCCAAGTATCCAATAGAAGCATTGCGATTATGTAATCGATGCATAGTCAATGAGCCTAAAAAAAAAGATGTGAAGGGTCAAGGACCTTCCAACACACATCTTAGCCTGTTTGTTTGGTTCTTTATTATTTACCGGCCTTCCTAACCATTTCCCTATATTAACTGTGCTCTGTCCGTTGTTGAATTGTCCGAGAAACGTGAGATGAGACCTTAGCATCCTATTAACATCTAGAGGGGGTAGCATTTCAATAGTCCAGTACACCGATGTAACCAGCCCATCCACACCAACATGTCAAACATATTTAAAATGGTTTAACTAAACAAGCTTGCTCATACCATATGTACACGGCCCACGACTTAACTAGATTAAAACCTGTCTGATTAAGACATCCGCTGGTAGGATAGTTTAAAATTTGACTTCTCAAAAGTGAGTCTTACAGCTGCTTAAAGTAGTTAAGCCTAGTATTTTCAAAAACAGGGTTAGCAAAGATAAGGACTCATTCTACCAATTGACAATTAAAAACAATAAAACTCGTCCACAGGCAGATTAAAAGCCTGTATTTGACGCCAGGTATTAAGTAAACGGTCCCTAGAAGCATTCCAATGAGTCGCAGTGTAAAACTACGCAAATGTTAGAACATTGATTCAATAACCTGATTTCCGGCAAAGTTTCAACGCGGTTTCATTTCAGTCTAGAAATTTTTAAGTTGAGTTTACTGCAGCGATAGATTGCCTGGTTAGGGCTTACATAGCAACTAACACTACTTTTTTCGCATGAAATGGACAACAAGCGGAATGAAACATAGTACACAAATTGTCACCTTGTCTGCACAAAGACTGACCTATGGTTTAATGCTATTAGAGCCCGCTGAAACTAGACCTAGATCCTCAGTCGAGAAATGTTTTTTCCAAGGTACGATCAGCTCAGTGCTAAATATTGACGAATTAATTTGGCGAAACCGCAGTTAAACAAACCCTTCACATACTTGCCAACACCATGCGGAAATCACACACTTTCGCGGCACTGATAAGGCTATCCACAACTACGCATAATCTTCTCGTGTTCAACACAAGCAAAATATCATAGAAAAACTCAGAAAAACGCAGCCTATTAGCAAATAAACACCTCTGGACGTTTCTCTCTCACTCGTCTTATGCAAGTTCGCGGATGTAGAGTCGCGCCCTTAGCGGGGAACACTTAAGCCTGTTTTCACACTGGAAAGTCTTGGCCTGGGTCAATGTTCACCTGCAAGTTTGCTCTCACCTAATTTATTTGACTCCTAAGAGCCTGTTCCCGAGGCCAAAGACTTAGTGGTCACCTTAGAAAAGCCAACAATATCGTACCTTTTTGTCTCAGCCCGGATCAGGGTCATGGATCCGTTTAGCCATACGAAACAAGAATATATATATCTTATTAGCCAAGCGCGAGGGTCGTACTGGGAGAATAACGGCCTGAGGTCTTGACAGTACGGACCTCGCTGCGCTCGGTCCGTACAAAAAGACCAAGGGCCGATATTCTCCCAGTACGGTCCCGAGCAAGCTTGGTTAATAAGAGATTTACTACACGACTGAAATTGTTTAGAAGAAAAACCCAAATGATAGACTGCAAAGACACCATAAACTTCAAGCGCGCAATTTTTATTTGGAGCAAACTGAACGTTACTCAAGCCTGATGTTTTCAAAATGAAGAAAAAACAAAGAACAAAGTTGGCAGAAAACAAAAATAACATTTCATGCCGAATAAATACTTTTAGAAAAAAATGAAGTAAAACACTTCCTACGAAAAAATCTTCGTGCGGGATCATTCGGGACAGTGCCCGGTCCAATACTTAGAGAATATTGGACCGGCAACGGAGCAATCTGATTGGCTGATTTTAGTTATTGGCTCTCTGAGCTAACTTAGTCGTGTAATAAAATGCGATATTGGACGATGCAGACTGCCAATCGTAATAACTTTGTCCCAATTCAGAGCTCTACATGATGCTCTCCGGGAAACTTTTCTCAAGGTGACCAATATCTAAACGTTTGCCAACCTGGTTTTATAACTTCAGGTATAATTGTAAGAGGTACAGTAGGACATTCTAAATGAAAAGATCCATAATTTCAGTTAATAGTGAACAGATGTTAATGTCTAGACTGTGAGTAGGCTCTGTTTGCTTGAAACGCAAAGAGGAATGCAACAGAACTGAGCCGTTTTGAGCGTGCAAGCTTAAAATTCAAAGTCGCGAATTGCAAGTAGCACAGTGCCTGCAGAGGAGGAAAAAGAGACTCCAGGTCCCTGCACTACTTGTGGCTTTGCTACTCGCCACTTGCATGTCAAGCTTGCACTCATACTCGCATGCTCACCTGCTTTTTGTCCTATCCTATGGATTTTCAAGCAAACGAGAGACTGACCACAGTATAGTCAATGTCAAGTTTCACTCTTCCCTGAGCTAGAGTTTAAGAGACTGCAACCACCCACCCCCTCAGATATAAACAGGTTTAAAAATCCATAGCTTTGAACACCCTTACAGTAACAAGAAAAAAAGGCATGCATTGACTTCCTCAAGAAAATGTTGTCAGCAGACCAATCTCAGTTAATAAGCAAGAAGAATGGTCAACATAAAATAAATAATTTACCTCTGTGTCATATAAGTTCAATGCACTTTCATAGTCTCCCTAGGAACAAGTTCAGCACAAACCAGATAAAAATGACAAATCAATGATCAATTATATTCCTCAAACTTTTAGATGTTGTACAAGTCACACATTGCATACACGTAAGCCGAGCACCATAGAAGGGACTTTTTTCATCATAGAAGGGATTTTTTTCAATGACCACCATGCCCCCTGGAGAGTCCAATTAAATGTCATCCTGTATATTTCTTTAAAAGTTCTGGTCCACAGACCTCCACCTTCCTTCTACATTCAGGAAATTCTAATCCCTTCAGTTGGGGGAGTATGGTTATTTTCTGGAATGTTCAGCACAATGATTTATCAGTAAATAACCTTCCAAGAAGCTAAAACTGACAGGGCCTGAGGGTTGACACATGCCATCCTTTATTTTGAGTGTCTACAAAAACATATCACACTTCACAATTATTATAAATCAGCAACAGTAACTGTTAACATTTGTGTTTAGCTATTCACTCATTTAGAGAACAATAGAAGACTAATTTCATTGTAAGTAGGATATTACAATGAAATTATGCAGAACTCACCTTTTCAACATAGTACAAAGCCCAGTGCCAGAAATTATGGCATGTCATTGACTTACAAGGCTGCAAAGAAAAGGTAAAGGGTAAAGGTAAAAGGTAAAGTCTGCACAAGAGTTAAGTGGCTCATCAGGCCAAAGCTTATACCCAAGTTTCAGTAGCAAAGCGACTACCCCCCCCCCCCTCCCAAACCTGGGTGGAGAGAGAGGTGAGAGTAAAGTGCCTAAAATCATACCTTCCAGTTATCCATAGTTTTGCTCAAAAATTCAATTCCTTCATCTTGTCGGCCTTCCATCTCGAAAACATGTGCTAAGGCATGAGTCGCCCATGTGTCTTTTGGAACAAGCTCTAAACCCTAGAATATAAATGCAATTATTTTAATTACATAATAAATAAGTGGTTTAATTTAGCATGCAGGGTGCGGCGAAATGAGTCCTGAAGCAGATTACATTTTTTAACATAATAATGTATGAGCCAACTGCAACGAAGCATTTTAATTATGGAGATCAACAGCAGAATACTTTTATTGAGTTTGTAACAAATACGACCTTCACATACTTATCTCACCATTCATTTCTTGGATTATAGTTTAATGATTCATTCACATTAATCAAGCTTTCCCGCATTGCACTTTAATTAGTATTGCAGCTGATGGCCCAAAGGAGCACAGCCTCTGGGGAAGAGAATGTCAGGCGTTCCAACAGACTCTAGGCAAAGAGCCCAGAGATTGGTTTTCCATCATCAGATGTAGTTCCTGCTTACTAACTTAAAGGATGATTCAGGAAAGCAACAACAAATTTTTCACGCAAAATTCTACAATATAGGACACTCCTTGGAAGGAGAATACAAATCAAATGCTACAGTACATATGGCATGTGTAAAAAAACAGTCTGAACACATACATGTACATGAAGGGTAAAATCTAGTTTTGCTTAATGCTCAATGACCTCATCAGTGCAAACTGATTTTCAGGTACATCTATGGACGTGTACTTGTTATCATGTATACCTTGCGAGCTTGTTTCTCTGCTTCTCTGTAGAAGTTGGTCTCTTCCAAGCCAAATGCATGAAGACCAAAGAGGTACCTGTAAATAACATGGTTGAAAAAAAAACACTGAAGACTAATTAAAAGCAAATAAGTTACATTTAAGGTTAAGCTGACTACAGCTGTGACTATCTTGTTCATTTTTCTCAAACCAGTCAATCAGTCATAATTATGTGGATGTGATAATAAGATTAAAACAACACAGGGGTGTCTACATGTTCACTGTAACTCAAATCAACCTACATGCAGGTTAGATCAAACTGACCTATATCTGCAGTCATGGGGGATAGAAGTGTTGAGACACCTCATTGTATTTTCTATTGCCTTGGGAAAATCCCCCATTCCCCAATACAATGCCAAGGTTAAATTCTATATTTAAGATTGTTTAAAACACAGGAAGATAGCAACTGACTGCACACAACATTGCGTTCAGTTTGTGGGAGATGGGGGTTTGGGGTATTGGGGCATGTCTCAACCACGTTTGTCTGAAGCTTGTTAATGTGAACTGGCATCACAATTTTTCAAATCTCCAAGGGAAACAAAAATTATTTTGAAAAGTAATTAACTACCCATTACCAAAGGTAGTTTGAGGAATCAGGGGTAAATTGACAGAAATATGTATACTCGTTACTGAGAGGTTCAAGCTGGTTCAAGCTGGTTCGAGTTATCAGGAGATTTGAACAATAGAAGGTGTTCAATAAAATAATTGTGTGGATTCCACTGTATGCCAAATAAAATTAATATAATTATATTCCTTCCCAGGGTCCTCTCTCTACCTTGAGAAAGTACCCTAGTTATGGCTGGTCACATGTCTGCTAGATTTTAGCAGATTCCAGAGATGTCTCCACTGAGCTCTCCTACTGAGCCCAGTAGGGAGTGGAATTTGTAAACCTCCAGTGGTGAATCGGCAAAACATTCTCACATTCGATACTGGAGTTCAATGCGTTCAATGCTCAGCTAAAAGTGTAGCTCCACATTTGACTGAATTTTTCCCATCGACAGTTGGACAGTCTTTGGAATTTGTGATGGTGAAAACAATTGGCAAAGAACTTGGAACTGAAAACCACAACAATAAATGGATCGTGAGGTGAACTTAAGCTTAATTTTATTTTTCATTCAGCGAAATCACAATGTAAAAATTTACTCATTCATTTAGTGTCAAATATGTTGTATGTTCACCTTCAAAGGTAGTTTTGGATTTGATATGATTATTCCCATTGACTGTTTGACGGTTATTCCCTTCTCTTGCAGCAAAAAAAAAAAACCTACAAACAATTTGACATCAACAACGTCTGTGCGCTAAATAAGCTTGATTAATAATGGTAATAGGACTGAGTGGAGTCTAATTCGGTCAGTAATCATAGAAGTGATTAACAAAATCGGACAACTGTGAAGTGGGAGCCCAATTTGTTAATTACAAGTATGATTAGAGACTGAACTGGATGACACGACGTCCTGTTACCAATTAATCAAAACTATGACAAAATTCAAGAAACGAACAAAGCATCGATTGAGAGCTGAATGATTTTAAAACATTGTTATGAATCCTGAAATGCCCAGCAGTTTACTCAACAAAGTGCACTACAATTATAACAGCACGCGCAAAATGGTGCGTACTGTCCAATTACAAGCATGACATGTGCAACTGTCTAATTAATGCTCAAATCAGGCTGCTGATAGCCAATCACGTTCGAGAATTTTGTTACTTACATTTTTTGATCAGCAAAATCCTGATGGAGGCACTGACTCATTTGTAAATTGGAGTTTAATACGTCCAGTGTTTGGCAGAGACTAGCTTTGAATTTGATCGAATTCATCCAATCGATAGTTGCACGGTCATGCGATTCTCTTGCTGAGAAAAATTTGAATTTTATAAAAACCTTGACAACAATGCATCAATCAGCCGTGCATTTGCAAAATGCAGCGGCTTTTAGCTGTTTAGCGGTAAATCCAATTTTCGGTCAAGAAAGTAGCTTCAAGTTAAATGTATCCCATCGATAATTTCACGGTTAATTATTTCTTTTGGAGTGAAAAACTGATTAAAACTAATCCAAAGCAGGTTGTTGACAGTTATTTAAAAGAGTAGTGAAATTGAAGCAAAGTTCCCTGGCAAAGTTCCCTCTATATCAGCATCTCATACTCATAGAAGTTCAGGCAGAGTCGAAGCACTAGCCAGGCAAGATCTCTGAGGAATTACTTGCTTCCTTTTCAAAATATTAACTTCCCTGCTAACACAGGCTCTTTATTAACATCTGCAACGGTGCAACATTCACCTCCCTAGAGAGTGTTAACAAAATTAAGTTGAGTACCCACCCTCTGTGTGGCTTGGGTTGGCATGCATAGACACGTGACTAGCTGTAACCAGGGTACTTTCTCAAAGAAGAGAAAGGACCCTGGGAACAAGGCTGTATTCCTTCAACATAATTTGTACAGACAGAACATGTACACCTCACGTACCCCCATCCCCCTCACCCATTTTTTCTCACAGGGTGGGCAGTCAGCCCATCAGGTACAGTTAGCCTTCTCCAACATGCAGAAATGCTTTCCTTGCCAGCTGAGCTTGCGAAAGAGGCAGGAAACAAAGTTTTCTCACACTGAATGGGGGACCTGGGTACAAGTCAGGATGTCATTTCACACTTAGTCAAACATTTGATTCAGTTTTTCTTTTCGTGCCAGACAGTGCAACAGTTTGTTTTGTCTTTTTTTTGCATGAAAAACAGCACTTTAATGACTTTGCTGTTATTGAATTATGCCGCCTAAATCAAGGGCCACTCAGCACCTTTTGCCCCCTAAGGTTATGGTGAGGGAGTCTCGAAAACATCCACAGAGCGAACACCAAGGGTAGAGGTTCGCCGCAAGTCATCCAAAGGTACCCGCCATAAATCTCCATTGAGGAAATAATGCTGCTTGAGGTTGAAGTCTTCTAGCCCCTTGCACTTGCAGGACAACACACTATATAGTGGGCAACAAACCTCCTTGAGGTGAAAAGTAAGGCTTGGAGGCTGTAGATTGTTATACATGCATGTATAGTCAGGAGACTTTAGCTTGCAACCCCAAATGAGGGAAGAGACAAATTATTGTGAGGCTGTTTTCATCTCTGAGTTAAATCTCAAAAAGGAGGTCGCCCGGGCCGGGCAACTAGGTACATGTTTTTCTCCAGTCACCTGAGGCGACAGGTGGCTGCTAGAGCACAGCCTTGCAAATATATAGCTTTGTGACGTAAATAAAAAACAAGTAGTGTTGGTGCTGCACAGTTAACCTAGCGCTCACAAGTACCTACTGCATCCCACCCTTCTTGCTGCAAGCCTAACTAATTAATTGAAATTAATTAATTAAACAGCTTAGTTTACAGTTTACACCTTAAGTATTGCCAAAGCATTAATTTTAAGTCATGTCAACCCCCCAAACCATTCCAATAGTACACTCTGCACTAATTGCTGCATTATTTTTTATCAATCATAAAAAAATAATTATTAATAATAACATAAATGTTCTGTCAAATCATTACCCATATAATGGCATCTCTTTTTTCCAGTGTGGGAAAACTCTGGCAATGGTATCTCTGATCCGGTCCTTTGGACCAAAAAAAATGCAAAAGTCTGAAAGCATCTTTAGTGCAAATATATCTGTGGGGTATGCTACAACAATTTCATCCCATATGTCTTGGGCAATTGGAATTTTTCTAAAATAAAAAAAAATAAATTTATGTCAATCACTTGAATAACATTTTAATGGTCACACTGCTACGTGTACATGTACATATGGTACAAGCTTAGTTAAGCGATAATCTCGGAACAAAAACACACCTCGGTTCTTTGAGGCATGCTGGTGACTTATAGAGGGTCAAAGGCTTAATGATGCCAAATCTCCTACCAGGCGGGCGCAAATATTCCTCGAATAAGCTTCGAATATCGGTGGAAATAACGAGCAAACTCTGCTTGATTAACAGGTAAGCTCTGAATAAATGATGCTTTGTGCGCCAAAAGCCGACGTCACAATAGAGAGATTAGGCTTGAAGTTACGTCAAACGGCTAACGGCAAAAATGAAACTTTTGCTGTTTGTTTTTAGCTCTTTGAACAGTAGAGTGAGAATATTTGAATGTGTATTTGTGGTGAATAGTAGGAGACATTTTCTATTTTGTGGGATTTGATTTTGACTTCATACAATATAAAAAAGTCTGCCTGTTTGATGCTCAACAAATTAATTGTGCTTAAGGTTTCTTTTGTTGGTTATTCAACAATACATCTACAAAAGATGCCGCTTGGAAAAATTAAGGGGTTTTTTGCATACATTAATTCTCGAAAACGAAGAGCAAGCCAGCGAAAGAAATTACGGGGCAATGTTTTTCAACTGAAATGAAGGCCACATGCAAAAATTCAGCTAATTTGGAGCGAGAGTTGGAGCGAGAGTAACAGAAACAACCAAAAACGTCACTTATCCCCTGTTATCACTAGCGTCTTCACCTGTTTAGGGGGAAATGGTGCACAAAAACATTTATACACTGTTGCATATCTGAAGTTGTGGTAAAAAAATTATCAACTGAAGGTCCTTAACACTAAAAACTCTGGGTATCGCAAAATTTTCATCAAATTTCATCAATCTTGCAATCCTATTGAACAGTTTACTAAAAGATGCATCTTGCAGTCTCTGCTTTTTCCAAAAAGTGTTTCGGAGTCTTGATTTTTTGTAAGCCAGGGTAGTTTCAAAGTCCCAATTTTATTGTTTGCTTAAATTGTATGATGGGATTTGAATGTCTTTGGATTCAGAAATGAACTACTCTTAATTATACAGCTTTGTCTCACCCAGCAGATAATGCTTTTGCAGCTTCTACATGTAGTCTTTCTCTCTCAGTGATTAAATCTTCATATTCAACAGCTAGGGATCGAACAACATCCATAGAATCTTTGATCTGAAGTTCATTTGCCAAGATGTGACCCATAACTAAAAAGAAAACATTCTGAAAAGTTAGTCTATGTACATGTACACACTGTACATGTATATGTTAACTGACTACACATTTATTTATTAGTTATAAGGTTCACCTGCATAAATTCTGGAAATACACTGTCATCACAGTGACATCACATCCTGTGACCTCTCATGCGAAAATGTACACTAACGCATGTTTGCTTCTTCATCTTTTAACAAAACATTTATTTACCTTATAAAGTCAGCACAGATAACATACACTGTCAGGTGTTCATGCATGCATGCAACAATTAACACATAATGTACTCACATTTAATATCTTATCAATTATTTTCAGTGGTGAAATTTGACACCATAATATAGGGTATCATACTTCACATTTAAAGAAAGAAAGGTTGAATGTTTTGAACAAACCAAGCATATAGTTTTTCTTTCAGAATGGACAAAAGTGGCCATTCAAATCAGAAAGGTTGCAATGAATGTTTTCAATGAACCCAGCTTATTTAAAGGGTGGCTGTCTAAAAGTTCCTTCTGTCAAACAGATAACCCCAGCTGTTCAGAAAGTGAATTCAAATACTGTTGGCCAATCAAATAGCTCATTAGTTTTATATGAACGAAGAGTAGGGAACATTCGTACAGCTGAATACTATTTCTGAATGAGTAGCATTAGCCATGATTCGAACCACCACAGTTTCTTATCAAATGGACAACACCAGCCATCTGAACACCTGCTGCATTTTTTGAATGGATTATAACCTCAGCCATTCAAGGGGATGATTATTTTTCAAACGGATAGCCTTAGCTGTTTAAAGAGATGATCATCATTTCTTCTGAACAGATAAATAAACTTCCGCTATTTGAACGGATGAAGATTTTTTTTCAAACAGATAACAGCAGTCGTTTGAATGGCTGGAAATTTTTATGAACAAATGACTCAACCTGTTTGAACAGCATTCAATCGATCACAAACAGATGTCAAACAGCAAGCAAACAGTTATTGCTGTGCAAACAGATAGCCATAGTATACGTTTTCACATGGGAGATCACATTTGATGAGTTGTGTCTCAACTATAACTCTCTTTAGAAATGTATTAGATCTACATGTATATGCCCCAGGTGGTAGAAAAGGGTGATTTCAAAATCATTCATGATAAGAAAGTGCATGATACTTCATGTACATGTAACTCATTTACAATGTAGTTGCAAAGTAACATAATTTGCTAACAATGAGAAAATAATTTAATAACAAATTAATATTTACGGAAATTAGGATCTGCATCAAGCATCCTTGTCACTGAAGCTTCTAAACCTCCAACAGTGTCATCTTCACAATGAGTAATCACCTTAAACAAAGCATAACAAATGAAATCAATGTTAAAAATATGCCAAAATTTCACCTGAGTTTAAAGTGGACAAGCATTGCAGCTGTAAAATCTTCAAACATTCTTAAACTTACTTAATAAGGGAATATTGATTTAAGCCTACTTTTTATGCAATTTTATATTATTACCTAACAGTATATAATGATGAATATCTTGTATGCATTTTAATATGGTAGTTATTAATAACTAATTACCTTGAGCTGAAGATTTACTAAGATTTGTCCAAATTTATAAATTTATACAACCTGCATGTAGCAATGCTAATCAGGGTAGGATGTATAATTTACAATAAAAATTGAGCAAAATATATCATTAAAATCAACTAAATAAATGAAATTAATGGAATAAATAGGTATACACATATATTCACAAATAGCTAGGATTTACAAGAAACTATAATAAGACATAGAACATAAGAAATTAATAATAATAGCTACTAGAGTTCGATTAATGATAATTAGTAATTTTTAACATTAAAGTAGAGACATCAACATAATCATCCTCATTACCAAGTACCAAAAGTAAAAATTGTGACCTCTCACGCGAAAACGTACACTAACGGCTTTTCCTTAGCTACCATTTCATGTCTTTGTTTCACAGACAACCGGCCATGTAGGGCCGTCTGCTTATGATCCAAGGCGAACAGTTCCAACTTATTAGTTTTGAACGGATAAACAATTTTTCTGAAGGGATGGCACAGGCCGTTCGAACAGATGGATGATTTTTGTGAACGGATGACCAAACCGCTTGAACGGATGTAAATTTTTCTGAACGGGTTTACTAGCCGTTCAAATGGTTGGGCAATTTTTGTGAACAGATGACACAGCCATTTGAACGGAATGACTTCCTTTTTGAACAGATCACCCAAGCCATTCGAACGGATGCAAATTTTAATTGAACAGATGAGAAACAGCTCGTGAACAGATTTCTGTTCGAAAACAGAAAGGCGTTAGTGTACATATTTGCATGAGAGGTCACAATTGATGAATTTTATTTTTTGAAAGGTTTTTTCCCACAATTATTATTCATTCAAAATACTTCCTCATTTCTGATTGGTTATTAAGCCACAAACATAATTCACCATAACCAGCTGTTGTAATGACCAACTTTGGGACAAATTTTGTCATACTGAACAGATGACATCAAAAGTGCAGCACACTGCAGATTAATGAACCATTGACAGAGAAAACCTGGGCTCCTTTTCTCCTTTAAGAGTTTGAAACTTTTCGAATAAATAATAAAGCAATTATTGAATTTGGCTTCCGCAGGATACACAGTATGAAGAATTCTGCAGATCACTGAGGGTGACTTATCCCTCCTTGATCTGCAGAATTCTTCATATCCTACTCAGCCTTATTCAATAATTGCCGAATATATTAAGTAGTTGCATCCACATCCTGAGACCATTGTCATTGATTGTGAGATTATTATAATTAAAAGCTAGTACTGTGTGACTGGGTGTAACAAAAAAAGATGACACACAACTTAACATATTTGAACAGAGATGTCTCTAAATGCCATGAGAACTTTTTTAAATAATTATATCTTACGTTACTGGTTTTCTATCACTGTTAATATTTCAGTGTATACAGTTTAATACTGTTTTTTTTAACCTCTTTGTGTACTTGATAGGTATAATTATTTTGAATGTCACTTTGAGTAATAGGCATAATCCTATTCTTTTTTCTCCTTGTTTGACTTGGTGACTTAAATATTTCTGAGACTGAAACAATCAATTCAGCCAATCAAAATTGACATCAGATAATGCCATACAAAAGTAGTTGATGTCTTTTCCAAGGATCAGTAGTAGATCTAAGGGGAAGGGCAGGGGAAAGGTACTGCACCCACCTAACGTCCCTCCCCCTCCCACCCATCTTTCCATAGACTGAAAACATTTAAGGCCCAAGGTCGCAGAAACCTTCTTGATCCTTTACTTTCAGGGTGAACAAAATTCCATGACACCTACCTTAAAGAGTCTACAACAGAATCATTGAGGATGTATTTTAAATTTTAAATCATATCAATCTAACTCACCTGGGTAACTGAAGCATCAAACATTTTTGCAGCTTCATTGCTAGTTGTGGTCAGTAGGAGACCTTCTTTCCTCCACGCCTGCAAAAAGTGGACGCATTTAAATAAGATTATCATATTAGTTTGGCAAGGATTAACTCATTATTGGGAAACTGGAAAAAAGGTAATATTGGCTTTATCAAATAATTTGAAAACCTCCACACCTGCTTGGCATTCAGTGTGGAACAATTTAATTATTGTAGATCAATTTTTCCACGTTTTAAATTTACTTGGTATGACACAGCTTATCATCAATTTAATACGAACAAGCTAATTACATGTAAGTCTTAATAACAAGCTTATATCGTGACAATGATATAATTTAAATCAAAAATTTCAATTAATATATGCATTGATTTCGCACAGTACAGTAAGTTCTTTTTTAAAAATTTATAGCTATCCAAATAAAACATTACAAAACTACGAATTAAAAAAATGAATGTGCAGATAAATAAGCAGCCAGGATTGGGTCGAAGGCCATTTTACTACACCAAGAGAACGTAATCTAAACAGGCTGCAGCCTGCCAGTCAAATGAAATAATTATTTTTATACTCATACATGTAGTCATGAAAGCAAGATTTTGACACAACTCCCCAAAATTTCTTTGTTAAAACCAAAACCCATCAAGCTAAGGTTCCTGAAATAAAATGAGTTTTCTATGCACTTGTGCAAGTATAGTATGGAAGTTTAAATTTACTGCGTTAGCAGCCACAAAAGAAAAACTTTCCGAACAGGAAAACCTTTTGCAAGCCCGCCGTTTTTTAATTTTGTAAAATGTTCATTCATTTGAGCTACTATATTTAGGTATATACACAATTAACTGTTACTTACATCAACATCCCTCCAGTGAGTGTGTAGATAAGACATTTTAATCAAACTATCCG
>CM042758.1:14278943-14293577 GCA_022496165.2 Catalaphyllia jardinei | reverse complement strand
CGGATTCTTTCTAAAGTTTTATTGTTAGTTTTTTAAGGCGCTAAATGGTATGGCACCATTATATATCACGGATTTACTTAGTTATCGTACATGTTCACGTACGCTACGCTCTACTGATCGTTAACTTCTGGCAGTTCCGAAGTCAAGACTTAAAACATACGAAGACAGGGCCTTTTCCGTTGCTGCACCTAAACTCTGGAATGAGCTGCCATTAGATCTTAGAAGTTTGGATACAATTAATTTATTCAAGAAACACTTAAATACTGATCTTTTTAAAAAAGCATATAATGTTTAATTTTTTGGTAATTTAGAATAGGATTTATTGTGAAATTTTTATAAATAAGACTGCAAATAGGTTTTTAATTTATTCATATTTTATTACCAGTGGGATCTTTTTAATTATTTTAATATTATGAATTGTAAAGCGCTTTGGTCAATTAGTGGAGTTAGCGCTATATAAATTATGTTAAATTAAATTAAATTAAATGATAGTTATTCGGCCTCATCAACTATCACCTCATAAAAATCGAGAGTGAATAATCCAATTGTTGTAGTAGAATTCCTACTAAAGGCCATGTTACACGAGGAAATTTTTCTTGCAACTTGCAACGCAACGATGACGAATAAAAAACTTTCAAGCTGCAGAGGGTATGTCACACGCAAGCAACTTGTCTGGCAACGTTGCGAAAAGTAGAGGGTCGTTCTACTTTTCTTGCAACTTGCAATGCAACAATTGCAGTTGCAAACTGGGATGTTACACGTGAATTTTTTTCTTCCAACTTGCAACGCAACGTTTGTTGCGTTGCAAGTAGCCAATCAAAATGCAGGATTTGCATTAGACCACTAGTTGGGTGATACTAAATAGTGTGCACTGGCTCAGCCAATCAGATTACAGCATTTGCATTAGTATACCAGTAGAATTCTACTAATGTGCATTAGAGCTCAAGGCAAACTTTACTGACTCGACGCGATATATACAGTGTATATGTACACTGGAACAGATGCCATTTTATCCGTGTACCGTAGAAAGCTATAAAATTCAGTTGAGTGATGAAAATGTAAACAACCCCTATCGACCTTGCTGGGCAATCAATCATAATCTCTTCAAACTGTAACTGCTCTAAAGAAGCTAAATACATTGTTTTCTGTTTTTTGTTTTTTTTGTTTTTAGTTATTTTTTATTTTATTTTTTTTATCCTCGCATGGACTGCTCTTTCTAAAGACGCAACAAAGACAAATTTAAATCGCAATTGGAGTGTCGCCGAATGCGGCCGAAAGCTGTGCGCCCTTCCTTTGTTATGATGCAATACCGTCTAACTAAAGACGATTCGGCACTTCACCGGGAATAAACATATTATGTATTCTCTAGTCTGAACTTTCAGACTATCACTTGACTTTTTGTTTCGTGATTTATATGGCTGCGTGCAGCTCAAAGTTTAACGAAAAGGCTTTAATAGAAACTTTCAAAAGTTACTTTAATTCCTCTTATAACGTTAAAGATAACGATAACGTGTCGGGAATACCCCCTTGAGATCAATTTTAACAGGCACGTCAATCACGTAAGTTTTGCTGCGTTTTGTCACTGTAGACCTTCAGGACTGTCTTCCAGAGAATCGTTGGGCTTATGTTAAAAGCCATGGAAAAGTATATGTCATTGCAAAGGTAATAAAATGCATTATTAGAAGATTTTTGTTTTGGAAGGTTTGTTTTAACAGTAAGCGCGGGAAAGCCTTCAAATGCAAAAATTACAATATTTGGTAAACTGAATTACCTGTGTTCCAGCTCGCACTTACGACCATACAGAGTAGGTGATAGACTACAAATGTGTGCGAGGCTTTCTCAATACTCCGATTGGTTGCAGAGAAAATCTATTTCAAAATTGGCGAATCGATTTTTTGCCGATCTTCGTCAAATGAAAGCTGCACGTAAAAAGCGGTCGAAAAGAGAAAAATAAAAGGGAAAAGCTGCTGGAAAAACAGAGAAGATAAAGCGCGCTAACCAGCGAAAACGAAGAAAAGTTGCGGAGACCTTTAAAGGGTCAAACATCCATATAATCACTTAACTGATGAAGCGCGATCTAAAACAAACCGTGGTCGTCGCAATATATACTCTTGCATTCCTCGCCACTAACCCGTGTTTCTGTCGCGATTTCATCCAAGGTGTCTTCTCTTTTTTCGATGAACTCGTAATGCGAGTTTTTACGGACTCTATGCTCAACAATCTAAAAGAAGCGAAACAGAACAAATATGCAAATGTTTGTAATTCAAGTCTCGGATAAAATTTGCCGCGAAAAATCGACAAGCGCCTTGATTAGGGTCTGCCGGATTATGCCGGCATAATTTTGTGCATAATACTATATCTGGAGCATCAGTCATAATACTAACATTTTTGTAGCATAATGCCATTATTTCTGAAAACTGTGAGAAGTGTATGCAAATGTTGCCAGCAACTAGCATTCTCTCGGCACAAAGTTAATGAAAGTGGGGATATTTTTGGAACTTGATACCTTAGACTTGTACCCAGTACATGCTTGTGTAAAGTTCATGGATTTGCATTGTGGGCACTTGCTCATGAAATGTTTAACTAAATAATTTATTGTCTATCATTTCTATCAAAATTAAACGATTAGGAATGTTTATTAATAGGTACGAGCATATGAGGGGTGGGGTGGAAGTTACATTTTAGTCTGGCATAATAGACTAATTTCGATATATTAAAATTCAGCCTAAAGCAATAGACCTCAGTACGAGGCTCTGGGGAATAAATACAGAATTTATGGGGTTTATTTCCCAGAGCCTCGTTCTGAGGTCTTTTGTTTGAGGCTGAATTTTAATATATCGAAATTGGTCTATTTGAGCATAATACCCTGGTTTCATGGGTAACGCCCGAAAGCAGAATACTCTATTTTTTTTTAGCATAATCCGGCAGACCCTAGCCTTGATGTGTTTATTGGGATTACAACACTTTTCTATGGGCAGCCGTTACCACCAAAAATACAAACAATACAAACAGTCTAGAATAAACAGAAATGGTTTAAATGTCCTTTGTTAGTTAGTACAGTTTGTATGGAAATGGTGTAGTTACAATACAGTTGGACCAGTTGTAACATATTGGCACGTGAGAATTACCACCTATTGTATATTGTATATTATTAAATTCTCAACCTCGGATAATGCAATTCTAGCTTTCTGATTGGTTCGCTGTATCTCGGTTACCAGCCATTATACCTACGTTTGACCTTATATGGAAATTAATGCGGTAAATGTGGCTTGGCATAAAATTTCTTGTGCGAAACCAAGTTTCGTCGACAAAGAATTGGATGAAAAAGAAAATTCGGTGGGCTGCCTACAGAGGAAATACAAGAAATTACGGACAATGCCCTCCCAGTAACAACAAAAAAGCCATGAAGTTCGGAATGAGAATGTTCAACGGTACGTACCCGTTAAGTTTCCCTTAAAAGCTGTAATTTTACGCATTCACGAAGATTACGTAACAACAACAACAACAATTTTTACCTCGATGTTACTGACTGGCTTGCTAGTCCTGGTGACACCAAATTTTCGCAACCGATAGAAGAAACGTGAAAAAAAGAACTGAATGTTTTTCGGAAGAGTTTTTGCACGTCTGCGAGGAATAGAGATGGCACACTGTCAATTTACAACAGTTCATCAATGAAATCCATCTGAGAGCCGCCATTGATCGTTTCCTTCGCTAGCTGCCGCCCAATAAACTGTTTTCCACTATCTCTGACCCCGCTTTTACTGAGGCAGATAAAGCATTACAGCATTCGCAAAAGTCCGTAGAAAAACAGGCAACCCTGTCGGCCAAATCATGTAGAGCCCATAAGAAACGGTCAAAAACCAATTTCCACTGAACAGATGAAGAAACTGTTCGACAGCGGTGACGGGTAAAGAGCAAAAATCCCACGAAACTACAAAGGACGACCTAGTTTACCTCAGTCTCTTTTAATTTTTGGTCGACGAGGACAAGAGATTCAGCGCCAGCTAACGCCAACAATTCTGTCCTTGCGAAAAATCCATCAAGGAGTTGTGTATTTGATGAGCTGGAAGCGTCGGCTCGAATCTTTACCAGTCACGAAAAACCATCAGGGTCTCAGAGATCCTGAAGATGAATCAGATGCTAAGATATTTTCTGTCCCTGACTCTGAACTTACCAGCAATCATCGCTACATATCCAGCTCAAACTGATGCGAAGGCAGCCACAGCAAGGGAACGCTGATAGAGTTCTTAAGTGTGGAGAATAATTTTGACACGACGTCTGACACAAGGCGATCAAAGTTTCCGCAGTACTTTTACAACGTTTTTTTCCAAGTGTCGCTGCTGGATGACGATAAAACTCTGCTGGTTCGTTTTTTGGACAACTTTATTCGCGAATTCACTCATTACATCTCTTTTCACCGCTCACGTTTTTTACAAAACTCAACTCAACTTGTACACACGTGCAGACGAGGTCTTTAGCAACGAACTGATCTGTCATTCGTAACATAGCAACACGACCGGAAATGAAAGTTCAGGAAGCTGGAGGCACATCCCCGCCCCTAGTCAAGACACAATGTTTGTCGAGACGATTACAAGTTCTACTCTTCCGCTTCCTGTACTAAGCAAAGTTTTGTGATTGGTCGTTTATATTCTCCGTGCTGGGTACGCACAGTAACAGCTCGAACTAGCCCATCCTGCCCCGGATGAGTAGACACGATTCTGCCCAATGGCCATACACCTCGCGGCTGATTTGGCTCAGCAACAAGAACAACATCTCCTTCTTTGAGGTTCTGTCCCTTCTCTTTCCACTTCTTCCTTTGTGTCAGGCTAGGAAGGTACTCTTTGGTAAAACGTCTCCAGAAGAAATTAGCTAGTGCTTGGGACTGTCGCCACATTTTTGTCGAGTTAATCTCTCTGTCACTAACTTCAGCATCTTCATAGCTCGGATTCGCTCGCAACAACAAGAAATGGTTTGGGGTTAACGCTTCAATGTCCCCTGCATCATTCGACACATGAGTAATCGGTCGACTGTTTAGTATTCCTTCTGCTTCAACTAGTGCAGTTCTCAGCACTTCTTTGGAAACAGCCCTGTCTTCCAGAATTGCCTTCATCGTCTTCTTGGTGCACTGTACTAGTCTCTCCCATGCGCCTCCAAAGTGCAGGGCACTTGGCGGCTGAAATTTCCACTCGATTTCCTTAGGCGCACAAAAGTTTGATGCATTTCCGCAACTTATTATTTGCACCAACAAAGTTCGTTCCATTATCGCTGTGGATGTTCTGCGGTCGTCCACGTCGCGCGATGAACCTCTTCAATGCCATGATGAAATGATCTGTTGAAAGATCATCCACAAGTTCAAGGTGACACGCTCTAGTACTCATGCAAGTGAACAAACACCCGCACACTTTAACTTCACTGCGTCTTTCCTTAACTAACATGGGTCCAAACAAGTCAAATCCAGTGTTCCTGAACACCATTCCCGGCTCAAGTCGGCACTCTGGCAGGCTTCCCATTCGCTGCTCTTGAGGCTTTACTGTTTGGCGATAACAGTAGTTACACTTGAATTTCGCGTTTCGCACCACCTGGCGACCATGGATGATCCAATACTCCTGCCGAATCTGATTACGCAAGTGCTCAGTTGGCGGGTGGTGGTAGATACGATGCATTTCTTCAACGATCAGCTGTGCAAATTCATGCGCGAGTCAATTATTTTGGGATATCGCGCTCTGTAAGCTAGGCATTGTGCTCTCTGCAGCCTTCCACCGACAACCAAGAACCCATCTTGCAACCTTGGATCAAGAGATTTAATTCTACTCTTCTTATGGATCTCCTGGCCAATCTCCAGACTCTGTATCTCGTCCCTGAATGACTCAACTTGTGTCCTCTTCACAAGATAATTCTGAGCAGCTCTCAATTCGTTTGACGTCAGTGCTCCCAGTAGACGTGTTTCCTTCTTAGTTCTTACATTGTTCGCAAACCGCATAACATAAGCTGTAACTCTTCTTAGTTTGGTCAGCGACGAATACTTCTTCCACCCTAACAGGACCTTGTCTTCCTGAGTTACTCCAGCCCATCTTTCCTTCTTCTTTTCTTTCATGTAATCGATGTCGAAGGCCGCTTTGACTTTATTTCTGGCCAGAGCTCTGCTGGTTCATACAGGAACCTGGGTCCACTACTGTAGCGAAAGCCTGTGCCGAGTTCCGTAGGACTTAGTCCCCGGGTGATGTCATCTGCAGGATTAGCCTCTGTCGGCACATATCTCCAACTCACTGCGCCTGCCCCCAGTGTGGCCTCCAGATTGCTCATGATTGTGTGAAGCTCAGATACCTGGTTGCCGACAAATGCTTTGTAAGTGGAGCTTGTCTGGCAGATCCAATGTAGGACTGTGGTGGAGTCACTCCAGAAAGTTATCTTCTCCATCTTTGTGACCATTTCTTCTACCAGTGTTTGAGTCAACCGCACAGCAACTAAAGCTCCCATGAGCTCCAGTCGGCAGATGGACTGTGACTTTAATGGAGCAACACGGCCTTTTCCCGCTATAAGGCTGCACCCTACCGTGTCATATGTAAACGCTCGTCTTAGGTGGGCACACGCGCCATAAGCATTCTGGCTAGCGTAGCAAAACACATGAAGTGCAGTCTCTCGGACGGGTTTCTGTTCATGAAGAAGAGCTCTCGGAATTCTCACTTCATCGAGCTTTTCTGCTTCCTTGCGCCATTCACGCCACTCTCGAAGATCAGCCTCTTTCAATTCGTCATCCCATCCATACTTCATACGGTTCAGATTCTGCAGGATGATTTTACTTCTGATTGAGAATGGGAGGAGGAGTCCTCGCGGATCCCAAACAGAGAATGCTTGGCTCAAGATCTTCCTCTTCGTCGTACCTGGCTCATCCTTCAGTCCGGTAAACTGCAGCATATTTTCCTGAGCATCCCAAATGACGCCCAAAGTTCTGTCTGTTGGTAACTTATCTTCACTCAGTTCGAGGAATCGTGGAGATCGGTCTTGCTCCGGGATTGTTGCTATGACGTCTGGGTCATTTGTCAACCATTTGTGTAGGCAGAAACCTCCACGACGCAGCAATTCTGTCATCTGCTTCCTCATTTCAATAGCTTCCTCGCGAGAATCGGTTGATGGTAAACCATCATCCATGTAAAAGTTCTGGTAGACAGCTTTCACACCCAGAGGTAAATCGTCTCCATTCTCTTCAGCGTTTCGCCTCATAGTGTAGTTCGCTCTGGATGGCGCAGACACTTCTCCAAACACTGTTCTCTCGAACTGATACACGCTTGGTTCTTCTTTCAGAGTCTCTTCATAAGAATCTCAATGCTGGCTTATCACGATCAGGGAGACGGAGCATATGGTACATTTTTTTCACATCAGCGGCCATTGCAATTCTTCCTTCACAAAATCTGAGGAAAACTCCAAACAGAGAGGACAGAAGATCTGGTCCTGTGTAGATCTTATCGTTCAAACTTTGGCCTACGAATTTTGCTGATGCATCGTAGACTCTTCTGAGGCGATCAGGTTTTTTGGGATTGATGACAAATCTATGTGGTAAGTACCAAGTCACTTTACTATCGTACTGTACTTCCTCTTCGCTCGGTTTCTTCACATAGCCCTTCTCAATGTCATCCTGGATTGACTTTGCATATCTCTGTCTGATCTCGGGACAGCTCTCAAACTTCTTCTATAGGGATTGTAGCCTCCTCTTTGCCATTTCATAATTGTTGGGCAGAGATGGTTCCTCTTCTCTCCACAGTAGGCCTGAAACATATGCATCTTCACTCTTTTCCATGAGTGACAATGCTCGCTTGTCCTCAATCGAACGGGTTGGATCAGCTAGCTTGACCACGCCCAACGTTTATCTCTGACTGAGCCATGACCAGCTGCTTTAGCTCCTCGTCTTCAACTGAACTTCTTTCATACACTTTAAACCCACTGTATGGAGACGCTGCTCTTCGCTCACCAGGTAACCAATTAGTCACCACCCATCCAAGTGGGGTCTCAACAGCATAAGGTACCCTGTCAAGTTCCGGTTGAGCTGAGGGTTTCAGAATTTGTTTTGGTAGAATCAAGTCAGAGTTATTAGTTCCAATTATGAGTTGCACTGGACCCGTGTCAGTGTCACGTAAGTCCAAGTTCTTTAGATGCTGATACTCCCGCTTGATTGTTGACCACTTCAGCTTCTGATCTGGACCATTCAAGTTAGGAATTGTCTTCAAGTCTCGCAAGGAGTATTTGACTTCCTCTTTTCCGACTCAAGCAACATGGCATTTCTTGACGTGCTGCGAAGTAAACACCTTCTGCGAATTTACTCCTTGAATTTCCAGATCTACCTCTTTGCCTCGAAGCCCGAGTGAGAGCGCTAAGCTTTCATCTATAAGTGTTGTGTTACAGCCTGAGTCACGCAATGCCATCACTTGCTGTTTTCCTGTTTCTCCAAAGACAACTATAGGAGGTACCACCACTCTCACACCCCTATACGCTGATTGTCGATACTCCTCAAGAGGCTCCACAGCCTGACGTGGTGACGAGTCTTTACCTTCCAGGGAGACAGGCGCTGGGTCTCTCTCAACCTCTGGCACTTGTTGAGATTCACGTTTCGCTTTTGCCCGTTCAATAAATTTCAAGTCAACTTGATGTACAAGGGTATGACGACGCATGTCACAGTTTTCGACTTTGCATCTATTCTTAGTTCGACATTTAAACAGACGATGACCAGGTAATAGACAACATAAGCATAGTTTATGTTCCTCGACAACTTTTTCCTTCTCGCTAGTCAACATTCCCTGAAAACGTTTGCACTCTTGCAAAGTGTGGTTAGTGGACTGGTGAATTGGACACTTCTTTGTTCCACAGCTAGCGCGTAAAGATTCTCCTGTGGCTCCTGCAAACAGCCCAGGTTGGGATTTGTCAGCTGGCTTACGCCTATCAACTTTAGATGTATCTGAACGCTTCCACTCTTTCTTCTCTGGCATCCATCGCTGCTTGGACTCACTGATTTTTGCCTCTTTCTCAAGCCAATTTGCAAATGAATCCCAGCTTGATAATTTTGGTTTTCCTTCAACAAACTCGGCCCATCTGCTGCAAAGGCGTGCTGGAAGTTTAGAAACAGTTGCTTCAGGGACTTGCGAGTTAAGCTCGTGAAGAAAGTTATGCTCTTTGAAAATGCCTATCAATTCAGAAACAACTTCTTGATACTGCCTGATCTGCACGCTATTTTCTTTCACTATGGTCGGAAATTGGTCTATACGTTTCTTCGCAGCTGATACCACTGTGTCGACACGACCAAAACCCTCCTGGAGCGCAGTCCATGCCTCCTCGTATTTATCTGAACCTGGGATGAATTTCGCATGATTTTGCACTTCCCTCCACAGAATCTAACAGAAATTTAAGCTTCTCCGTTGTATCATAAACTTCCTTTTTATCCACTTCAACATTAAATGCTGCTTTAAATTTTGAGTACTCTAGTGGATTTCCATCGAACTTCTGCATGTTCGGTTTAACGATTTTCACAAAGGCTGGCAGCATTTTCTCAAACAACTGATCTATTTATGACGTTTGCACGCTAGGGCGTCCTGTGGCAGAGGTTTTCAATTCAGCTTCACCTTTAGCAATAGAATATTCACATGTCTCTTTCCTATGGGGCTCACTAGAAATTTCTGTTACGACCTCCGGTTTGGTTGATTTAATTTCCTCCATGCGAGGTTTTTCAACAACAGTGTTCTCAGTAATTCCCAGGTCTAAGCGCGAGACCCGATCGTTCACACCGTCTGAAGGTAATTCATTTAACTCTTCATCAATATCACCTTTATTTGACATACCTTCGTCCTGGGCGATGGCATCTTCGAACTCATATTCCAGTCTTGATTCTTCAGCCCTTTTTTGAAGTTCCAAGAGCTTTGCACGCTTCTGTTGTTCGGCTCGCAGACACTCGATCTCATTTGCGAACGTTTGCTCGGCTATTTTTAGTTCCAAGGCTAACTTCTCAGCTCGCAATTTCTTTCTTAAAACGGAACGTTTACTTGAAGTAGTAGACTCACTTGGCGTGAACAGTGGAGGTGTTTCGCCTTCTTCTCTGTTTGAGGCACTCATCTTGGCACGACTTGAATGACTCTTCCTCAATATTGAACCACGCGGTTCGATGATAAATTTCACACACATTACAGGTAGTTTCACGGCTGACTTACAGCTTGCCTCGTCGATTTTACGCTTGATTTCACAATATCCGTCTCGAAGGACCAAATGTCGCTGCTGGGTGACGATAAAACTCTGCTGGTTCGTTTTTTTAGACAACTTTATTCGCGAATTCACTCAGGACAACATCTCTTTTCACCGCTCACGTTTTTTACAAAACTGAACTCAACTTGTACACACGTGCAGACGAGGTCCTTAGCAACGAACTGATCTGTCATTCGTAACATAGCAACAAAACCGAAAATGAAAGTTCAGGAAGCGGGAGGCACATCAAGTGTACAATTAAAACTCTTCTCGATGACTCAAACCTGAACGCTTTCCAAACTTTCTGACCAAGGTTGAATATCCTTCGTTTGATAGACGTTCCTTAAATTGATGATGGTAATTTTTGTTCAGCAGACTCGCCGGCTTCGCTTTAAAATTTTCATTTAACTAAGTTTACAAACGGTGCGCATGCCATTTGACTTCCCACTTGCTGTTGTTTTTCCCACATCAACTTCCGGTCGTTTAAAAACCAAAAAAAATAGCTATAATTTCCAAGTATACAACTGTAGCGAATTTAATAAAACAATTATTTCATTCGCGTTTGTTGGATATCAGATGGTTATAGCCAACTCGGCCCTACGGACCTCATTGGCTATTTACCATCTCATATCCAACGCGTGCTCATGGAATAATTGTTAATTATATTTCGTGTACGCATATTTAAGTAGGTTAGCACATTATGGCCGTTTTCACACCAGAGGACAAACAAATCGTCTGGACGGACAAATCGTCTCAGACAACAAATCCTCTGATGTGCAAACGGGACGAACAAATTTTTGGACGAACAAATCGTCTTATATTTGGCCCTCTGGAAAGACGATTTTTCATAGACGATTTCGACCCTGAAGTATCACCGGTGGTCCATGCACCCCGCAAAGTGCCCATAGAGTTGAAAGACAAATTACAAGCCGAATTGCGTGAGATGGAAAGCCAAGATATCATTGCAAAAGTAACCCAACCTACAGATTGGGTTAACTCCCTGGTTATTAGAGAAAGAGAAGATGGGCGACTTCGTTTATGCCTCCATCCTAAAGACCTGAATAAGGCGATCAAAAGAGAACATCATCCCATACCAACTCTAGGGGAAATCACACCCAAATTATCAGGAGCAAATTAAGATTCTTAGCAAACTCGACGCTCGTAATGGCTATTGGAATTGAATGTCCAACTACATGAGGAATCCTCGTACCTGACAACCTTTAATACACCATTTGGTCGATACCGTTTCCTTAGAATGCCGTTTGGCCTACGAATGAGTCAAGATATCTTCCAGTTCAAGATTGATGAGGCGTATCGTGATTGCCAGGGAGCAATGCAGATGACGTCACAGCCTATGGAAAGAGTGACAAAGACAATGACTTACACCTACACGAAACGTGGAATGTACCAGACAGGCAGGCATCAAGCTCAATGACGAGAAGCGCGTTATCAAAACAAAGAAGTGCAATTTCTTTGGGATGCTCTACACACCAGACGGTGTCAAACCCAGCCCAGATAAAGTCAGAGCCATAGAAAATTTAGAACCGCCCAAAGACAAGAAGGAGCTTCACAATTTTTTGGGGATACGCCCCTGAGTTCCAATATACCATCACCGGCTGAATTACTCAATGGCCGACCATTGAAATCCACACTTCCTGGTAAGATCCAGCCATCAAAGAACCAAGAGGAAGTTAGAAAATGGCTTAAACCGAGAGAAGACAACTAATGCTACTATTACAACAGGCACACTAAGGGACTCCCTGAACTATACAGGGACCAAGCTATCTGTGTACAAGACCCCGTGAGAAAGACATGGAATCCTGCTAGGGTCATAGATCAGGGAGAGACACCTGGCTCATATCTTAAAGAAACTGGAACTGGTGCCCAATTGCGAAAAAATAGAATCCATCTTAGACCAAATAATGCTTCCAACAACTTAGCAAACACCTTCTCGAGCTGCACTCCTCAAGGAAGCATGACTGCACAATTTTCAAGCGGCAATCCACGAGAATCCACCGCGGCAGGCAATTCAGCAAATGACCCGTCGAGTGGCAATTTGATTATAGAGTTCTCAAGCGCCACAATGCCCCATCGTAACAGGAGAAGCCGAGAAAGGACCAAGAAAATCTCGCAAGGGACGTGAAATCCGGACACCGGAAAGACTTAATCTCTGACGCTTTAATAGTTACTATTAGTATAATACATAAACACTAGACAGCAAATCCCTATATATATTCTAATCGAATTCAATCAATCAATCAATCAATCAATAATCTTTATTTATACACGATAAGTATTTAAAGCGACGCTTCGCTTGTGGGGTCTTGTCTAAATAACTAAGTCCGGAGATAAACTAATTAAATAAAAATAAATAGGGTGTACACCAGCTTTATAGCTACTCAATACTTACAAGTCTAAAACGATAAAAGCTTAAAATTCTAAAATACAAGGTGGTACTCTAGTATCGACTAATTATTAACACTAATTATACTTAAAATCTTCCTCCCTTCTGGTTAATGTTTGAGGGGAGATACAGTCAAAATCTAGGTGTAACAGAGTCTTTGACCGTCTTGCCATAATCGCGTATTTCTTAACATTGTCTATATCGTCATTAAGTTGAGGAACCAACGTGTTCCAAACTATTGCTCCTCTACGAGCTACAGAGTTCCTCATGTAGTTGGTGTTAAAACGTGGGACATCAATTTTCAGTTTCTTCCTTAGTTGGTATCGCTTGGTGTTATCATTGTTGTCAACATACATACAAGAAGATACTTGTACCTGAAACGTTTGCCCGAATGAAGATTTTGTGTTTGTTTGTTTGTTTGTTTTCATTTTAAATAACAGAGTTTTAAGAGAAGGGAATGTAACATATTGGCACGTGAGAATTAGCACCTATTGTATACTACATTTCGTGTAGGCATATTTAAGTAGGTTAGCACATTATGCAAATCCAGAGAGTTCACACATCCACACGGTGTGTGTGAATCCCGGGGGAGGGGGGGGGGAATTACGTGGGTCAATTTTTGCTGGGTATGTGCTGCTGGCCTCTCAGAACCCCTACCCCAATATAGTGCATTCTGTAGCCAATTATAGGCCCTATCTTAGTCACTTTTGGACAAATGTAATTTTCGCGATCCCAAATTAGTTACTTTCTGTTTATGCCTCTACCTAATGGAGCCTTTAAAGTAGGTCATCCTAAAATGAATTGACACGAGTTTGTTAAATTGAATGTAGAACACTCTACTTTCACCTACAGTACAGACATTCTGGTACATTTGCCAACCGTAAATATTTACAAACCTACCGTCATAACTAGTTGAAATGCAAACATTCTTCACGTTGATAGCTAACAAGTCCCAAGCGAAAGAGATCAAACGCTTGCTAATCCAAAAGAAGATCCAAGTTGTGTTAACTTCAATGGACGATAACAAGGCAGAATAGGCGAAAAATAAATACCGTGGCACGTTTGATTTGTTGGACTTTGTTCTGGACCCAGGGGTTCTGCACTATTGTGCAAGTCGTTAATGTTCAAAGGGCCCTAGTCAGCCACACCTTTGTTTTTGTTTACATGCGAGAAATTGTCTATTATATTTTATTCGGAGCCTGTCGTAACGAAGAAATATCACTGTGAAACTACTCAAGATAATTAAACATACCTTCAGGAACACAGCTTACAATAAAGCAATAAGAATTAGCTTCACCATGCTATATCAATAATTTCGATGTCATCGAAAATGGCGGAGGCTGACTAGGGTCCTTAAAGTTGTCATTCATAAACGGACTTCAATGCGAGCCAACTGTTAAATATTAAAACAACAGCACGAACAATTTTTTAACCGCGAATCTTCTTACTTTTAAATCCCTGCTTACCAAAATTTTCTTATCCCAGAAATCCCGAAAATGGGCGACCCCATTCTAGTAACTCTACTAAAAATGTAATTCCATTATAGTCAATCCAGTCGTAAAAATGCGATCCAGCGGCACATACCCATTAGCCGCTAATAAGGAAGTACCCCCCCCCCCCCCGTGTGAATAAGGAGAATAAACTTCTTCGAAAACCGACCACATCAGTTGTCTTTTGTGGAATGGGATACTCAACCAGTAAATGGAAAAACTGTCTGGCCGCCCTTGTCGAAACGTTACAATGAACATACGATTGATTCAGTCTAAATGTAAATAGGTTAGCTCCAGTTTGTTAAATGGTATGACATACAAAGAAGTGGTCATGTCAAAGAAAGAATAGGCCTAATATCACTGTTCAAGCTGCACAGCGTATTTATAACTGGGTTGGAGTAATGTCAAATGGTATGGTGATACATGAAAGGGCAAAGCACAATAACAATTGATACAGGGTTAAGTGGAATAGTCGAGCATCTTACACGAAATGCCACAGAGTCGAGGGAGACAGTTCAG
>CM042758.1:14265528-14278933 GCA_022496165.2 Catalaphyllia jardinei | reverse complement strand
CTGGTTTTAGTCTTTTGTTCCAGAGATATTTTTGAAAAAGTGAAGATGGCAAAAAAGCCTTTACTTTTCAGGTTTTTCTTTCTTACCGAAAGAAGCCAGCTAAATATAGCGCATGCGTAGTTAGTCAAGAAAGTGATTAAATGTGAAAATACCTATTCAAGAACCGATTTTAAGAACCACTCATTACAACTTCACGGAAGAGGCTGATTATTTATTTACTGCGCAGCCGTAGGCGGGCGCGGTTCATGGTTTGCCTTCGGTTCATCTTTAACCGCGCGCCCTGCGGCCGAGGCGCGGTTCTTAATCTACCCGTGTTTTGTTTTGTTTTGTCGGTGTCCTGAACCAAACTTCCGCTTGGTCAGACATTGAATCACGCAACCACCGTGACCAGACGCATACCTCCGATTGGCCAAGTATTGATCGAGACGTGTAGTGTTTACTCTCACTGTGTGACAAGTAAGAGCAATCGTGCAACATACTTTGTGTTGATGAAGTGATGTGATGTATACTGTAATCTATGAATCATCAAGGACTGCTTTAGAATGTGGATTGCGTTTCATCTCGGAAAATATGTAAATATATATTCGTTTGAAAGGTCAATAAACCTTCCCGCGTATTTTTTTCCTTCAAGATAAATATCTCCGATTCCAAGTCACGCTAAACCCACGCTATGCAAAGAATGTAATTAGATACCCCTTTCAGCATATTTATGCTGAAAGGCAGCGTGAGTCACGTTTCGCGTAATGAAAATCGGTCGTTATGTAACGGTAGATGACGGTGGTAACTATGTCACGTTTAACGAGCTGAACGTTCGCATGAAAATTCCTCACGAGAGCTTAGGCCGCCTGTGCCACACAGTGCCGAGACTAAAACAAGTTAATTTTAAAGCACGAATATACGATCTTAAAGATCGTCTCGTTTTTTTCAGTTTTGTCGGTGACCAGACCCGAACTCCCACTCGGCCAAATGTCGTCCCCGGATGATGTCATCATAAGCCAATTACAGGCTTACAGTCATATCCCCCCTCAGGAGAGTTTTGTCAAGTTAACGAATGAACTATTCAGACAAAGAAAATGGCCGCCGTCGGGGAGATAATGTTTGTTTGGTCAACATTGGGCCAAAATGCCCCGGAGGTGGACGTCAGGACATTTGCAAGGATAAAGAATGTAATTTGGGACCAGTTGCTACCTACTAAGGCTGAAATTATCCGGAGCTGTATTTTCGTTTTGCGTACAAAACAACAAGAAGTGATTTTGTAATCTGAAATTTTTGTTTTTGTTCACTTTCGAAGGGAATATTCAAGGTGCTAAAAAGGCATTACTTCTGGCGTCAGCCATGGAATGCGCTGACGGTGGTAAATAAGATCGTGTTTACTTGGCCAGAAGCAATGGTAGAATTTTCTTGGGAAAAAATAAAATACTAGCACTCGTCAAAAACCCTTTTTAACATATGAAACTTTATATTCGTTTGAAAGGTCAAAGTATTTTTTTCTTAGAGGTAAACAAAACTCTCCGATTACAAAACATGCTAGGCCCACGCTATGCAAAGAATGTAATCATTGAATCACGCAACTTTTACTATTCACTCTCACTATGCGACAAATAAGAGCGATCGTAGTAATACAGTTGGTGTAATAATATAGTTTCTGTTGAAGTGATGTGGTGTCTACAGTAATCCATGAATCATCAAGGACAGCTTTAGAATGTGCACTGCGTTTCATCTCGGAAGATATGACCCACCCTATGCAAATGTAACCAAAAACGCTGATTACGGAGCGAGAAAATTATTTTTATTCCCTAAAAGCTAGTCTCCTTCTCGGCCACTTTTTGGGAAGTCACACAATGCCCCCTCTTTGGACGGAGCATTGCGCGACATCCCAAAAAACAGCTGCGGAAGGGGGAAGGAGGCTACTAAAAGCTGGTCAAACTTGAATGTAGTGAAAATCATACGAATATTCCACTCTCTATTTAGTACAAAATATATTGCCTTTTTTATTAGTGAGGCGCTTGATTTGAAGCGAGTGTTGAAAACATAAAAAGCAATTACGTCATTTATGGAATGTGACGCAAGTCAAGCTATTTTCCGTTGTTGCTCACTGACATATGTCGGTGACCAGACCCAAACCCCCACTCAGCCAAATGTAGAATCACGCAACTTATAAAACGTCCGCAATGTATTAAAAACCCAGAGCTTTGTAGCGTGGGCTGTGGAGATGAATTTGGGTTGGAATTTAACTGAAACAGAGTGCTTAACCCTGTACTATGATTCTATGGAGGAATTGGGGTGGCTGGCGTGCTTTCAGTGTCTTTTTTTTTTGCTTCGAGCAGGAGTCATCTCAGAATCGAGTTTGTAGGCCTTTGCTCTTTCTTACGAGAGGAAACTCAAAAAGCGACAGATCGCTTAAAGGACTTCGGACCGTGCTGAAAAGCAAGACGACAACAGAAAAGACAACAAGGCATTGAAGTCAGTTATTTTTATTACAAAAGTTACCAAAATTTATGCTATAATGTCTATTGACGACAAACCCTATGTAACATAACACCTCCATATGCTGAAAGGCGAGAGCCACGTTTCGCGTAACGAATCTCGGTCGTTATGTAACACCAGATGATGGCTGTAACTATGTCACGTTTCACGAGCTGAACGTTCGCATAAAGATTAATAAAAAAAATAATTCCTCACAACGAGAGCTAGGGCCGCCTGTGCCACACATAGTGCTTAGACTGAAACAAGTTAATTTTAAAGATTTAAAAGATTGTCTTGTTACTAGAACAATTCTACCGCCAACCTCGTTCCCAGAATCTCTCATTTTACCGCCCCCTTAGCGGTAAATGGACCAGAGGGCGGTAAGATGAGAGACCCTGGGAACGAGGTTTTTATACCAGAGCATTCTAGTGCAAATGCTGCAATCCGATTAGCCTCTTCCAGGTGCCTAAAAAGACAGGGAAAGGGATGAGCGGGAAAACCAGAAGCGTAGCAGCCTGTAGAAGCAAGCAAGGAGACACAACATGTTACGGCTGCTAACAACCACAGGATTCACACTCAAACTGGGCTGAAATGAGATGCAGAGCTCTTATTAATCTTCGCTTATTAAGGGACTGGTGCGAGTAAAGATTAAGGCACCAAGATAATTTTCTTTCGCGTCATGTCACAATGACTTTCAAGGAATTTTCAAATCCATATCGAGTTTTAACATCAGTTGAAGCTGGCCTGAATTTCGAATTCAGGGATAATCAGACGGAGCGTGTATGTAGTGTCGAAGAGTCTTTATCGGGAAATGTATCGAACTCTTTGCATTATAATCGTCTCAATTACACATGCTCTGAGAAAAGTTCGTAGTTGGCTTACGGGCATTTTCTCGTTCATGGCATTGGCGACTTATTTGCGTCGAGTTTTATAAATAACGTTATTATTCATTCAAAACATTCCCCCGTTGCTGATTAGTTAAAACCAGACGAATAATTCACCATAACCAGCTCCTAGTGACCAAACATTGAACAAATGACGTCAAAAGTGCAGCCCGCTGCCAATTATGGAGCTGTTGACCAAGAAAACCTGGGGATGATGTTGTGTTATTTTTGGTGACCGGAAAAACAAAGAGCGAAATGGCGAAAGTCTTTTAAGAACGGGAAAAAGAGAGGGAGTTATCCACCTCGGCCTTCGGTCTCTGTGGATAACACCCTCCTTGATCGGCAGAATTCTTCATATCCTACTCAGCCTAACTTGGTAATTTCTAAATAATAACAATATAATAATAATATTAATAATAATAATAATAAAAACAACAACAACAACAATGATGTGAAGTATATATGAAATAGTTCATATATTTGAACTGCGGTTGTAGATCAAAGTGAAGAATGATCATCGCAGTAAATTTTCCAATTTAAGCAATTGGAAAGAAGAAGCCTGAAAAAATCAAGGCTTCAACGGGATTCGAACCCGTGACCTCCGCGAATACCGGTGCGATGCTCTACGAACTGAGCTATGAAGCCAACTGAGCTATGAAGCCTTGATTTTTTCAGGCTTCTTCTTTCCAATTGCTTAAATTGGAATTTACTGCGATGATCATTCTTCACTTTGATCTACAACCGCAGTTCAAATATATCAACTATTTCATATATACTTCACATCATTTCACTCCTCACGGGAGAATGAACTCAATAAATTGACCTCGCTCCCAATCTGTGGCTTCATAGCTCAGTTGGTAGTGCATCGCACCGGTATTCGCGGAGGTCACGGGTTCGAATCCCGTTGAAGCCTTGATTTTTTCAGGCCTCTTCTTTCCAATTGCTTAAATTGGAAAATTTACTGCGATGATCATTCTTCACTTTGAACAACAACAATAATACATATGAAAAATTACTCGATTCTGATTGGCTGAGAACAGTGCAGTTCAAGTGTAACACCATTGCAAAAAGTGTAACACCGGTGCAAATTACACATCGTAATTCTGGAGTAAGATTGGCAAAACGACAATGAGAAATTCTGTAGGCCATGATATTCTGTGAAGCAATGACGAAAATTTTGTACGGAACCTCTGAAAAATGAATGCAAAAAAAAAAAAAATGGCTTCAAGAAACATCTTCCGGCACTTTTTCCGCTTGAATTTTTTCAGGTTTGTATTATTAATAAGTAATCATGTGGTTTTTCTCGTTCAATTAATTATTTGAAATTAATTTGCACTTGTGAGTTTTTCAAAAAGCTGAAATTGCACTTGCCGAAGGGGCTTGTGCAATTTCAGCTTTTTGAAAAACTCACTCGTGCAAATTAATTCCAAATTGAACTCGACACGATACTAATATAGCACAGAATTCTTAGAAATTGTTTCTTGCATGAAAATTTCAATCCTTTAGAATCAACATTGATATAACAAAAATAAGATGCAAGATATTTAGTTCAAATATGGAAATCTACCAAGAAAAATAATAAAATGCAAGAAATAAAATATCGTCCTCAATCGTTTTAACGAGTATTCGCATATCCTATCCCGATGTCAGTCATTTAATCTCCGACAATTCTAGATGGATCCTCCTCTTAGCTCGCAAACCTCTCAAACATAGTAATGCTGATCTCAGCAACGCAAAGAACACCCTAGCCCAGTGATCCATGACATAGTAGTCGCATAGCTTTCGCCCTTCTTTTTAGGAACTAACTCAGCAAGCCTGCTATGGTACCTCTTACATTCCACAGCCATTCCACCTATCATGCTAAAAACTAAAGGCCGCCGCACACTAGCCGATTTTTTGTCGGCCGACAAAAAATCTTAACTTGTTGGCAAATGTGCGGTGAATTCAGACTGGTGATTTCGGGCTGGTCCGGCGATATCTGACAGTGCTAGATCTCAAAACGTCTTGTCGGGTCTTGTCAGCTGGTTTGCGGCGGAACAAGACAATTTGTCAGGGCTGGGACGTACCTCAACCAAATGAGGAATTAACATGAGTCAAGTAAACAAGCCCCTTTTCCAATATGGCGGAGATGACTCAAACCTAAACGCCGCTAGTGTGCGGTAAGCTGATGTCCTGACAAATTTTAACCCGATTTGACCCCGACAAAAAAATCTGCAGTGTTACGACAAAAAAAAAAAACGGCTAGTGTGCGGCAGCTTAAATGGCGTGAATGTAGCTTGCTCCACTCCTAGAATTCGGCTAGCGTACTGGCGCTTCTTCTCAGTTTCATGTTGCCTGTAAATCTGGTTTAGATCCATATCCCTGTAAGAGTCTGCATTTGGGTGGCAAATTCTCACATCGAAGAAAGCTGACCTCTGCCTCTCCCATCACCTCTCAAAGTTTTTCTCAGAAAGTTCCGCCATACTTGTTGCTTTTCACCTCACCCACCCCCCCTCCCTCCCCATCGCCCCACGCCTTTTTCCCTTTTACAAAATTAATAACAATACTCAAATAAACACTAATGCTGTTATCCTCGGCCCAAGTTATCACTCTTTTCTTGAAGTGGGCTATACCTTATTTAAACAACATCTATTACAATATACTGAATAAATTAGAGTGAGATAACTTTTTAATTTCGCGTCCTTTTACAAACACAATAAACACAGTTATTGTCATTGAGAATAACTATCTAGTAGCTAATGTAAATTTTAAGTCAATTGTAGTTTATATTAAAGGGGCGGTGTCACCCTATTTGGTAACTTTATAAAATACCGGGTGTCTTTGCATCGATTGAATTCCAAAAATAATGGTTTAGTTCTGTTATTAAATACTATTAGAAGGTACTGAAACTGTGTCCTGTTGCCTGTCGCTACTGATGGCAAGGATGGAAATGGATTGAAACATGAACAAATTGGCCATTTTTTTCAAGATTTCATGCTACGTTTTCAAAAAATGCTCAAGAAATTTATTATAGTTAGCCCTTTCTGATAAAATTAATTTGATATCTTCGTTTAGCTTTGCAGAAGCGTTTTGTTTATGAGAAAAGCGTCAAAGTAATGATTTTAGCACAGAATTGACCTAAAACAGCATAATCCTTGTGACACTGCTCCTTTAACTACTTATTAACCGAGAGTGAGATCTTCACAAGAAAGTCTTGAGCCGTGACCTTGCCGTAATACGGCAAGGGTGAGATTTGAGATTTTATGGTAAAGACCGAACGTTTGAGGTTAATAAGTTCTTTAATTTTTGGCTTTTTCCTTGCGTTTTGCAGCCATGGGTATTACGGGAAAATAATGTCCTAGAGCTAGCCAATCAGGCCACACGTAATGTCGGTTACAAAACACTAGCCAAATAATAGATATACATACTGTGTCCTAGTTAGTCCATACCCCGCTTGAAGTATTTGACAAGTATTATCAAGTTTCTTACTTACTTTACTAATGATAACAATCAAAACGTTACCTTCTTTATTGAATTGGTTTGTTTCTTAATTTACATTTACGCCGTATTCATCCCGACGAATAAGTGTTTATTACGAAATGTGCTGAAGGTTTGGAATGATACTTGAGAAAAATGAATCATGGTTCCCATATGATTGACGCCACCGCTACGATCACCAAACAAAACGTCCAGCGATCGTTGTGATTGTATGAAAACAACTCTCTATCGATAATACTCGATCTATCTGGCGATTTTATCGCTAAGTAATAAAACAGTTACGATTGTCATGAAGAAACATAAAGAACATTATAAAAAACTGGATTATTGGATAAGGCAGCTGAGGATTTTTTGTTGGGCCAGCCATCATGGTACATTCTGAGGCCTTGTAAATGAGTCCCATGGCGTAACATGGACAGATGATGATAAAGATTTGAAGCTGAATTCGCGTTTACTTTGTCTTTTAAAAAAAGGCTCTTGAGCAAGCTTTGTGAACCAACACCAAAACAGGCCCAATATTAGCCAATCACAACAGTCGAACATGTAACTGAAACCAAGCTCGGGAAAAACCACACGACCGAGTTGTACATTGGCTTTGGTTACACATCTCATTTGTGGAGTAGACTACCAAAGCTTGGGTGGTGTGAGCTTCTTTAAGCCAATCATAGAGCGTTGTAAAAGCAATTGCAGAAAACTTTCGAAACTCGTTTGTAGCCACTATGAAAATTAAAATTGCAGTGTGGAGAGACCATATGCATTTCAATCGACTTCAAGTTCAAGAGCTTTAGCCATCAACCTGTCTGTCATAGGTGCTTTATCTTTTTTGGCCTTTCTCTCAGCAATGAGGCATCTGAAATTAAAACGCATATATTTTGAATAACAGACGCACTGCTACTGACGAGCCTTGAAGAAAAGCGCAGCGGTACTAGACTATGAAAAGAAAAATGTTCGCTCGCAGGGACAAGATGATTTTATAAACTCTGATTTAAAGAACTTAGAGCTGAATTATAAGGAATCAGAATCAAACCGGATAAACGAGCCTGTGTTGTACAGTGATGTTTAAGCTAATTACAACTATTAATCTCCATACTCGTCATGTTTGCCAAACCTGGCTGCCTGTTATTTAACAAGTTTTGTTCTACTACAGAATGGGATCACTTCTGCTTTTCCGTACTTTGATAATGCTTTATAGCAGAACCCCTTTAACTTGATCATAAGCAACCTCTTGTATAACAGTAGAAGAATGAAACACGCAAAAAAGTAGTAGTCATATTGCTGTTTTTTGTCCACAAACACTCAGTTTGACCACTTTTTGATGGTTCTCGTCTCGCTTTGCCAATACAAATGCAAAGGACCGAAGTAGTTGGAGTAGCCACTGTCAGTAGTGAAAAGATGGTTGTGTCAATCAATTGCTGCTTAAAAAGTATTTGTAATAAATGCTAGACACGGAAGGTCTCCCTTTTTTAATAAAGACAGTCAGCAGGTGTGTGCACAGTCAGTTTAAGAGAATTGCACAGGAAATTCAGTGAGAAAAATGGCAGTGATGAATTTAGATCGGCGACAGTCTGTTCAGTAATGCCCTGGAGTTAGAGGGTTCACACAAAGTGTGAATAGCAGAATGGCTTTGAAATAATGCAAGTGGCCATCTCATTTAGCCAACGTGTACAATCGACTACAAAACTTATAGGAGCTCGGCCACAATAATCCGAGTTATTTTGACCATGTGTAAAACTACCTTTAAATTGAAGCAAACCTGAACATAATAGTTTATTAAGATAGAAAAACATCAAAAGATATAATAATAAACCACAACAGACCAAGGATAGTTTTAAAAGGATGGAAAAGGTAAAGCATCGATTACAAACGACGAACATGAAAAATAGCCTTAATTTTTCACGATGCGCAAACATCGAAGTTGCACCTTTAAGAGAAAGGGCATGCACATATAACTACACAAGGCATGTACATGGTTGAATGCTCGTAATGCAAAGATGAAGGTTTAAAATAACTAAGACACTTGTTTACCTGACAAATTGATGATCTTCTCTACGCGGCGACTGCATGGCAGCATTGATCAAAAACAGCTCGTAAACATCACGCTTAAATAGATACAACCATGTTATTAGTGATTTACGACCAGCTATTAACTTCTTAAAGACATTCAGCCCTGGCTCTTCATAACAAACAACTTAATCAAGACAAAAAATCAAATCCCGATGAACCCAACTAAGTAACCGAACGACTGAATTTGACTTGCAACTGTTGTCATGAAGCTCTCTGGAACCTCTAATTTTATCATGGATCTTGTTAGCACGAAGCTCTATTGTTTTAGGGCTAGGGTTCATTGTTACTATTGCTTGTATATCAATTTCTCAGCCAATCCTGTGAGACTTTCCCTAGAGCTTTGTGGCGACCCACTTGTAATAGAAAGTTCGAGACCAGAACTGACCAATCACCACTGAGGAATTCACACCAGTCTTAGGCCACGTTCAAACGCTGCATTTCTACGGTGTCGAATTCAATTAAAAGAACTAAATCCGAAGGAAATTTGACGTCTAAATCGGCTGTCGCATTCCTGCCGCACGTTTGACTGGTCTTGTCACCGATTCAAATGTCGAATTTCTGTCGTGTCGAATCTAATACATAAATTATGGTCCCGCCAAAGAAAAAGAAGAACCTGGCCATTCTCATCACCATCGCTGCCTGGCAGGAAAGCAAGGTGGCTCGATAATCATGTTCCCCATATGCTAGATGCAATCTGTTCCCACGATTTCTTTACAAGTTGGAAATTTCAACTGTGCAACACATACTGCAGTGCATTGTCAGCCTTCTCGTTCCATTGACAATTTTTCCGCAAATTGAAAGTCCTTCGTCCGCCATATTGAATACTCTACGTTTAAACCATTTTCTGCTGACCGACTTACCCGAAAGTATTAACATTGATTTCTCAATTAAGTGCGACACACGTGCGACGTCTGAATCGACAGTCGCATTTCTGGCCGCACTTAATTGAATTGAATTCAACACAGCAGAAATATGCGACGTATCAACCACGCCTTAGAGTCAATACTATGGCGGCTATCTTCAGCATGGTATTTAACAGAGCAGACTTATCATGCAATTACTATCTGACAAACAACTTTTCATCTGACCCTAAAGATGACTCCCACTAAGGTCGTCGAAACGCCAGTCACCAACAATACAGTCCCCTTACATAAAAAACATATATGAGGTTTTTAGATCAAATAACACCCATATCAAAAATAAATAATACAAATAGGTGACGGATCTAGGGGAGCCCCCCCCTCCCCCCCCCCCCTTATTTTGGGTGGGAAGGAAGGAATGATTGAAGGAAGAAAAGCCGGCTGGGCAAGTAAAATAAAAACCAGGCCCCCTCTTTAGCTTAAAGTCTGGATCTGCCACTGCAGACGATAGTTACATAGGCCCAAAACATACAAGAAATTGCTTGAGAAAAGATACTGTCTTCCAACTCGGTAGCAGACGAACACATATACTAAATAGAAGTTGGGGAACACCTAGAGAATACACGCCACAGGTTGAAAGCGACAAAAACGTTCATCATCGCTAAAGAAGGACACAACTTTAGAAGTAAAATTTCCGAGACCTTAGTAATTCAGTGTCAGTCTATGATGCTCAACAGATATCGGAGACATTTTGTCACATGACTTTGACCACACAAGCTCACGTGACAACTACATTCCTGCCATCAAAATTCACTTTGCAAAAGCGCCGTGATGGTGTTGAAAGCTTGTGACAGCTAAAAAACTTGACTCAGTGTTGGTGTCTTATTATTAGTGAGACATTGCTTCTCACCTGAGCTCTACTTCCACCCAAAAGATCTACTTTGTAACGTAAAGGTTTTAAAATCTCAACGGCCTTGTCAAAGTTTCCCTGCAAATGGATAACGGAAACCGTGTTAGACTTCAATCGACATCAACTGAAAAGATGTTTGAGTTACTCTCGATCTTAAAGATGATCGCATACTTTGTCAGCCTCCACAAATGCTTCACATACTGCTAAGCCAACTTCACGAGATACCTCACAAGTAGGGCCTGATCCATCTCTGAGAAAATGAAACAAAAGTACATACCTTCAGCGAAGTAGAAAACTAAACACGAGGCAAGAACTTTCCGACGTTAAGAATGCCATTTTTAAATCAATAGTTAAATTTATGTCTGCATTCGAGCCTGGCGGCCTGTTGAGCTAGTGTTTACATTTATCTCATGTTTTCGTAATCTGAAGCGACTACTGAGGTCTGATTTACAGCAACGAGAACTAAGGAAACACACACCTGGAGCAAAGTACTTGTGTGAATCTCTATTCGTGTTCCCTTGTATATTTTAGGCGTAAGAATTCAACCGTTTTTCCCATGCATATTTTTATATTTAGACTATTGCGTGTCCTCAAAAAATAATTGGTTCAAGCGCATCAGCTACGCAACGCGATTAACTAAAAAAACCTCGCGCCACCTTTTTATCCATTTAACAAATAGATTCCATGTTGCCGTGCGTCTGTTCAGTAATAGATCACAGATGACGTCAAAATGTGGTGAGAACAAAAAAGTGACACACGAGGCGTAGCCGAGTGTGTCACTGATGTTCTTTTGTGATTGGTCGAGAAAAATCACGACACTGTCAAGCCTGACTCGAGCGTCGCTCCTCCTTGAATGACAACTTACAGCGAAAGCAGAATTGAACTGCGAAATCTACAAATCTTGAAGAAAATGCTGGAAAATTCAAGTCAGTTTTTGTCATCGGAGCAGCCCTGTGAACCGAAAAGCTTGGATGTTGCCTTGAAAATTATAGGAGTTGAAAAAATACCCTCGGAAAACTTACAAGTGGTTGCGGTCAACCTAGAGGCCATTTGATTCGAGGTGTTAATGAAAGGAGCGTAAATGACGGTGGAGATTTTTGTCTTCTGTGGCTGGTGATTCTCAAATCAGCTTGATATAGTGTCGGAGACACATTTTAGCTGCGATACTGTTGACCGGGAGCTGTGGCTAGCTACACTTTAGCTCGCTGCTGTGCCCTGAAACGGACAGGAACATTCGCATCGGAAAGCAAGGTTATGTATTTTATTTTACCGATCGTAAGAAGTGATGTTTTGATGTTTCATACCTGACATCAATCAGTGTGTCAACAGTTGTTTTGACACTGGGTAAAGATGAATTTCTTAAGCAAAGTAATCTCAGAAACATTTTGTTTATTGGGTTTGTTAAATTCGAGATAAAGCAATGGTTCTCGGCTTACCAAGACAAAGTTTGTGCGTGGTTTAGTCTCGCTCGACTGCCGACGGAGGCTGCTAGAAAATTATTTCTGTATCATTTTCTATAACAAACGGCTTTATCTTTCGTTTTCTGGCTTCTCGAACCTCTTCAATGTCTCGGAAACACTTTTCAGTGTACCTTATCTTTTGTCCAGTCACGTAAAATATTATCCTAATTCTCAAAACTTGCCGCCATTTTAAAACGGCAGAGGTAAAAACTTTGTAATGATGACGTCAATCGTGCATCTGTCCTCTAATAGATCATAGGCGAGAACCAGTCAAAATGCGAGAATAACTTGGGTTATTATGTAATCAGAAATAGAGCCCAAAACACTCGAGACTCACTCGCAATCGTTCATACGCGCTTTTGGAAATGAATGAATGTAAGCTTACACCGTCCTGTAATTACTTTAAGCTTTGATTGGTTCATTGAACTATCTGTGTTCTTATGATGTAACAGAGAATTAACTCTGAAGTGTAAATTTTAGTGCTAATGTAACCCATGAATAACCCACTGGGCGTTAGCCTCTGTCCGACCTCGTAGCTCAGTCGGCAGAGTGACGGTAGATCTAATCCGGTGGTCGTGGGTTCGATTCCCACCGAGGTCAAATGTTTTTTTCTTTACCTCGTGTGGTTCCCTGATTCCCTTTACTAGGGCTAACGCCCTAACGTTATTCATTGGTTACATTAGCACTAAAATTTACACTTCAGAGTTAATTCTCTGTTACATCATTTGTGCTCATAGTGCTACGCGGCACAACATTCATATATCTGTGTTCTTACTTGTGAATGGCTAGAGTGATTAATTTGGTCTTGGTTTTACGTCACTCGAATGAAAACCGCTCTATCAAAGTTGGGATATCACATGTACTTGCTTCAAGGTATTGCTCACCTGACATATTTTCTCAATGAATCTAAAAGCTTCATGGTCAGATCTCCATTCTTGGCCCCCAACGTACTCATAAGCATGTGACTGTCATTGAATGCCTATAAAACACCATTAGAATTAAACCAGCATCACTTTCTTTACACAGGCACGTGAAAAAAGATGGTAGGCTTATGCAGTAGGATTAAATCCTGGATTTCACAGCAGGGATGGAGAATGGGAATGGAAATGGGATGCCTCAGCTAGTTCTCAAACACCACATCAATATCCATCAACAGTCAACTCTCGCCTAGCAGATACCTCGCTATTACAGATACCCACTATTACAGGCACCCACTATTATGGGCACCCACTATTACAGGCACCCACTATTACAGGCACCCACTATTACAGGCACCCACTATTA
>CM042758.1:14233066-14247581 GCA_022496165.2 Catalaphyllia jardinei | reverse complement strand
CTATTGTATTTTGCTCGCATTTTGCTTGTATTTAGAGTATTTTTTTTTGTACGTTTATTCCAGTTCGAACAGCTATTTGACGCTATCAAAGTTGACGTTAAACTGGATCGCTAAATCTACGCTATTGTATTGATAGACTCTAGCTTGGAACAGTAAAGGAATGAAGCGAGTACGAACCACTGGGTAGTGAAGGTTTACTTTATTAATACCTCAGCGCCTAGGTACGCTACAGTGCATATACCTTACGAGCTTGTTTCTCTGCTTCTCTGTAGAAGTTTGTCTCTTCCAAGCCATACGCATGAAGACCAAAGAGGTACCTGCAAAATTAATAACAATGGTTAGGGATGGGAGACTTGGGGTATTGGAGAATCATGTGGATTGGCTACATTTTAGATACGCATGTCTCAACTACGTGACATTTAGTACTTTGTCCTAAGCTCATTATATTATAAAAAGGAATCACAATTTTTTGAATCTCCAAGGGAAACAAAAATTCTGTTTGAAAATTAAAACTACCAGTAACTAAATGTAGTTTGAGGAATCAGATTCAGGGGTAACATTAGCCTCCCATGCAGACGTTCTTAATAGCTTGTCACGTGTTCCTCTCTGCGAACGTCTGCTCAACGGACTGGTCACATCCGTTCGCTGGCAGTTAGCCAATCACAGCTTCTCTTCCTATCCGAGGAAAGCTGGATTTTGACCGACTCCAACCCAACATTTTAACATGAGATAAATTGTGCTGCAAAATCTCTAACATTCAGGCTCCCATATGTCTGAGTTGCACCAGCAACTGCAAACGTACAGATTATTTTAAAAGTATCGGCAAATGATAAGATCCACACTGAGGACCGAAACCATGGTCTCACCTAAACTAAGTCAAGCAATGGGATATATAACACACAAAACAGTCAACTGATTAGTATGTAAACATGCAGCTACATTTTAATCATGTAGTACCAAAATGGACAAAGGAGGAATAAACCTATTCATCAAACTCATCGACAAGGAACTTAAGCTTATTAATCAAATTGATGGGGAAAACATAAGAACTTCTGTACATTGACGTGTAGCTTTTTTAAAGTAAAGCTAGAGGGTCTCTGAAGAAAAAATGGACGAGGATAAATATGATAAATTATGTGTGATAAGAAGCAACATACACTCACTTGCAAATAGTTCTTTGACTAATACATGTAAAACAGCCAGACCCTGATCAAGCACCACAATATAGAATGCAGGTAGGAAACATTTCATGGAAAAATTCTTATTTTCCACAGTTGGCCCCTTGAACTTAGCAAATAGTTATCTTGCAATATAAATGAGCCTATAAGCACATGGCAAACGGCAGAGTGTCAACATTATAGCCTGCGTCACAGACAGTGTCAATACCAGGGATTTTGTGAAATGTGCAGCTGCAACATAGCTAGGCTTTAACAACGGATTAGTTCTTTCAAAACAAGAGCTAACTGCCAGTGAACGGAAGTGACCCGTCCATGCGGTGGAACGTGTGACAAGTCTAAACCTAGAACATCTGCGTGGGAGGCTAGGGTAAAATGAAATTTTCTTTACAGTCATGTAACTGAGCGGTTCAAGCTGGTTCAAGTTGTTGGGAGATTTGAAAAATATGTGTTCAAGAAAATATACGAATTCCACTGTACATGTATGTCGAACAAATCTTTGTTAAGGCTGGTACTTAATGTCCATTGAGGAGAATTTGGTAGGAAAAACAGTACAGTATACATGTACATGTAGGACTGACAACATGAATGTGGAAAGCATCCTCAAGGTAGGCAGTCCAAAGACTAAACTCCATTCAGAAGCCATTTCTATTTACATGCTCTCCATACAGTACCAGATTCATTTGGAGCCTGAATGGATCCCTATAGAATTTAACCAAGAGGCTGATGAGTTATCCAGGCTAGCCAGTAAAGACCACTATGCATATGCTTAACCTGTCTATTTTTGCCGCCTTGGATACATTATTTTGTGGGAACTACACACAATACACTTTCGGACACACCAGGCTCCATGTTTTTTTGCACCTGTTGGTCAAATCCATGTACTGAAGGAGTGGATGCCTTCACACTTGACTGGTCAGGTGAGAACAACTGGATTTTCCCTACTCCTTGATACTGAAGGTTCATGTACCACAGCTGTAATTTAACACATGGGGCATTGTAGGGAAATAGGAACGTATGCATAGAACCGAGCCATTGAACGACCTATGTTTTTACTTCAAAGATGGAATAAACTCTCTGAATTGCGCCATTTTGCCTTGCAAACTAATCAATACAACACGAGATCAGAAGGGAAAAGACAAATTATGGCGAGTCGCTGTTTTCATCTGTGCTCAAGTTAAATCTCAAAAAGGAAGTCACCCAGCTGGGTGACTACATGTACATGTACAATCCTCAAAAAACAAAGAAAATCTTGGCACACTTTCTCGCTTTTGCAATATCTGCCAGGGAGTTTATCAGCTTGTCCCCTTCCCCTCAGTTCAATGTTGCTTATCGTGTTGAAGTTGTCATTGCTCGTTTACAACATTGTTGCGGGGGGAGGGGGTTGCCTATTCTAGTGATGCCATGTCAACAAATTTTCATGCTATCTGATCCAAGAGTGCCGAGGACTTTTGTCATGGATTGTAATGTATGTTTAATTTCTTGTCACCCAAAGATGGAAGCCAGTCATCTGAGGTGACCAGCTTTTGCTAGAGCACAACCTTTCAAATATATATACATACACGTACATGTACACATTTGTGAAGTAATTAAAGATCTGACGTAGCGATAAATCGATTGGTGACTTGCATAAAATGTAAATAATGGAGAAGCGTTCTAGTGATGCCATTAGATATTGTCCCTAAAATACCTTGTCAAGAATTTTTGTACTATTTGATCCAGGTGTGGATCGTAGCTATGGTTTTCTTGTCGGCCAAAGCTGGAAGCCAGTCGCCGAGGCGGGTATGTTTTTCTTGTCACACAAAGATGGAAGCCAGTCACCTCAGAAAACTATTTTTCTTAGTATTTCTTGAGAAATTTTATGATTCTCCATTATTTAAAGATTAGTAGTGTTGGTACTGCACATTTTACGTAGTGCTCACAAGTACATGTACCTATTGCATCCCACCCGCATTGCTGCAAGCCTAATAATTGATTAATAATTAAAATCAATTACTATTGATAGTTAAACAAACATTACAGTTCACAACTTATTGCCAAAGCCTTTCAGTGGATGTCAAACCTCCCACCACCCCTTCCCCCTCAAACCATCCCAAACTAGTGCATTGGGCTGCACTGTCTAATTCATTGTAGTTATCAATCATAAATAATTATTAATAAATTAAATAAAATCATTTATAATAACTTCTGTGAAATCATCACCCATATAATGGCATTTCTTTTTTCCAGTGTGGGAAAACTCTGGCAGCAGTGTCTCTGATCCGGTCCTTTGGACCAAAAAAAACACCAAAGCCTGAGAGCATCTTTAGTGCAAAGATATCTGTGGGATACGCTACAACAATTTCATCCCATATATCTTGGGCAATTGGAATTTTTCTAGGATAAAAAATTAAATACAATGTCATATTAATAATTTGAATCATATTTTGATTGTTAAATTTTAGAATAAAATTTATTGTCGATCAACTATGACCACGCCTTAAGTTAAAACACTGTTACACACCTGAAGTGGTGGTAAAAATACTTATCAACTGAAGGTCCTTCCATAAACTATGGGTATTGTAAAATTATCATCTTGCAGTCCTAATTGGACACTTTACTCAGTATGCATTTTACAGTCTCTGCTTTTTTCACAAAGTGATTTGGAGTTTGATTTTTGGAAGAGTAAAGAAAGCCAATTAATTTTTATTGTTTGTTTAAATTGTATGATAGTATCTGAATGTCTTTAAATTCAGAAGTAAATTAATCTTAATCATACATGTACAGCTTTGTCTCACCCAGCAGATAATGCTTTTGCAGCTTCAACATGCAGTCTTTCTCTCTCAGTGATTAAATCTTCATATTCAACAGCTAGAGATCGAACAACATCCATAGAATCTTTGATCTGAAGTTCATTTGCCAAGATATGACCCATAACTAAAAGAAAGCATTCCGAAAACTCAGTCTGATGTACGTCTACACGTACATGTCTATGTTTACTAATTACACACACTAATTATTTATAAGGTCTACCTGCATGAATTCTAAAAATACAGTGTCATCCCACCCTCAATCACAGTGATATGACAATTCCTGTTTTCAAAATTATTCATGTCTGTTTCTTCATCTTTAAGCAAAAGACTAACATCTTTTAAAGTCAGCACAGTCACGTAATATACAAGTGTTGATGCATGCGTGCAACAAGTAACACATGATGTACTCACATTTCAATCTTATAAATTATTTTTAGTGGTGAAATTTGACACCATATATAGGGTATTATACTTCATATTTTAAACCAAATAATAGTCTCTTATTATGTTAATTTGAAACCTGTTGTCACTGTGATGTATTTGTGACCTCTCATGCGAAAACCTGTGGACACTATGGGCACTGGGTAAATGATCAAAATGAACAGCTAGCAAACAGCTAACAAATGGAAGAGAAACAATGTTCTAGCCATTTAAAACAGTTTTAAATACTGTTTGAATCGCCATGGAAAAATTTTGAATGGATGCTGCAAACCTTTAAATGGCACAGGAAAAATTTTTAGCGAGTGATGCCAGCCATTCCAACAGGAAAGGAAAAATTTTGAACAGATGATGCCAACCATTCAAACTGCTAACGAAAAAAATTTTGAATGGATGATGCCAGCCATTTGAATGGCTAACAAAAAATTTTGAACTACAGCGAAATGGCATTTGGTTTAAGAATATTTGTTTGCACATCGAATGGTTTACTTGTATAGGATAAGGAAGATGCAGCTTGCTCTTCGCTTTCTTTTTTCACCAATGATGTCAATCCTGGTGGACACTTGGATGGATGCCAGTATAACAAGGTCGAATTCTCTTCTGGACAGTTCCAGGCAATTGTTTAAATTGGACAGTACAGCTTCCTCCTGAAATTGCTGAGAGCAGTAGCCACCATTCACTCTTCGAGAACACCCACAGCCATCTTCTAAAAACTTCTTACTACCCAGTGCTATGATCCCCCATTGTCAACTAATTCTGAAAAATCGCAATCCACCCTGTCCTAGGAGTTTGATAATTATGAGAAATATGGAATACCTTACACGCGTGTAGAAGTAATATCCAAAATAATTATTGTGTATAATTTGTTGCCACAACAATACATTCAACATTCTGTCCTAACGATTGATATAGATCGGCTGTTGCATTACCTGTCAGCGGTTGTTGAACGTGGATAGTCCCATCAAATATAAATTTGCAAAGAAAATGTTTTGTTTCTTTTTCAAAGTAACTTTTTTCACTGCTAAGGTGAAAATTGTAAGCTGGGAGCTTTCACATTGTGTGGGGTTTTAAACCCACACAATCTGCTCAAAACAATCATAACACTACAACTGTCAGAGTATAACATGAGCCGTTATGGTATCTGTTCAAAACAACTTTTGTTTTGAAATGTGATTTTAAAACAATACATTGTTAGTTTTTCTGTTTATTTTACTTGTAAAATGTAGTTAACTAATCGGAGCTTATTGAAACTTTCAATCTACTATTGTTTACAAGCACCTAAGTCAGCAAGAAAGTCATTGCGAACACTCTCATATGTGACTCTTAAAGGACCTTTTGTGTGACATGGCGTATGACAAGGACTGCCTTGTTCCGCAATATACAACATAAACTGACCTTTGGGTCTTCTGAGCATCTCGATAAACAACTCTCCACTGTTAGAGAACTGTAATCGATACCAAGTTACATATATATCCATTAGCTCGGAGTTGCATGCTCCATTGTTTTATATCGCATGCACAAAATAATTGTATTGTGTTCTTTAGTAGTTTACTTCGCCTTATTCAGTTTGGACAAACATGGCCATTCAAATCAGAAAGGTTGAATGTTGTGAACAAACCCAGCCATTAGGGATGGCTGTCTTAAGTTCCTTCTGTCAAACAGAAAACACCAGCTGTTCGGAACATGAATTCGGATACCATTGGCCAATCAAACAGCTCATTAGTTTTATGTGAACGTGATCGGATAGTAGCAGCCATTCGAGAAGCTCTGCAATACTATTCCTGAATGAGTAGCATATATGTTGTGGTTCAATTTTTTGTTTCTAGTTCAAAAATTTTTGGAACCAGTTTGAAAATTTTAAAGGGGCAGTGTCACCCTATTTGGCAAATTTATAAAAAGCCAGAAGGTGTCATCGCATCAATTGAATTACAAAAATAATTGTCTAGTTTTGTTATTAAAGACTAATGAAGGTACTGAAACTGTTTCCTGCCGCCTGTCACTACGGATGGCAAGGATGGAAATGGATTGAAACTTGAAAAACTTGACCAATTTTTTCAAGATTTAATGCTAAGATACTTCAATTTTTGGTAAGATGTAACTTTTACCACGTTGTTTAGTTTTCATGCAGCAAAAGTGATATTTGGAAATCGCATTTATTTTATTTTTCTTTATACACCTATTAATTATTGATTTCAGTGTTTTAAGGACGTTCACGCTAATATTTTCTGCGCATTCTTACTGCGTATACAAATTCACATGCCACGTCATGCAGGAGCCTGCATGTTAAGTCATAAAATTAATAAACAATTTGTAAGGCAAATGGTCATTGCTAGAGCTTTGCCTGGATTTAACGATCTTGGACGGTCGGTGACCCCAATTTTTATTTTGATGGATCATTTTCTCTACTGATTTTCTACATTTAGGGAAAAAATGAAGAAAATCTATCGACTAGAAGTGCATCATGCATCTGTACAGTGGTTTCAAATGCCTCTCAAAGGGTTAAATTTTGCGAAAACGTTAGTAACATTTGGAATTATTTACGCAACAGACCCACTTCTAAAATATAAGAACGTTTGCTTCCGTTGACTCACCTTCGATGTTTTTAACTATAAACCCCTGTAGACTGTGCTCAATTATATGGGACAATTTTCAAAATCAGCATTAGTTTAACACACACTTTATCTCTGAAACGAAGATGGTGACCCCCAATTTTTTTTCATTTCTGGCACAAGTAATTCATTATCTGCCTGCAGTAAAAATTCAAAAAAATTCTATCGACTGGAAAATTTGCGTGCGAACTTCCTTAAGTTATGAGCTTATTTGGAATATTTAGGTTTTACTTATGTTTAGGAGCAATACAGTATAGGGTTAGGGAATGGTTAGGGAATAGTTAGGTTTAGGTTTAGGGTTAGGGAATGGTTAGGTTTAAGGTTAGTGATTAGGCCTAGGCACTTATTTAGAATGCTTAGCTTTGATGTTAGGCTGGGAACTTTGCACATGACTTATAAGTAGTTTGGGTTGAGCTCTAAGGGTAGTGATTAGGCCAAACCACTTATTTGAAATTGATTAGCTTCTTAGTAATTAAGACAAAGTTCATGTAATATATTGTATGAATAAATTACAATTCTTATGTAGGTATGAATAAATTAAAATTTATATGAGAGGGGCTTGGGGTGATGAACTGATAATTAAAAGAAGTATGAGAGTTCCTGCATCCATTTCTTTCATGGTCAAGTGGTAATGACAGTGAAAAGCAGATCTATATGTAGAGGTTGGCGGTTCAAATCTAGGTGAGTATGGGATAAAAAGAAAAAAAAAGGTAAGTAAGTAAGTAATTATTATGATTCATGCTTAATGGGGATTTGGGGGAAGGGGTATAGTAACTAGGGGATAGAATTATTATAAATCAGGAGGAACTCAGTGAGCATAGGAGAGAATAGGATAGAGGAAAGTAAAGAGATATTTTCCCTTTTTTATAGATAGTTGACAAATAAACTGGTCTGAAAATTTCTATCTGGTTTGAAAAATGTCAACTTAATTTGAAAAATTTAAACTAAAAAAAAATACAACCACAACATAGCCATTCAGATAACACTAGCCATTTGAACAGCTGCATTTTTTTGGATTTTCCATGTAAATAGTGTATTTTAGTGCTCAGGGCTCCTGTTGATAGCAGGTTGCTTTTAGCTCCTGAAGGGACTACCCTGAGCTTTATAACTGAATAAAGGTGTCTGTCTGGATAACCTCAGCCATTTGAGTGGATGATTTTTTTCAAACAGATACCCTTAGCTGTCCAAAAGGATGATGTTTTTTTCCAAACGATAAACCTCCGCCCTTCATTTTGAACTGATAAAGATTTTTTCAAACAGATAGCAGCAGCCATTCGACTGGCTGGAAATTTTTCTGAACCGATGACTCAACCCATTTGAATGGCATCCCATCAATCACAAACAGATGTCAAACAGCACGCGAAAGGTTTTTAGCCGTATGAACGGATAGCCACAGTGTACGCTTTCACATGGGAGGTCACATTTGGTGAGTTGCGTTTCAGTTACAAATCTCTTTAGAAAAGTATTAGTAAGATCTGTATACATGATTGTAGAAAAAATCATTGATGATGAGAAAGTGCTAGATACTTCAAGTACATGTAGCTCATTTTACAATGTAATTGCAAAGTAACATAATTATTTTGCTAACAATGAGAACATTTAATAAGAAATTAATATTTACGGAAATTAGGATCTGCCTCAAGCATCCTTGTCACTGAAGCTTCTAAACCTCCAACAGTGTTATCTTCAAGATGAGTGATCACCTTAAACCAAGCATAAGAAATGAAATCAATGTACAAATATGCCATAATTTCACCTGAGTTAGTGAACAAGCATTACAGCTGCTGCAGAATAATATTCTTAAACTTAATTCCTGCCCAAGGGACCTCCCTTTCACGAGTAAAATCATCTGGCATTAGACAGTAAAATGGGCAGGAAAGGGTTAAAGGAATCTTGATTTAAAGCCTACTTCTTTTATACTTAACAATTATTCGCCGAAGGCAAAGTAAATATTGGTGAATATTCCCCGAGACGAAGTCAAGGGGAATATTCACCAATATTCACAAGCCTGAGGCAAATAATTGTTTTTAGTATAATTACTCAGGTGATTATAGAAATACCTATAAAACAAAGGAATGTTAAATTTTACCACAAATTGCCATTGTTGATAAGAGTTATACCACGCTACTCCCATCCATGTGTCACGCAATGCCTTTTTGAACTCACACTCTGAAGAAAAAAAACATTTTCTTTCACGTTCATACTGGGTAAAAACAAATCAAAATGTGGTTTATCATGGTCTTTACTCTTATCCACAATGGCTACGTTTTATTACTCTTTTCCCAAACAATGCTTTCTTATTGCTTCGGCATGTTGAGGAAGTTTTTGAAAGGAAAATCTGACGCGTACAAGTAGCTCATTTGCATAATACAGCGCATGCACTTTCAAGTCAGAGTCAGTGTTTTCAATTGTCAACAAATCTTAACAAAGATTTCTTTAGTTATCATTAATGTTGTGGTAAAAAACAAATCAAATGTGGTTTAGCGTGGACTGTATTCTTATTGACAACGATACAGGTCATCACAGCAGTTAAGACTTGTTGTGAAACCATTGATTTATTCATGCATGTCAACATAAGCAAAATTTTCACAGGAATTTAAATGGTTTCTTAGTTACGTTTAGAAAAATTTTCACATTTTACCTTTAAAGAGTGTCATTCCGAACTTTGTGGCGTGTTTGGTATTCCTCGGAATGGCATTTTCTTTTATTTTTTCTTTCATTAAATTAATTTCCTCTTCAGACACATTGACAAAGCGCGAGACAGCTATTTTGAAAATTTGTTCTCCCACTATAATCACCTCTGCAGAGGTGATTACAGTGGAATATGACACCATTCATACAATTATAAATGGATTATGGTTGTAAGGTGTTCTAATTATATTATGATTAGAACACCTTACAACCATTTATAATTGTTGTGACAGTTTATTACCTAACTTTATTACAAATCTACAACAGGTCTGACTCAATCTTGTACATTACAATGTAAAGACAGGGTCCAAAAACAGATTAGCTCCATAGTTCCTCTAATGTATTACATGTATACAGGAGAACCAAACTCCAATACAGCTGTAAGTTCAATTTTGGAGTGACAACTGATTAAGACGGCGATATTTCATTAAACTTAATTAAAAAAATCTTGTGATAAGCAATTTTCCATGAGAGAAATACACATTCTGAATGCTAATGTACCTTTTAATCAGGAACACGCAGGTTGAATGAGAAAGAGATGACAATCACTTGCCAATTGCCGAAAGACTTCTTCATAAACAGTACCATCAGAGATGCATTCCACGCTTCTCACAAGTAGATAGTTTGAACTCTATAAGTTAGAGTAATTTCTTGGGATACTAGTTATAATTATGTATCTTTGAAGACTCTCCAGCCTGTGGCAGGCCTTTAAATTCAGTAAAAAGCTGGTAAAAAGCAGAGTAATTTTGGATGAACTGCCATCTTGGATTTGAATGTTGATAAGACCCTGGAGAGGAGTTTGATATAACCCATGATGAAATGCTCTGAGAAAGGTGCTTGTTTCAACGGTCACTAAACCACAGGTCACCCAAGCGTAATATAAGGGTTGTATCATTGGTCAAATGTGGTTGAAATATAAGAGTTTGTATGGAACTTAGAGATGACATTAGAGTTGTTCAATGTATGAGTTATTTACCAAAAAATACTCATGAACAATAATTGATGTTGTCATTTTTTCTCATCCTGGAGGGTTTAAATGAGATTTGAGCGTGTTTTGATAAAAAGTCCATAAACCAGATTGTAAGGCGAGTTCCAGAAAACTCATAGGGTAATTAGAGTAATTTCACGGTCTTTGTCATGTAGAAACTGTGCGACACTGATTATCAAATCCATTTTTTTTTCACCACGATTGCTGCTAATTTGCCGCTGTTGAGTCCACATCATCCTGCTCGTGTCTAATTTGCATAATACGGGCGTGCACTTTCAAGTCCAAGTCAGTATTTTCAATTGTAAACAAATCTTGAGAAAGGTTTCTTCGTTATTTTTGATATGGTGTGATATTAACTACTTAATAACAGAGAGTGAGGTCGTTATGGGAAAATCTCAAAGTGAGGCCTTGCCATATTGACCGAGCGATAGTGCGGTCAATACGGTAGGCCGAGGTTTGAGATTTTCCCGTAACGACCGAACGGTCGAGGTTATTAAGTTCTTTATTATATGGCTAACAAGATGGTTCTAAAGAAAGAAAAAATCTTAATTCAAGGGGAAGTCGTTACTTCACATTCATCTTTCCAATCCGTCAACTGCACAACAGAATTCAGCGAACTAACGTGTACTCCATCAAGAATGCATGTATATTTATTTGTGGAAAACAATGATCAATACGGCCACAAAAAGTATTTTAGTACAGTTGTGTTACTATATGACGAGAGAAATTCCATCGACATTCTCAATAATCAACCGCCAAACGTCAGTTCCTACAGAAAAGTGCTTCAAACTTGCTCAAAAGCCATGTGTTCACTTTCGGTGAAAACTCTTCACCTTTTCGGGGTTTCCTGGATTATAGTTACTGGCTCATTAAAGATCTTGAACTGGTGCTCAGAGATGCTGCTATGTCCCCACCGGATAAAAAACTGCTCGACTGAAGATGTTGATAAACTGGCTTGTGTTACAGCAAGAGAATTTGTTGATGTTGACTGCTGTACTGCTCTGGTGTCACCAATTGCCTTTTGAATGGTGAAAAGACAGTGAAAGGAGACCTGTCTTCGGAAACCGAATGGAACCTCTGTATACTTTGTTGCAAACCCGACAGGGTGTCAGGTTCAAATATACATGTATCAAAACACGCTCAAATCTCGTTTAAACTCTCCAGGATGAGAAAAAATGACAACATAAATTATTGTTCAAGAGTATTTATTTGATAAATAACTCATACACTGAACAACCTGAAAGTCATCTCTTAATTTCCATACAAACTCTTTAATATATATTTCAGCCACATACAAACCCTTATATTACGTTTGGGTGACCTGTGACTGAACGAGTTTGTTGAAGATGTTTGAAAGCCACAAAATCTGGGTGTGTTGGCTCTACAAGAGATTGCAAGTCTAAAGAATCATAAGGCATCTATATTTATACTTAAAATAGTGTTTTTGATTATCTGTACTCCAATGATATTTACAATGTATCACTAAACTCGATCTTGGCCATTGTCTCTCTTGGGTCCTTCTTGTCTATAGTCAACTTTTCTGTATTGCAATGGTATCGTAACTTAAACCAAAAACAGTTTAAAGCATGCCATAGAAGTCGATCTGAACGCGTGTTTCTGTTTATATGAGCAGTGCTAGTTGCCATCAGGGAACTTCCAAGTGGAAACAGAACACGAACTTATATATGATATGATTTTATCACATGTTGCTTACATGTAATATTATTGTAATGTGCATATCTCTTCTAGTTATTGAAGCAGAAAAGCTTGAAGTACATGGAACTACATGGTTATAAAGCAAACATGAGCGATGACAATTTCACTATATATTATTCATTATACATGTACATGTACAAGTACACTATATGGTACATTGTATATAATTATATATATTTCAATCATAATCTGTTGGACTCTACTTCTATGGAAAATGCAGTGTTAGTAGTAGTCTTGACTTGAGTGCAAAAACTTGAAACTTTCACCGTTAAATTTTGAACAAAGATGTTAGACAGTGTAAGCTTAATTCTGTATGACACAAAGAAACCCTTTTATTTTAGCAAGTAAAATAAATCATGAACAGAAACAACATGTTCCAGCTGGTCTTTAATCTTGTGTGGGCTCTTCCCTTGGATACTGGGCCAAAAATATTAGCAATTTTCATCAAGTGTAAATATTGTGAAGTTTTTATGAAATAATTCATATTTGTACTGTTGTTGTAGGGAACTCAGTAATGGCCTATAAATAACCTGAGTGTGTGGTGTCACTAGAAAGCATATTGTTATTGCCACATACAACAATTTTTGTATGAATTGACAAGAAGTGTTACAATTTGGCAGAAAATTAAAAAAATGATGTGATTCCTGTACAAATACTAAGTAAATATTTAGTATGCACATAAATTGACAAGGAGTTATTTAATATAAGAATAAACTAAATCTATAAATATAATTATTTTAGTTTAATTAGTCTGACAGATTTGTATTTTTGATGAAAAACACCTCAAATAATATAAAGGGAATTGAAATAATATTAGCTTCACAACTGAGAAACATTTTTGTAGGAATTAGTACAGAAATAAAGTAACTATTATTTTTACAGTCAATACTTAACATTTTTTGATTTGCAGTGTGGGGGAATCCTCTGTTAAAACACTTAATGTTAGGGCCAGTCCCCTAAAATATGGTAATGGGAAACTTGTGTGCGAATCTGATAAACAAAACTGAACAATTTTCACAAATAGTTTTGAGGGTATTTCAAGATCTTAGCAAGGTCTTTGCTAAATTGTTACTGTGATCTTGCAAAGTTCTTTTAATTATCAAGATCCTCATAGATCCTGGATAAGATTTTTAATGATCTTGAAAATTCTTACCAGGATCTTTGAAGTTCTTCCCAAGATCTTGAAGGATCCTTAAAGTGCCCCTGTGACAAAAAATAGATTATTTTTTTCCTTTGGATTTCAAAACTATGTTAACTAAACACTGACCCAAGTTTGACCCAAGTTTTAATCCTTGATTTTAAAAAGGCACCTGTTTATTTTAACTGGAACTTTCCTATTTAATGATCCGCCATTACTAAATTTAAGTTCTTGAGAGAGCTGGATCGAGAAGAAAATGACGTCAAAGGCTCACTAGTTTAAGAATCCGATGCGTGTGTACGCTGCAGAATTAATATGCAGCACAGGAGTTTTGGGCTTTCACACTTTTAAACTCACACTTTGCATACATAATAAGCTGCGTTCACACGCAGAAATTTTAAGCTAGTGAGCCTTTGACGTCACTTTTGCCGGATCCAACCCTCTGAGGTCAAATCGGTCAGGTTTGAACGTGAGTAATGGCGGATCGTGAAATCCAAAACTTACACTTAAAGTAAACGACCTTTGGATAAAAATGAAAGGTCAGAATTTTGCCAGTCAAGTGTTAAGCAGACACACTTTCAGAATCTCAAGAAAAAAAGGAAGTGATTTTTTTATCACAGGGGCACTTTAAGGATCTTCAGTTGTCTTTGAAGTTCCTGCAGAGATCTTTGAGGATCTTGCAAAAGATCTTTTAAGTTGTTGCAAAGATCTTTAAAGATCTTACAAAGTCTTTAAAGATCTTGACATTAGAACTAAAAATCTATCAAAGCTCTTTAAGGATCTTAACAGGAACTTTGAAGATCCTTTAAGATCCTTCAGGACCTTGGTAAGATCTTTGAGGATCTTGCAAAAGATCTTGTCAAGATCTTTGCAAGAACTTGTCAAGATCTTGAAAGATCTTTTAAGTTCTTACAAAGATATTTTAAGATCTTACGAAAGTCTTTAAAGATCGTGGCAAGAACTAAAAG
>CM042758.1:14221784-14225351 GCA_022496165.2 Catalaphyllia jardinei | reverse complement strand
TAATCTTTTGCGATGGGGTAATGAGTATGCAGTGAGGATATTATACTGATGTAACATAATAAAACAGTTCTTTTCTACGAGTTACTCGACATTTTTTTTCCTTTTTATGCAATGAGACTACGGTAAATTTGTACTAAAACAATTAGACCTTCTCGCCCCCGTTTTCTACGAGCGATAGTCAACGAGGCGCAGCCGAGTTGACTATCTGCTCGTAGAAAACTCGGGCTCGTAGTGTAATTGTTAATGCCGGAACCGGAAAGACCTACTTGAGGTCAATAGACCCTTCTCCAAAATGGCGGCCGACATTTCAAATAAGTCAAAATTAAAAACGTACACCAGCACTAGAAAGAACACCTGTAATATCAACTGAGAAAATGTAAGTTGAAAATTGAAAAATTTAGAGACGTTTGTATGACTGGGGGTATTTTTATCAGCTGATATGACACCTGAAATGCTGAAACTTTGCAGTTTTACTAAAGTAAAGGTGTCCTTTCTAGTGCTGGTATACGTTTTTTATTTTTGCTAATTTTAACTCATTTGAATTTTCGGCCGCCATTTTGGAGAAGGGTCCATTTTAAAAGGCACGTCAATCAGGTCAGTTTTGCTGCGTTTTGTCACTGTGGACTCCCGAAAATCGTTCGTATGCGTGTCGCGCTTATGTTGAAAGCCATAGAAAAGTATATTCAAAGGTAATAAAATGCAGAATAAGAAGAATTGTTTTGGAAGATATGTTTCAAGAGTAAGCGCGGGCAAGCCTTCAAATGAAAAAATGCAATGTTACGACCACACAAACTGCACAGCGTCGAAGAGTAGGTAAGGTAAAGTCTGTATACGAGCCAATGTGGTCCATCAGACCGGAGCTTATCCCGGTTTCTGTAGCATTAAGCGACTAGGAGTATTTACCCCCACCATTATACACCTGCCCAAGAACACAACACAATGTCCCCGGCCAGGACTCGAACCCGGACCGCTCGCTCCGGAGTCGAGCGCACGTAAAAGGTCTGACTGGCCAATATTTTGTCTGAATGCGATAATTCCTAAATCGTCGCTTCAGTCTCTAAGATCGTCGCTACATCAATAGCGATCGTCGCGTCTCCGATTTCGTCGGAAATACCCATAGAGAGGCTCAGACTAGCCGACACCTCTGGACGCGAGTTAGTTATAGCATCTGGGCAGGGATAGGAACTCACACATTTATCAGCTGCATTTGCAGCAATCCCAAGCATGTCGGGGTTTAGCCAATAACAATTGCTATTCCATCGTGCATTGTGCACCCAACAAACTACAATTTATGTTGAAGGAACATTTTGTGTTATAATCATTATAATTATTATTTCTATCATGTTTTATATTTTTCTTCTTTGTATACGTATTTAAGTGTAGTGCTCACGCAAGTGTTATTCATTGTCTCGCGCTTCTTAAAATTGTACGTTACTGTTTTCGGAATTTTGAATTGTATCACGTTTTAACTTATACGCCATTGCTTGTATTAATTCAACCGAACTTGTAAACGAATTCACAACTGAAGATGCGTTGAACGATTGCATGAAACATGTCTTGTTTTAAACATCAAGTTGTTGTTAAAAAACCCAGAGCATCATTTTTGCTCTTGAAAAGAGTAAAAGTATCCTCCACATAGCGGAACCAAATAATAGGCTGCAAAAATGATGCTTTGAGTTTTTTACATTACCTGAATGGGAGACACTACAGCATTAAATTCACAATTAAGGGACTGGTCATTTTTAACGATCTGTCGTGCTTTGATGTGCCATATATTGCACAGCTTTTGCAGTCAAACCACTTCAGCAATGCGGCATGCAGGAAACAGAATAATTACAAGCTCAAGCCAGAGGTTAAAGATGAGGTGTACTACAGTACTTCCTAAATCCTGAAGAGTATGTGCTGCCTGAAAAAAGCGAAAGCGACTCCAACAGCACAAGCGACGAGGAAGAGCTTGATGAAGATTAGCAGGGAGAATCAATGTTTAGCATATGGAACAATATCATTAGTTTACAGGCCTTTAGCAGCTTGCAGGTAGCTTTGGGCTATTCTGGTCAAGCAACTGCCATGTTAACTATGTTGTATTTGATAAGCTATAAGGGAAAAGTGAGAAACAAAAGATTCAAAAATCCGAAAATACAGAGAGGAAAATTAAATATAAAGAAAGAAACCTTCTTTTGTTTTGATTCCTCAGAAATTAAAGTTACCGATGAATTTTTTTGAGACTTTCCCTGAATGTTTTCTACCAAGCACTGTTTCGAAAAACTTAATAAAAATTCTGGATCACCATGCTCGCTTAAGAGATGTGACGGGCCAATCTTATTCAGTTTATGCCTGTATTCGTGTTAATCACTTGCGTTATTCATCGATCCAAGTTATATTTTGAGATAGGTGGATGCATAGTTTATTCAGCTAATACTTGAGGAAAAACCTGATAGGTAGAAGGTGTCGAGCATATTATTATAGAACAATATCATATGAAATTTGTGAAAAAGTCACACCATTTAAAACGACTTGGACGTAAATTAAAGCGTTCATATAGTCTTTGTTTTCGCCGTTATATTTGCATTGTCGAGTACGGTTTTTTTGCAGGCTTTCACCCATATCTTTTACTCCGTCCGATGGAATTTTTTTTACATTTCTTTTAAATTAAAGAGGATAATATGTACACTATTATTGTACGATAAAAAAATAGGCCACCATGCTCGTTTAAAAGAAAAGGAACATTTATTTCGTTATCGAACTTAGCTTGAGGGAAATTTCTTTCGTTGTGTACGTGCACGCGCTCATTTGTGCGTGCTACTACTAATCCTTGTCGGGCCCATGAGGACTCTTAAGGCCGGCCAGAAGATTGCGCCACTCATCCCGGTCTGCCGCCAACGCGGCTGCAGCCCCCCACGAATGCCATCCCAGCTGTTTTCTTTCTTTCTCCACAGTTCTCCTCCACGTTTCTCTTGGCCGGCCTCGCCTCCTTTTACCTTCAGGAGCCCATGTTAGTGCAGTCCTCGAGATGTTGCTAGGACTAGTCCTCAATATGTGTCCTATCCATCGCCATCTTCTCACTCGTATAAGGGCTGATACTGGCGTACTCCCTGTTGTTTCATAAAGCTCTTCGTTGCTAAGATGGTTAGGCCAGAATCTCCTCAGCACTCTCCTCAGGCATGTGCGGTGAAACACATCCACTTTGTTAAGATCAGCTGCTGTTACTCTCCACATTTCGGCCCCATACAGTAGCACGGACAGCACGTTTGAGTTCAGGATGCGCAACTTGGTCTTCTGGCTGAACTTGCCTGACCTCCAGATGTTCTGAAGTCTGGTGAATGCAATTCTAGCCAGTGCTAGCCGCCCTTTGATGTCAGCCTCTGTGCCACCAAGTTTGTCAAGTACTGAACCTAGGTACACAAAGGATTCCACATCTTCCACCTCCTCTCCTTCTATCCTTATGTAGTCTGTGCATCTGTGGTTCATCCTAAGCGTCTTCGTTTTGCGCGGGTTGATCTTGAGCCCAACAATCCCGGCGGTGGCTACTAGTCTATCAGTTTTCTCCTGGAGATCAGCAAATCTGCT
>CM042758.1:14211784-14216784 GCA_022496165.2 Catalaphyllia jardinei | reverse complement strand
GGATTTCAGTGTAATTAGGATTAATATTGTCTGAACGCTTGATATTCCACCATGTTAGACGGTCTTTCCAAAGAGTGCCACTACAGAGCATGCAGGAAACATATGAACAAGAGTTTTATTTTGGAAGAGGCAGAGTTCGCATGGCGGTGTTTCTTTTATGTTCATTTTATAAAGAGAAAGATTGGTTGGTATGATGTTATGTACAATTTTAAACTGAAAGCTTCTCAACGTATTTTCCACGGTGACCTTAAACGGAAGTTCTAATTTACATATACCTCAACTTGTGAAATTACCTCCCAATTTTATATACCGGAAGCCTAAACGGACTTTCGGGCAGAGCCTCCCCCAGTGGCTAATGTAGGGAGCGCCCCCGTTGGGGGGGGGGTGGCTTGGCTGATTTATATCAGATAGTACAGTCTATCACTTGCATCAGGGACGAAAAAGGCCATAAACTGTATACAACAGACAAAGAAATTAAGAACTACCTTTCTAGCTGTTTGCAAACATGAAGTGTTTTGCAACTCTTCTGAATCTTTTCTGGGTCGTGAAATGCACACACACACACGAAAATAAAATCACGATCAATTCAGTGCAAACAGCTAGTTTGATGCTCAACAAAACATTTTCTCATTTTAGCACCGCACCACGCGAAACTCTCTAGGAGATGGGGTTTGGGTAGATTGGATCGAATCCTCTGGATTTACAAAACTGAGACATTTTAACACGCTTACTAGTACTTGGCCCCAGAATGCCGGAAGTCCCATTTCCGAGGACATCAGTTCAAAAGATTTTCGGGAGAGGATGCCCTGGAACCCCAACGTCTTCCCCCGGGCCCCTGTTCAAAAATCCTGCATCCACCCCAGTTAAGAGGTGCGCTACACGAGATTAGTTCTCTTACAAATGGGAATTGTTCTTTATCTGCTTATGACAACTTGGCAGGGCATATCTAACCTTAATGACTGACCTCTTATCAACGTAACGCTTTTAACATTTTTAACAATGGACTTCAGCACAGCCCTAGAAAATTGAACTCAACAGTTGATTCAGCCAATAAAAACCAATTGCAGCCAATCAATAACGAAAGCAAACGAAACGATTGGCAGATCAGTGAGGTTGCATTACAAACTTATAGGCAGTTTTCCAACTTTTATCGAAATTTTTCGCTTCCAAACTTTTCCGCTTGGGCTGCTGGGTTTATAAACTTCTTTTCCCTTCGATTCTCCTTTTTGGTCCTTTTTGCGAACCACTCGATCCGAGTGTCGTACTCTTTTCCAACCATCTAAGTTTTCCTTAAGATTTCAATAAGAACTTGAAATCATCTCCTCTGCCAGCTGTAACCTTGATATAAAGTCATTAATGAACAAATCTCCTGTTGTTATTACTTTGCATGGAGTTAGGCTGATAAACAGGTAAAATAAACATGCCTTTATAATGATAACTCATCCAGCCCGGGCACGTTAGAAAGATCCTTCACGATTAAGTTTGACCTGGGGGTGTGTCGAGCTGCGTTGTACAAAGCAGTCGCTACTTCTACCAATTCAGCTCGCCTGACAGTAAAATAGCCCTGAGTACCTTATTGTCTGGCAAACCCTTTGCGCAGATCGTTGTTTTTCTTTCACAAATGCAAATAGGGAACAGTCCGTTACAAGACAGACGTGAGTTGTCACGCTGACTGTAATGCGTGATGAATACGAGAAACGATGAAGTTCTTTAACACATTGCTGAAGAGGTCTGTTTGTCAAAAAGCCAGTTTGACTAACTTCTTTCTCGGGCTCTGCGGCCTATCATGAAAGCAAAGATATAGTGGACAGAAATGGTATGTGTATGCAAGACCTTTTTTTCACATACACGTTTTTTTTTGATTATATGTCGCAGGTTATTTTTTTAATTGTTGCAAATTACCGTACCGACGGAAACCTCGCAAAGGTCAGCTACATAGCGGCGAATATTCCGTGCAGCTGTGCAAGTAGATCATTAGTTTTCATTCATTGTTAGTGAGATCAACGTTACGTAAAATACAACTAAATGTCGCCCGGATGTATAAATTAGGTTAAGCTTCGAAACGAGTTTGAAAAGCGCGTGTGACCCTCGCATGTATCTCGCGATATTTCGTGATTTTCCTTTTCTCAAGAGTGGTCCAATTTCAATTTCGAATTCCCTTTCAGCTGAGAATTAGAAACACCGCTGATTCAGCTGGAAAACAATGTAAAATGAAATGAGGACTGGGGGGAGGGGTACTCCACGAAATTCTGGGTAGGGGTGTGCCGGGCGCCTCTTAAGGCCCCTAGCCCTATCTGAAGATACTCTGTTTAGATGCAGGAGAGCACGCAACGAATAATTCAACTGCTTGGCTTGTTATTGCCAGATCTCTAGATCAAATTTTAGAGCTGTTATTTTTCTTGTATCAAGTACTAGTCCGGAAGAAGACTAGCTCTACTAGTTGAAATATGGGCCAATAAATTTTGCCCTTCTGCCGTAGTACCAGCCTTGCAACCTATCTGAAGGCAGTACCCTGATTTTTGAGAGCTAGATGTCTGTCTGGCGGGATATATTTTGGATAAAACTGGTCAAAATCTACACCTATTTCAGATGTCGGAGGTATTTACTGTTAATTAACAGGCTATTGGAGATGGGCCGAAGAGAAATTTTGAGCAGTAAAGCATATTCAAGACTGAATTATGAGAACTCTAACAAATATTTATTTACGTATAGAAATCGAGAGCAATAATCTATTATTTTGATTAAGTATAATTCTACTAGTACTAGTCGTTTAAAGCTTTATCTGAGTCCGTCATCACAGACACTTAAAACAAAGCAAAAAAGTGGCCTCCATTTTGACAACAACCACCCACTACTAGGCTGCCCATAGACTGCGAGCAGTCTCTTTCTTTTCCTTGCATATTCCTTGCGTTTCTTAGAGCTATCAGTAGCAAGCGGCGTCTCTTTCCATAATTTGCATAGTATTAACTCTTAACTGAGTTCCGCGCGCGGAGGATAACCTTAGTCTAGGCTGCTTAATTAATGTCTGCAACAGAATAGATAGTGAGCAGCGTAACCAATCAGAGAACGACATTCCTGATAGAACGCTAATGATAAATAAACGATGTATTTTGCCCACAAATAATTCTCGTTTGCATTACACGCGTACGTCAAATGCGTTTGTCACTCAAGCTCCAGAGACACAGTTCATACAGGACAAAGTCCGCCGAAGTATCCTTGGTACAACCTGGTATATTTCCCTCTGTCTTCATCGTCCTGTTTGCAGTTAATCAGTATCACTTATTGGCCCGACGTTTGTAAGTTGGAGAGAGAACGACAAAAGCTTTTTCGTGTGTCAGTGTGTAAATTATAAAACAAGAAACAGAAGCTTGACGAGATATAAGATCTGCAGGGAATTTTATCTCTGATGAGCTCCGTAAGCACGTTACTAATTATTAAGAATGTTTCCGGCAGGAGCAGTGATTTTTTTTATTACGCATGGTTGGTTCGGAACTTGTGGTATTTTTTTGTTGTTTTATATGCGCAAATTATTACAGGGTGTAATTTCACCAGTTATTTTAAACTAACCCCGTTAATGCTATTAGACTCAATGACCTGTCGAAGTATATCACTTCCACTGAACTGCACTTAATTTCTTGATTCAAGAAACATAACACTTTTGGATTTAAATTTGTTTTGGTTGGCAATGTTTTTGCTTCGCTTGTTTTGCTAAGGTTGAAGCTATCCCAAGCCCGTAACCTGAGATTAACCTTCCTTGCGCGCTCACAAAGCTCGGAGTTTGGGGTCCACCCTGCGTTTCTGCTCACTAGTACAACGACAACTTTTTGATCCATGCGGAAAGTCCATTCATTCACTCTCATTTTAAGCTTTCTAAACTGGCTCCTCTCCGCGTCGATATAGGCCACCAATACTGCCACAATAACCTCTCAAAAACGGCCAGTTAATCAATGACTGACGAACGGTGTATGTAAAACCCCATCTTGTTATTGTAAAAAAAGGGGTCGCCAAACTTGGTCCACGCCGCGCGTTGTGGGTCTCCATTTCTGTCAAGTTTCTGTTTATTGACAAAATTTGACTTACATGTGCCTAAATAAGATTTAAAAAATACTTGTCGCATCCTCGAAAACACAGGTGTCCACGTCTAAAAAATGACCACCTCTCTACAACGGCCGCTTTCCTCTGTCCCTAAGGTAACCGTTGTGGAGATGTTCGACCCCATTTGAAAAGGAAAATTGTGGTCTGAGATATAAGGGATTAGCTATACGAGTTACTTGTACAGTCGTGTTACTCTCTTGTAAATATGGGCTTGCCTATCGCACGGGGTTCTCCCGACAAAGCATGTCAGCTGATTAAATCGGTCCAGCAAATCGCCAGTAGATAGATCCGTGTTCTTATTACACTACATAATAATGTTCCTGGCTAGTGGGAGGCACTTGATGTAACAAGAACTGTTTTTCATCAAGAAGCGTAGCGTTCCGCGCAATTAGTCAGTGCAGTGGAGACGATCAAAAATGCGTGCGGCCGTTTGACGAGTGGGGTCTGGGAAATAAAAGGAGTCGATAGACCCAGACCACGCTCGCCGTCTGCCCGCTTTTCCTATCGTCCTTACTAAACATGAACCTGGAAACGGCAGGCAACAAGAGACGAAGTTTACATATGGGTCTTGGCAGGCCAGTGTCAATTAGAAGTCCTTAGTAGGGTACACGTCAATAATGAAAACCAGGGAACCCCAAGCTTCGCATCTGCATGCAATCCCTATTTTCCATGAGCCTTTAGCGTCTGTAATTTTTTTTGTATCATGCCATAGAAATAGAGCCAATCAGAATACAGGAAAACCGTTTTATATTTGACGGTACTTCATTTAACCTTCCCATCATGCGCCGCGTGTATGTCGCATTGATTGTGTTGACTACTATATATTCTATGGCGTGATATAAAATAGTTATGCAACGCTCCTCGTGGTATACCATAGAATATCCCACTAGTCACAGCATACACCC
>CM042758.1:14204284-14206784 GCA_022496165.2 Catalaphyllia jardinei | reverse complement strand
AGCTATATTTCTACTCAATTCGTCTAAAGGAAGGACCGAAAGGGGTGAAGTTTTAGCACAAATTTGTGAGAAGTATTCAAGTCGCGTTTGTATAATCATTGTACTCGAGAAGACTAAATGATTGGTGATAAACACTGGCATGCCGCGACTAACTATAACAAATCATTCAGAATTGTACCCAGAGGTTCTAAATTCTGTCAACAAAAATGCTTCTAATGAAATGTCAGAGTACCTACATGATAAAATCCGAAAGCATGCCATGAAACAAGCCAGACGAAATCACTCAGTTTTCTCACGCAGTAGTGCGAATTTTCTGTCCCGTGGTCTATTATCTTGCCCTTGGCGCTAGGCTCGATTACCAGCCGCTGTTCGGGAAATGAGACCAGACACGAGTGAGCGGCGGAAATCGAGCCTACCTTGGCGCATGTGGCATTCAAGAAAGTGATGTTAAAATTAAAGGAACAACTGCAAATTGTGTCGCAATTGCATCTGCAGTAATAGTCAGGTTTTGAAATACCAAAGCATCGGCATTGCACTACAGGATTCCTACCGTATTGTCGAAGCTCACGACTAAATACTCGTTTCATGAGAAAAGTTAACGCTTTTTGTAAACAAGCTTCCAACGTTCTTTCCGGCACTCAGAACTTTAAGACCTCTGATTGACACATGTTCGACTAGCCCAGCCAATCACGAGCTCCGTTCGCTGGCGAACGGAGTATTTGAAAATCACAATGCTTGGCTGCAAGCGTTTCCTTCCTTCCCCTCCCCCACCCCCGTCCTCCTTATTTTTGCTCTCGCCTCATTTTTCGCGGGCAAAACGCCGAAAACCCCGTTTCTTCGCTCTTTGCTCCACGGAAAAGCTTGCTACGCAGGCTAATAAACATTTCCTCGCATGCGACGCCATTGATCCCGCTAGCATACTAATTAGCTAACCTGAGGGATGGATATGACGAAAAAGAGCCCAAATCTACATAAAGATTGGATAAAACCTTCAAGGTCATATACCCCTAATTTGGAAAGTAACAGAAGTTTCGCAATTTTTTGGCAAATTTTTAAATAGGTGGCGTTGTTACGCTCCCGGTCCCTGGGGCAGCTGACATAGACTTAAAACTTTTATTCTCTCTATTAAACTTTAAAACATTCGCATAGGCACTTCTCTCAACATATTGGTTGCTCAGAACTCGAAAACATAAGGCGAATCCTCAATCGATATTTTCGTGCTCGTAACATGTTACCCAGAAACAATGCCGATTTCACGCAATGTGAAAAAACCGTGTCCTATTTTCAAAACAAAGCGGTCTACCGAGCTGAAGCAGCTGAAGACAGGGTAACAGATATATGTTTAAAAGTCAATTTTACGTGATATAAAAGGTAGAAACTTACGAATTGCGTTAAACTGTAACCGCTTGGTAAACGTAAAACTAACTTTAGAAACATTACGTCATCGGCTTTCGAAGACTGAATATTTCGCATATTTGGCCCGCGAAAACCTAACGACTGCGAATTGCATCATTCTTTTGAGTGTTCACAAAGCGGCTGCCTTGCTCGGTGCCTTGACAATCGTGGTAAAATCTCCGCAGTGGAAAACGCGTGGCGATGAATGTTTTATGTCAAACTCAAAGCAAAATTGTACGACATGACAGAAATAAGAGGCACACGACGTTCGGAGCCCTGGGTGACGGCGAATAGAATCCTTCCACTTCAGTGCAAGTAGGTACTTCATTATCTTCGCTGTCTCTTTCTTTATGTTGTCTGGCAAATTTGCAGCGCAGAGCTTTCGCTTAGATCTATCTTTAATCTCAGGTTTAGTTTTAGCGCCCGTTTCGCTGTGCAGGAATGAATCGACTGATTATATACGTGCGTCGGCGACCACCGGCCAACTCACTGCAGGCGGACTGAAAACTTTATTTCCACGCTCGTTTCAATTATAGCAAGAGCTAGAACTCCAAAAGGAGTTCAGGTTAAATCGTTGTTTTTGGTATCCACATAATTATGACCTGTGTATGCATGTGTACGCCATTCAATTCAGCTACCTGTTGTTTCATCATCGTGATACCGACCTACCATTGAAAGCCAAAGTGTCTGGCAGCTAAGAAGTTGTCGCACGTGGAAATGATTTTCACCGTCCGGATGTTGTTAAAAGGGAGAAAAGCGATCCTTTTTATGTTCACGAGGGCCGGTAAATTTTCGAGTATTCAGGGAAAATCGGTTAAAGTCAGCCAGATAGTACTTTTAATTATTGCAAACAATTGCATGGTCGCGAAAATTAAAGCGAAAACCTTGTGACCCAGGAAAATATCACGTAAATACATACATACTACATACATACTACATACATGGTTTATTTGATAAAACAGGTTGAAGAATGGTAAAATAGAGTAGAAATGTCAGCTTTCAGAAGAAAGCGGCCTATATATTGATGAACCTGGTTTTCGCGGCAGGGATCAGACCAAAACAGCAATTAGCATAAAAGGGCCGTTTGTTCTGGACAAAGATATTA
>CM042758.1:14185310-14199284 GCA_022496165.2 Catalaphyllia jardinei | reverse complement strand
TATTATCAAATCTCCTCCTGTCATCGTGGCTTGGCGGTACGGCTACCCCCCTTGGAGGAGGGCCTTTTAGATCGGGAAGTGATCAGGCTGCGAACCTTATTATTAAATTTTTTTTGCTACATTTCTGTGAGCAAAGTTAACTGATTCTAGTCAGCAGGAATGCTCGGGAAATCGTTACCTGCAGTACGTTAAATATCAAAGTCAAGTTGTGTTGTGCACATGTGTCTTCTAATTTCAACTTTTTCTTTCCTTCTTTTTCTTAATCCATTTTACTAGTAAGATACAAAATACACAAGATAATCTTAAATAAAATCACTGGCATCGTTTGAGGTATTTGAGCGATGTGAAAATTATAAAGTATAAAGTGATCACTGGAAGAGTTTGAATGGTTTTAAAAACCGCTTCAAAGCGGGCTTTTTATAAAACCGTACAGTCGAACCGATCCAGTAAGTGACCACCCAAAATGCATGTCTAGCCAAGGTAGTCACTTATGGGAGGGGAAAGCTTGCGAGAGCTTTAATAGACCATTATGGGTCAATTTTTTTCCTGCATAGAATATGGTAACTGCCGATGCCGATGCAATGTTTTGTTCATGTCAAAGTCAATGTCGAGAAAAAAATCCGGTTCCTCGCATTGAGAAATTTCCGTTCCTTGTAGTAGCCAGGAATACAATAACCCATTTTTCGCACCATTATCTATCAAGTGGTCGTTCAGTTTACGGTGGGGGTGAAAACAAAGGGAAAATGTCAAACTTTTAGCTCTAAAAGTGGTGGCGGTCGCTTACGAGAGATGCTCGCTTACAAGAGGTTGCAAATATAGTGATTTGACTTGGAAACTTTTGTTATTTTGAAAAACTGGTGGCTGAGGAGAGGAGGTCGCAACCAGAGGTTCGACTCTATTTTGGATATGTCAACAACTTTTGGCAAACCAATTAGTTTAATTCGTTCACCACTTTGTTTTACAAGCTTGAGTTGCATGACCAAACCATTCACATACAGCTTCCGCGAGTATATCTTTGAGTAATTTGTCGTATAAAAGCCCGGGCATTGCACTGAATAGTTGAAGCCCATTTCCTGTTTTGTATATTGAAAATGCAGCTAATCCTCTCTAACAAAGATTTGCCAGAATATAAACAATGATTAACATTTTATGTTTGATAAAAATCAATTGACTCTTGTTGAATAACTAAAGTGGAATTTAGCATACACCAATTGGCGACCAGAAAGTATTACAGTCTTTCCCGTAAAACCGTGAACGCCAGAGAAAATTTCTGGAATGTTTATTGTTTCGCGACCAATCAGATGCTAGATGAAACCGCAAAAGATAACCGACAAACCGCAGCAGGGATCAGTCACGACTTGATATGAAACAACGAGCTGGCTTTTTCTTCTACAAGAAATCTTCAATTTTCCCTTTGGATCTCTCTGAAAAGCTATTTTTCTACCACAAATAAACACCAGTCACTTGATTCCGTCTGTTTAGAAACCAAACTACCGAATAACCCTAAAAGTGAGTGCAAATTGTGAAAATTTACAACGCTACAGGTCGGCGTCTTGGGTGAGGGTTTCTCAGCTACAAAAAATACGGATCGAAAACCACCAATCACAGCCAACTGGCATGACCTTTTGAACTGCACGTGAAACAAACACAGAGAGGCATTGCTTGTGCTTGGCTAAAACTTAACTGAGCCAGTAAATTCATGATTGGATGAAAAGGAATAGATCGTAGCATATATGAAATAAGTGTGTTATACAGTTTCCGTTTGTTTTTATTATTCTACAAGTTTTAGTAACGACGATTTCTCGTCATCTGATTTAAGACTTCGACCACGGAGGCAAGACTGCTAAGAAAAGACATACTAAGTTTAAATCTAGTAGTAATCGAAGATTATGAGAGTGCGTTCGACGCCATATAAACTTTTATACAGATCCCTTAAATGATTTCCCCAGCTGTCTTTCAACCTCTTAAAACCAACCTTTTTTCATCAATAACCTGGGTTTTACAGAAAGATATTTCAGTGACAAAGTCCATGCCAATCTGATTGAAAAGGTTACGTACAAACTAGGTTGCGTGATGGCGCCAGTTTCCGTAGACTCGCAAGTTTATGAGGAGTAAAATTTCGTGCTAATATATTCTCACATTAACCTGTAATGTTTAAGCGTTAAAACCTAATTTGTAAAAGTATATTCTTTACGAACATTAGTCTAAGCAAGAAGCTCAAATATAAGTAAACATTTGCAACCGGGTGCTCGTTCATCCTAAACAAAACTCCGTGTGACTGATTCGAGTATTTCCCCTGGCCTGATTAACAAAGTACAGAGTATTTACATTTGCGTACCCTGGTTCAGGTTCAGTCTTATGGATCTTGCCCTCAGAAAGCTCTTCCACCGATTTCAAATAATGTTCGACCGGATAAGACTGGCCTTTTCTGTCGCGACTGTAACTAAATCAACAAATGCAATCAACAGCTGTTTCCACGGTTTGTCCAGATTTGCAAACTTTCACGTATGAATTAAAAAAAAAGAGAAAACCCATTACGATCTCCTTCACATCGTTTTAAAGGAAAATCAGAATAAAATTTCTCACAGAAATCCACGCGAAAAGTCGTGCTGATCGTGGCGCCGTGCACTCTGGTTAAATGCAATGCATTCTGGTAAAAAGTGACGAATTCGAGAATTCCTACTCCCTTTTATATATTCGTTTTAAATCCTGATTATGTTGTTGCTCGCTCACTCCGCAGCAATAATAAAGGTAAGGGGACTGGAAACGTCAAGTCATAATCAAAATGTACAAGATCAACATGTTTATCACTGCTGTTTGTGTCTTATTTTTGATCAAATTCCGATGGCCCAAGAACAAAATTATTTACGATACAATTCACTTGTATGGTATATACTACCTTGAGTTATTATATAAATCTCAATACTGCACGCTATGGCGTTTACCATTTGTTTTATAACATAACATTGAGACATTGGAACATCAGAAGTCTTTTTATTGAGCTACATCACAAAACGCGCGCTTTGCTTTAGTTGTTGAGTACGTCAGCAGCATACACCCATGCGCAAATAGTAGATGCTGAATTAACCAATCAGAGCGCGTGCTTTGCTTTAGTTATGTTATAACTCCGCTTTCAAGATGGCGGGGCGTGGGGGCGGTTTATAGCGAGCGATAGTTTAGTGATAGTCGCCCGCGAACTCCTAGACCCTGGACCAATCAAAGAAAAAAAAAATACTCGCAAAAATGGCTCACATGACTCACATGGCTCGCACGTGGCTCGCATGGCTCGCTGGCTGGCAGATTTTGCAGACCCAACTCAAAACAAGCCTGTTTCGATGACCACGGATTTCTTGCGGGAAGAATGCATTCTTTTGACTCTTCTTTTAAACTTTACGTGATATGTATAAAGCCCCAATTTGGACTTTGCTCACCAACAATGAACACAATGAAAGTCTATATTTAGAAAGACAGAAATAATTGGCATTCAGCGTTATTTTTCGGTCTGCTTCCGTTCGAAGCACTCAGAAAAAAATATTTTATTTCGCTGAAATGCGAGGGGAAAAGAAAGCAAAAGAAGGCATAAGGAGAAGACCTTTTAATATGGCAAGTGCGAAACCTTAAGTTTTGCAGAATATTCTCTTTAGAACTGGTCGACTCAAGCTACTTCCTCGAAAAACATGTAGTTTGTGTTAAAGTCGCCGTAGAAGGGGGCCACCAGGGTTGCTGCAAGACCTGTAACACAGGCTAAGTGCAAACTGACGAACTTGTTATCTATAATCAACACTTGCTCAGGTTACGCTAGCGAGAACAATTAGAAACAATAGGTCAAAGAATATAAAATGTATTTTTAACGTATTTTTGCGTCGCTTGTGTACAATATTGTGTATCAATATTTCCACATTTGACTAAAGAACAGGAAGGTGTTAAATTAATTTAATTTCTTCTTTGTTGTATCGTCTTGCTGCGCGAAAAAATATCTTTGAAAGTATGTTCTTTGTTTTCTTTCAGACTATTGTTTAAGTGAGAACAATTTTTGAATTTCTGCTGCATGATTCACGCAAAGCGAACGCCACGCAGGTTATTGGTGACTTGGCGCCACTTCTTTGGCGCGCAAAACAAATGTTTTGTGTGACGTCTTCACCTCGACCAATTGACAGCCGCGTTGTCAAAATTTTCACTTTCAAAAAGCATGTTGTTCGCCGTTCGCTTGAGCTCGATGGTGTGTTATTGTATCAGTTCTAAATTGTCAATGGAATGGTTGCTAACATTTTCACAGACCAGCAGGGGAAGATTTGTGTTTGCATTGGTAGGTGTTTTAAAATAATTTATAAAGCTTACAAAGTTTGTTTTTACAATTTGCTGATCACGAGACGATGACTCATCGACTTGTCAAATATTTTTACGTCGACTATAATCACTAAACCGCGAAAGAAGGCAGAAGAACCATTGTGGAGAATTTTCTAAAGCTAAAACCATACACGCTTAGGTTTTTTTTCAAAGCATAAGAATCGAAAACATAACAGTTGAGCTACGCGAAATTTTGACTTCTTGTCGCGTGCAAAATTAGTATTTATGTAAATATGAGCTTATTATGAGAGGTTTGAATTCACTTTCACAGTTTCAGCTATCTTTTTTTTCCCTTGAAAATGTAATCTTACTTTCATTGAAATTAAACTGCTGATGCTATGAACTGAGTAATTTTCTAAGCGTACGCTGAAAAACGGTGCGACGAAAACTTTAAATTCAAACAGTGCTGAAATTTCCGGTAAAACTACGCAGTTCTGTCAGGTACCATTAATTTATATTGCGTCATTTTGCAGTTATAAACAGACTGGCAGGTGGTTAAAATTGAAAATGCAAATTTTCCCTTGTTTTTATAATTGTTAATCTTATTGAAATACGCAGAGTTTTGAAGAAGGAATTTCGAATATCTCGGAAACACCTACGTAGGATTTCGAAGGCGCTATGAACGAATGCGAATATATATGCAGAATCGGAAAGGAAGTTAATAAAAATAGTACGACGCTTTTGTTGAATAAATTTTTTTATCATGATTATTATTTCTACTAAGTTGCTGGGCATTTTCGGGACTGTAAGTTTGAATTTTCCATGTTTAATGGTGATCGTGTTTGTTTCCAGCGCATACTGACCTCCCTAAGTTATTGACTGCAATAATTTCTTGTTGCTCTGTTCTTCTTTTATAGCCTCTCAAGTACGTCTCATAACATGGCCCGAGACTCTCGCGATTCTAACAGACCCTTTAAAACATATACGATACCTCGTAAAGAAAGGAGGCCTTCGGAAGGTAAACCATTTAAATGTTAATTGTATTTTACCCCCTTGTCAACTTAATGAACCTACCCTACTGAAGATTTATAATTAATAGGTTTTTCCAACGTTAATCTAAAGTTCTCCCCCAAACTGTTTTTTCCGTTCTGCAACACAAATTTTCAATATTGCGTGACGAAATAATACATTGGTTAACTATTTTAACTTTAAAGCTCAATACCGCTAGCCATGGCTGCTTTTTTGTGCTGAAGTATTTTTATTTGTGTCAATTGTTTTTAAATCATAGTGCATATTCATAAAATTTTAAATAATTTTAATCTTTCCTGGTAATACGAAAATAAAGGTGCCTGGTTTAGTAAATATTCTCAAACCATGAATTTGTAATGTTTTGTTATTTTTAACTTGTTCTGTGGGAGATTCTTGTATATAAATTCTTTACCAGTAAACTTAAATTTTGTTCTCGTAATTCACGTATTTAGAATGATCGTATTACAGGGTGTAACATGTCTGAAACTGAAATGATGTGTGGAAAATATGTTCCTTAATGTTTACTACTCAAGATTAAACTGTATCTTAAAATTGTAGGTAAAACCTCGACCGTTTTTCACTAATGACCTGATCAAGAGAAAAAGTAGTAGTTTTATGCGTTGAGTGGATATTTGTGAAGCTTATCTTCCTCTTATGGGGGAAAATTGCAGTTTATATCAAAGTTTGCTAGATGTTGCCTAGAAGGCGCTGTTGATAGTGGTTATCTCCAATCAGAAGACGACACGTGCAATCTTTAAACTCCTCCACGCTCTCCACCTTGTTTCAATTGGCAGACGTCAAGGAAACTGTTTATTATAACTATGACGTGATCTAGTGTTTTTACAAAGACGCCTTTCGCTTTGTCCTGCTGAACCACAGCGGACAGAATTTATCGCTACTTTCACAAAAACGTCATTTCAAAAATGTCATTTCAAAGAACAAAATAAGAAAAATATAAATGAATAAACAATTCTTCCCTCTGTTCTGGTGTGTTTTTAAGGGTCCCGTCCACACTATCCCAAAGAAATTTGAAAACGCAGCTTTAATTATACGATTAGGGCCTACCGTCCACACTAACCCGTCACGCAAACGGAGCTTTTCGAAAACGCTCGTCAAACTGGACGAATCTGAAAAGGCCGGCATTTTTTTCAGTGTGGACGGAAAACATTTTGAAAACGGAGCTTTTCGAAAAACGTGACAACTTTGCGACTTTCCTGCCCGAGTTTTCCTTAATCACAAATCCAATATGACCGGTGATTGATGTGTTGTCAAATTCGTACTACTGTCATAGCAGATGGCGATTTTTCAGGTGGATAGCGTCATCCAGACATTTAAACAGCTGCGCCTTGTATTTTCTGCGTTGAAAACTGACAGGCGTGCGACACCCATGCAGACTCACCCTTGCACATCGACAACATAATTTAACGTTTTAGACACTACTTAACCATGGGAAAATTAGCAGGTCTACTTTTATGTCCTAGTCTTGGTAAACCCAAATGGTGAAAGCTCGCTGAAATCGTCTTATTATAGACGAGTCCGAGGCAGGGCTCGAAATTGCGACTCAGTCGTCGCCGGTGCGACCACAAAGTGAGCACTGGCGACTAATTCAATTTTCATATCTGGAGTCCCCAGCTGACGACTCGCGATTTGTCCGGTAACTAAAAATAACCTCAGCACAACTTTTGTTTTTAAATCGTTAGATAGAAAAATTTACTCGGATCTGGTAGCTAGTAGGCAATTCACCTTTCCGTCCCGACTAAAATAATGTCTGAAAGTACAAGAAACTGATCGTCTTGTACTTCGACAAGACGTAACCCCTGAGTTTACCGACCGCCATATTGTTTCAGCGGCCTCTTCCAAAACTGGGATTACGCGGACATTACCGTGTTAATTTGACGTTTCGTATCTTTCAACATACGAAACGTGAAGTTAGATGAATTTTGTTTTCTAACATGCGTGTTATTGTCATATTTGTCACTGCAGTTTAATTGTGTGTTCTTTCTTATAATTATAAAGCTACGATGGCTAAAGCAAGAGCATGAACCAATTGTCTTATTAAATAGGACTACTTTTCGATAATCAAATCAAATTTTGTTTCATAGACTTACTACAGATAAGCAAGCTCTCCCTTCTCCGTTTTTGTTGTTTTCTGTCAATGCTTTGTCCAGCTAGAAAATCCCCACCGAAAGACTTTTACTATCAATAACCTTCTCAGGTGCTATTACAGGATTTTTTCCGCTTGAGTCGAGTGAAAGACTTATTATCACTATTAGCGTTGCGTTTTGAACAAAGTCATTTTCTGGAACACGAGTCTGCGTCGCGGTGCATGGGATCGCTATTGAGTTCGATCGCGCGGATCGACTGCTTGTGTTATGATAGACGTTACAAATAGTAATCCCGTCCGCGTTTTATTCAAAGTGAGCTTGAGGTGTCTGAATTTTTTTGAAGTTGTGAAAAATATGTTTAAAACCGAGCAACAGATCATTAAAGAAACTACATGGACTTCTGCATTCTATATTCATTGCAGATTGTCAGTTTACCCTGCCAGTGGACTCCAGAGAAGCCAAAGAAATAGAACACGCTGTTAGGCGCCTGACATGGGACACAAACAACCTCGACAAAGCTGTGAGCATCTCGCATATAAAGAAAGTTGACAATCCTGGCCTGGAGCGAGAGTACCACGAAAAGAGGACTGCATTGCGAGAAGAAGGCAGATCCTCCAAGGAACTGACACAGCAGCTGGCGTTTGGCGTCGAGACGGAAGACACTCGTGTAAAGGAGATATGTAGACTGGGTTTGGAGTGTGATGGAGTGAACCACACCCTCGGTGATGGGGGCATGGGAGTGACTGTGTGGAAATGTCCAGATTTATGTCTTAGAGCGCTCAGTTGGCCCACGTCGGGAGCAGCTTACCTAGTAGTTTATAAAGTTAGTATGGGAATGATGTTGATATTTTCAACGCCGCTCTTATAAGCTACGCCAATATCGTGAAGTGGTTATTAAACCATCTGACGTCTTGACAGGGTCCGAAATTAACTTTTTTTAGGCAGGCGCCAACTGGCGACTGAAATTTCGTTTTCAGTCGCCATGTGGAAAAATGTGGTCACCAAAAAGTGTCATTATAATTTTTCCTTCGCAGCGAAACACAAGCAAAATTTTTGATCGCCAAATGGAAAATTTTAAGGATGACTATGCTGACGATGACGATGACGATTACGCTGACGATGACAATGGCGATGACTCTGCTGCTAATGAAGATAACGACGAAGACGGTAACATTAATAGCTAGCGGTTTCATTTTTGCTTTCCCCGTAGATACTGAAGGGCCGAGTGAAATCCGTGACGCCAAAATTATCTGCTGAAACGCCTAACTTGGAACCAACACCAAACTATGATTGTCACGTGTCAAGAAACGTGGCCAATTCCTCTGTAACGGACATCTCTACACTCATGAGAAGCACTCAGGTACTTGTCAGGCATTCGTTGTCGGATTTTGTTATGTACAGAGTTTTCAAGTCGAAGCTGTTTAGCAGGAACAAAACAACATTAGGTATTTATTTAGATCAACACCGATGCCATGACATTTAACTAAAAGGAACAAGGGTCTGCGCGAATGCCGACGGACTGAGGGTGATACGCTTCAAATATTATAGTCCACATGTCGCTACATGTTTTCAAAATTCAGAGACCACCGTAATTGCAACTGCTTCTGAAGATCCTAGGTTCTAAGTGGCTTTTTATCACCTTCGGTGAGACTATAGACACACGACTTGATATCTATGTAGCGTTTAAGCTCTTTATTACGTTGTTTTAGATACCACTTCTGCGTTCTAGATAGCTTGCACCAGTCTCGATGGATTTACATCCGCTTTGCACCTTCTCTTTACAACTAGTAAAGTTATTGTGTTGTTAGTTTTAGGCTCAATTATTGGTTTCTGAACTGATTTTGCCAGGCTCAACGAGCTTTAGGCTAAAAAGACTTTTTTTAGTTTCTGTTGTTATTGTTGTTAATTAACCAATACAGCTGTTAAATGTCTTGAGATGATTATAGTGATACTATGGCGGCTTTGGTCTTTGCAGTATTATCTGTATGAATACAATGACGAAGGACTCCCCTCAAAACGCCCACGTCACTGTCTTCCTTTCGCCGTGATACATTTGAAGAGAAATGAAACTACGACTGGTGTGGGAATGGCCACGCTTCCTTTAGTGAAGCCTGCAAGTCCTATAAAAGAACCCAACAAACTAAATGAGGTAAGTTCAAGGGCTTGTCTCTGAGACAATTACTCCTACAGCTAGGCTCGATTTCCAGCCGTTTTGTGAGCCCGCGTTCCTCGCCCCACACCACGGCTGGATCACTGGTCTACCCATTGTATTTCTCGACCAATCACAGAGAAGCCTGCTCAAATCAAGCAGGCTACCCTGTGATTGGTCAATTCTGCCCTGTGATTGGTCAATTCTGTCACTTGTCTATCCAACATGGCGGATATCAGTGCGGATGAGTTTTCTTCTTTTGTAAAATATGTGTTAGAGCGCTTCCATATCAAGAAATTTAGAGAAACACAACAGGAAGCCATTGTCAATTTGTTAGGAGGGAAAGATATTTTAGTTTCACAGCCAACGGCCTCAGAAACATTCGTGATTTTCAGTCCTTCCCGATCATATGCATATCCGATGTCTGATTTACTAGTTGTTCGTTGGCTACCTCTCTGCTCAACTCGCTTATCCAGGTAAAGGGGGTAAGTTTCTAAAGAAACTGTGGTGCTGCGTCGGTGGGAGTATTACAAGATAATTTGGTTTTATCAACTGAGTTGATAATGTGAATTAGCCACCGTAAAGAGATTCAGAAGCTGACGTTTCGAGCGCTAGCCCTTCGTCGGAGCGAATCGAGGAATTGTGGGTTGTGTGTGGTTTATATACAGAAGTATGGAGCTACGCTATTGGTTGGTGCCTGGCAACGTGAAAAACAGAATAAATTAGTTAAATGAAAAACGTTCGTTGATACCGTGAGGATTAAGAGTGCCGATTTGAAAAATAAATTTTTGTTCTAGAGTTTTGCGGCTTTCTGTGCTTCCTTGATGTAGGGAGAGGCCGCAGACTGTCATATGTTGCGTAGAATGATTCGGCAGATTAAAGGACCGAGCCAGGGTCCTTACTTCAATAGGTATACAAGCAGCTTTTATTGGAGATGAGCAAAATGACGAAAGCGTTACACGCAAAAAAGGAGTCGAGGGCGGTTTATTTCATGTCGTGCTAGGGTCCATGGATGTAAGCTTAACCGATGGCTGCCTATATTCACAAGTACAACTTACAGGAAAAATTCAAAAGGCTTTTGCTGAGTTCCAGTAATGAAGCCCATTATGTCCGACACTGGTAAGAATTAGAGTGGTTTGTTTGTAATATTTGTCGTAGTTGATTCCAAATTGATGTTAAGAACACAGTGATAAAGCCCACATGAAATGTGGGCTTTATCAAAGCAAGTTCTGACCGTCCGTCACAATCTTTCACACTTAAAGTAATTGTGTAATGCCTTGTGCTGGTTGAAAGTAAAGGCTCATTGATTTTATTGTTCATATTGTCTTTTGATACTGCAGAGATACATAAATGACAAATACATGTTAGAAATGTACAATTCAGTTTTGGACCTTAAATTCTTTAACAATACAATCAAACCTATCCTATACTGTTATGGTATTACTACAGTATTTCAATTTAGTTCAGCATGGTTTGTTAAGTTAAGAAAATTATTTTTTATCTTATGATCATTTAGTCCTTTTAGCATTCTTTATGGCTTTATGTAATTTCTTTTAAACACAGATATCAAACCATTAAATGGCTATTCAAAAATAATTTTTTTAACAGGGGTTTTTCAGCCCCCAAAAAAGAGAGAGCAGGCATTCCACAAATAGATTTGAAGAATAAGTGAAATATATTCTCTTGAAAGAGGTCCCCTTTCATTTGTTGTGTGAAGCACAACAGCAACTAAAAAACCAAAGACAAAATATTAAGCCTTGGAGATGGAAGAGTTTGTCATTCTTCATCAGATTCTCAATCGAAAGAACATTGCATTTAAGGTCAAGTTGTCAGTGGTAATTGCAAACCTCACCTTTACCCCTTTTTTTCTTATCTCTCTACCGATTATGAATTTGTTATTTACTGTCACAGTAAAACAGGTTGTCTTGAATGATACAAGGAGATCCAAAGAATACGTAATGCGATGTCTTTCAAGCCAGAATTGACAAACAGAGGGTGCATTCCTTTGGTTGATCTGGATCAGGATCAGTGATCCAAGATCTGTCTGGATCCTGGTGTATCAAAAGAACCGATGAATTCATTCTGGTTATGGATTCATCAGTTTCTCTGATGCACCATGATCCAGGCAGATCTTGGATCACTGATCCTGATCCAGATAACCCAAATAGCGCAGCCTAAATCAGGAGAACATTCTTAGTCATTTGCCAAATCAGATGGCGACATAAGAAGTTTGATAATGACAATTGCATATGAAAGGAGAGTTTATGGTCAAGGGGTTAAAGTAATAATCCATTGTGGTCCTTCAAAAAACATTGAAATGTACCACTATAAGAATGGCAGGGAAGGAAGTAACACACCTGACTTGTGGGGCCCTGTGAACTGCAGATTTCATAGTGATGTATTGTTCTGACAACTAGGAATGTACATGCTACACTATGCTGTAGGGAGGGTTTACTATTGCAATTTGATGCAGATTTAAGGGATTTGTAAAAACCTTGTAAATTGTGTAAGGATGATTATAATGGTGATACATTTCAAAGCACAAATCTGAAATCTCTGTAAGTTTTATTAATTATTATCCAGCGAACCATCTGCCCTTGTGAGCACACCGAAAACAACAGAAATATGTTTTTCATGCGTGTATGGTCGCGTTACTGTGCGTCAAACACTTGGCATTGTTTACAGATGCGGACCACTGAGGAAACGGGGGTCACTTAATATTCTATTTTGCCAGGAAAAAAAGGTTATTTTGGGCGATTTTCACTCGTAAATCTACTTGATTTTTGAAGTTTTTCCCCGTGCATGGTAATTTGCGTAAAAACCGGATGTGACGTCTCGGACAAGCGTTACGGACCAGTGATCCAACCGTAGTTGGGAGAGGACATATGACCGGACTCCCATAACGGCTGGAAATCTTACAGCTTGAAGCTTCCATCGAGTTTTCTACTAAGGCGAATTAACAGAGAGCAAAATGGCCCAATTGATCTACATGTATTTGCAACATAATGTCGATAAATAATGATACAGTGATTGACGGATTGTGTCATTCTTTGTGGCAAATGTTACATGACCAATCATCTCAGTGCAAGGCCCTCGAGAACACTTGGGTAGGAACGCTGATAATTTTTTGTTCGTAATAACCGAAGCGGTCGGTTCTGTTTGTATTTATTATTTATTGCGTTTTCTTTAACAGGAGATGAAGACTTCATCCTTTAGAGAAGACGATGGAATTCTGGCATGGAGAGGCTTGGTAACGAGTAACGAAAAGAGCCTGGGTTGCGTGTCGTTACTGGCGGGGCACAAACTGGGCCTCAACTTTTGGTGAGTAGCAAAACTTGTGTCGACCGTCTCCTCCTTACTGACGAGAAGGTGGAATAGTCTAACTTCGTTCCAATAAGGTTTTGAAATTTAAATAGCCCTGTTTTGTATTGACATCTTCTGGGCGCGCATGACAGTTTCCACGAGGAAGTGTTTTTTTGCTTTGACGTTATGTCTTGATAATCTGTTGGTGGATTTTGAGTTGCATTGCGTCTTTTTTTTTTTGGCAGGAAATCCTATCTCGACGTCTCCAGAAAAATGCGTTTTAAACAGTTGATTCTGATGCTACCCGGGGATGTAAAAAGCGCTTGGAAGTCACCTCGTGAGTATTGAAGACTTCAATCTAGCTCCCAGTGTTTTTATTTACCCTGCCACTATTAGGCGAAGGGGGAGGGAGCACGTAGCACGTCAAGTAATCAAGTTACAAAACCGCATTTCGTTCTTTCTAAATTACCGGTCTAGAAACGTTGAAGCCTTAAACGAGTGATGTAATAGGCCTCGCTACCGTTACTAGTCGTTGGGTTGATTTAGCTCGATGATCTCGTGATATAGACCAATTGCGATATATTATAACTATTCTAATTCGGCCTAAAAAAGGAGACCTCAGCACGAGGCTCTGGAGAATCACAGCAACGTTTGCGGGGTTTATTTTCCAGAGCCTCGTGCTGATGTCTATTGTTTTAGGCTGATTTTTTTATTTCGTAATTTTGCCTTTCGGAGGTCCTCGGTTCAAGTCGCTTCCCCTGGCCATCAGCTAGATTGGTTCGCAGTTCTTTTGGGCTCAACTGGCCTTTTTTGGAGGGGGGGGCGCGGGGGGGGGGGGTAGAGAGAATCCGCTCAGCGATACGACTGCAGGCGTAGGGCTACGTGAAAAGCGACGGCCGCCCTTTAACGTCAAAATTTTTATTTTCCCATTTGATCCTATTTTCACCCAATGAGTTCTTGCGACAAAAAGTTCGATTTGGATAAAATGCGAATTTTTTTTAGGAATTTTTAAAAACCTGAAAGTCCTATTTTCGGTAAGTAATTGGTGTATCCCTTATCATAGTGTATTTAGAACGTTGCATAGTATATTTATCCCTATTA
>CM042758.1:14173086-14183456 GCA_022496165.2 Catalaphyllia jardinei | reverse complement strand
AGCCTGTACCAGATTCGGACTTTTTTAGTCATAACAGGAGGGAAAAATCCGAAGTCTCCTGAGAAACGTTCGCGACGCCGTAAGTCAAATCATTGTGGACTTTAGACAGAACTTAAATTGTATCTTTGTGTCTTTACGTTGACGATGACAATCTCTTGTATCTTTTCGATAGTGAAGTACCGAAACCATGTCCTTAGTCTTTGCACAATGAAGCCGGCGCCAAGGCAACCCAGTGAAAAATTCACAAACTTCACGAGACACTTGGCCATTAAAGCCAAAGCGGTAAGTTGTTTGTTGGATAGACCTAAGCATGACTTGCTCTCAAACATAAAGGCCTGACCAGCGTGGCTGAGTGGCATTGGGCGCCATACCTAAAATCCGTGGTCGCAGGTCTGCCTGTCTGTCCACTTACCTGAAGTTGTTTTTCGGTAGACCCTAGTTCAACTCGTCAGTCATGCTTGTAAATAGCCAACTTGTCTGACTCCCGCCATTTGGGATTATGTTTATTTGAAATATTTGTTTCTTTCAGTTTACGTGGCACGCCTGAAAACTAGCTAGTTGTAGCTATTCGCTTGGACCACTCTGGACATTTCACAATAAACACTTTTGTTTTCCTAGCAGTAAATTCTGTAAATAATTACATTTCTTGCTTCATTATATCTGTCCCTTACCTTCTTCCCTTTTCTCCTTTTTTTATTGAGAATTAATTTTTATGAATTTATTTCCTCTTGTAACTGCACTGTGGCAGTGGCCAACTCAAAAGCTTTGCTCCTTTGGCCACCACACACTTTCCCCTAAAAAATGTAGTTTCATATTTTTGCTCTGATCCTTTTCCTTTGTTTTTCCTACTCTTACGATTGATAATACTGTATGGTAATCAAAATAAGCGTGAATAAAAAGTGCATGAATGAATAACCTATTGAAGAACATGCATGTAAATATCAATACAAGAAATACCTATTATAGTGATTGTTTTCGCTAGAGTTTGCATTGGAGGACGACATTTTTCTATATTTTTCACATAGTGTAATCAAATTGTAAATGTGCTACGAAATGTCATAACAGTCTTTACACAAGATAAATCCAGTACGAAGCAAAGCGCAATTTATAGCGGAAAGTTTGTAAAACTCTTGTGAAAAAATGTAAATCTTATTTATAGAGAACATACAGCTTTAGCTAGTTGACAGGCATGCCACTGACACAAAGGAAATAAATATTTGAAATAAACATAGTCAAAAATCCCAATTGGCAGGAGACAGACCAGTTAGCTATTTACAAAGCGTGACCGAGGTTTTGAACTCGGCCACGCTGCATCCTCTTGTACCCTTAATCTATTCTATCCACGAAACCAAGATTTTAGCAATAAGTATTCATTCCCTTCAAGAAGAGTACTTAATAAATGTGATTTTTGTATTACATATTGTTCCTCTTCATTTTTTCAAGAGGATTTTTTTGCAAATTACTTCAGATGACGCGGGCATTTTTTAATAAGTGACTTTTTTCATTCTTGCTTTCTTTTTCACAGGCTGGCGTACTCTGCATTGATTCATTCACTGCCTTGTTTCTTGTTCCCTCTAGTAGACTGGCCATACGTCTTGGTAAGTGCATTTTTGTTGCTTTCTTGTACAGTACCTGGGAAACGCAAATCTAAATTGACAAGACAATCCAATTCAATTTCGTCCTCTGCATAAAATAAGCATACAGCGTTTTCCTGTTAGTTACAAGCTGGTGATTGGGAAATACCTTCACAGGTAAGTTCTAGCTTACAAGAATCAGTGCGATTTTTTTTTGTTACAATGACTTCGACTTGACGTTTATTATCGTCACTTGCTTGTTAAAAATATACAACTTGTCCTCTGTACTTTTGATTCCACTTGATGCTTATTTGATTTCATTGATTACTTGTATGTTTTTTGAATCGAAAAGTATTGTGCTTTTGCTTGTTGTTTTTTTCCTGCTTTCTTACTCTGATTGTCCTTTTACATAAGCTAGCATAGAGTGTGTCGAAAGTAATCAAGCAACGGTGTAAGTGTATTAATATTGTAAGTAATATAAGTACTGTAGGTAATGGCCCAAAATAAAAACAATAGGGAATGGCAACTGGTTTAAACGGGTGTTTTCGGTTGTTATTACTGGAACTGTGGATATTTACGGAGGCCATTAAAAAGCGGCCTTGGCATAAGTTGAGTACTAAGTAATTCTGTTCTCATACTCTTTAGGGTTCTGTACAGCAGAAAAGCCACCTAGAATGTTTTGTATTGTGTGTCGCCGACATTCAACTTTACTATCCCCAACCTATCCTCTGCCTCAAGCATTTCCTGTGACCTCACCTGCGGGCAGTAAGTCAGCCCCTGCTTCACATGCAAGTATTCCCACAGAGACTGTTACGGCTGCCGTAAGACTAGCGTCGTTGGATTTAAAAGCGAAACACAAAGCAAAGATTGTAGTATCTTCACCAGAGAATAACTTTCATAAGCGCAGGCATCCACGCCAGATGGTCAAGAGATCCCTGTCCTTGCCATTTAGCCCTGTTAAAGATGCGAACAAAAGTTCGCTGAGGATTTCGAGAAGTGCAAGTACTTCTGAAACAGACGGTTTCCGGGACGGCAATTCAGAACTTAAGCTTCGTACTCCAGACAGATTTCTTGGATTACAAGCCAACTGTAACGCTTCATCAAGAGAGTTTGAACGGTGTTCCTGTCTGGGATCTCAATTAAACGCAAGTAAGGAGTGTGTGACACTGGAACAATCCCAACAAACTCCACCAACTGCCAAAGAGGTGTGCCACGAAAGCTTGTGTACAGAAAAGAAGCTCTCAAGTTCTGTAACTGGTGGAGGGAAATACGATGTATTATTGCCCGGCATTTCTGAATCTACGGTAAGGTCACCAGCTACTTGCGTTATTCCAAGCCCCCGTAATGGCGGCTTGTCACCTGTTAGGCCTGATTTTCCAATTGTGTTTTCCTCTGGTTCCGATAAGAGTCCATCCTTACATAATGCGTCTTTGAAAAACGACGAAAGGACTGAAGGTAATAGAAGATTGCCAACGAGCAGTGGAGATAACTGGCGCTTCGATCTATCACAGTCAAAAGATGACCCATCCAGAAAAATGAGGCGGCTTTTGACGAGAAAAGACGAAGAAGCTGATTCCACTCCTAGGATATTAATGGGTAGTCCTTTTCGAGCATCGAAAGAAAAACCTCCTCAAGGTACAAAATTAAATCTGGAGAACTGGACCACAACCTCGTCATTCTTGAGTGACAAGCAATCCTTGCGCAGCTTGAGGAAGGCAGCTGCTTATCGGAAAGGGCCTAAAGTCCATAAGAGCACAGAGTCTAACGATGATCTGCAAACCATTGGCGTGGAAATCTCAGAGCAGTTGAACACAGACTCGGCAGCTGCTCTTCAGAAAGGGCCCAAATTCCATAACAGTACAGAGTCTGACGATGATCTGCAAACCATTGACATGGAAGAGGCACCGTCGAACACAGACTCGGCAGCTGCTTTTCAGAAAGGGCCTAAAGTCCATAACAGCACGGAGTCTTACGATGATTTACAAACCATCGACATGGAAATCTCAGAGCCTTCGAACACAGACTCGTCAAACCTGACAAACGTGGTAGTTAATAAAAGCTTGGGCAAAGAGGTTAAGCGTATTAGTCTTCCTCAAGTGCAAGATGATCTACATTGTGTTGATATGGAAATATCAGAGTCACCGGAACGTCCCATTATTTTGAGTCACGCTTTTTCGTGCGCCCCCTTGGTGCCACAAGATTCCTCGTTGAGCTATCCAATACACTTAGCCAGTGGTATTACACCATCTGTGAGAGGTAAGCGCTCATGTGGCGACATAAACAAACATGCACATGATTCTACGGAGAGTTCTCTGCTTTCTAATGTCTCAAAGATCTCAGAACTACCTTTGTCAATAGTCAATGCTCCTGGGAACACTTTGAAAAAAGACGCAGGAGCATCTGTAGTGGTCAGGTCAACACTAAACGTGGATATGTACCCCCAAACCTCAGAATCAGGTGACATTGTAAAACCCATTGATATGGATATTGCCGATGACGGGGAACTTTTGTCTAACACTTTCGAGTTCGAAGGTGACGGCTACGTGCAACCTACACCTACGAAAACGGCAGGGGAACCCGATGTTTACAATGCAAATAGCAGTGTGGAAAATATTTCGCCAAAAGAAGGGGTAAATGATCCTATTGAGATCGAAGGCAGTTTGGGTATCGGTATTAACCTCAGTAAGGAGCATGTTCCTGGAACAAGGGGAGACAAAATAGTAGAGGCTGCAGACAACTCAGCATCAGGGATCACCACAGACCATTCTAATAACATATTGCCGAGTAAGAGACGATCTTATTCTTGCCTGGCCTCCTCAACAGAGCAAGATATCGATGCTAGCGTTGTCAACCATTTGGAGCAGAAACCAAAATACATTGCGTCGTTAACAACATCAGACGATGCGAAGCAGATGACCTGTTCACTATTACAAAGCAAGAAAAAATCTTCAACATGCTCTCTCACTAACCGTAAAGCTATTAGATTTGCTCTGTCACCAAAGAAATCCACAAAAGAAATTGCACGCCTGCAATACAACTTCACAGTTGAGACGAATTGTGATCAGCCTTCTCTTTGTGGTTCCAACGACGTAAGAAGCACTGGAATTTCTACTATTAAATCGACCACCGACAGCGGAATAAAGTCTGATGACTCTGCTTCTATGGACGAAAGTAGAGACTGCAAACCACTGGCTGTCAGTTGTACAGATTCTAAAAGATACTATTCGGATTTTCCCGATCATGCAGGTTCACACTTGGGGGGTGTTATCAAAACGTCATTATTTCAAGATTGGGGAGTCACAGAAGACTCTCTGATTAGCACAGACCAAGGTGGATCTACTGAAGTTTATGATTTTGTGTCGCAAGCAGACCAAGCCCTAGAACCGATTGAAACATGGCCCGTGATTGATGATGGTGATTTTCACTTTCCAGATCCGGAAATTGTTGTTTGTTCACCACTGAATTCGATAGAAACATTCACGTTTAGATTTCCAGGAGAATCTGAGTGTGATGAAGACGAACACGAAGACGGGTTAACCCCCCCAAGGGAAACGAGGACAACCCAGGAAGAAACCATTCGTGTCGAGGAGAGATTTCTTGGTTTCTTTATGGGACCAGAAGTCGTTATTTGCTCGGATGGGAACTCGGAAGCGATCGTTACACCTTTGGAAGAACTCGATTCGGCAGCATCTCTTCCTATAATGTGCAAAGATGAGGATAGTTCAAGAGCAGAATTTAAAAGCAAAGGATTTCAATGTGAAGATTCAGAAAAAACTGATGAAAAGCCCATTGTGGTATCCGCTTGTGCATCATCTGGAGAAGAATTAGCAGAGACACTTGCATTTGAGGGTGAGGATTTAAATATAGCAGGAGGCTCGCGACCTGTTGACAGGCAGTGTACAAGGACAGAGAGCTGCACGGAAGGGTGCTCAGAGAAGCTCTCACAATCTCTAGCGTCCCAAAGCTCATCCAAACACGAACCCAAGATCCAGTCAGAGAGGTCGGTAGTATTTCGAGAGGTGGAGCCAGCGAAAGGAGGTGATGCATCACTTGAGGTTCGGGAAACAGAACTACCCTGTCAAGAGGAATTAAAGACGGCGTTGAGCGAACGCATGAAAACTTTAGAGAACCTTTCTTTACCGTATGCGATGCCCCGGATAGAACAGGCTCCATGCAAAGTTATCGATTTAAGGGACCATTCATCAGAAACGCGAGGGGTAAAGACAAGCCTTGGAAATGAAGCAGAGCAAAAATTTGAAACAGTTAATTGTCCGGACAAATTGACTTGTTCAATAGAAGTTAACACGAGCAACAGGCTCGCTGGAAACATGACAGAAAGAGGTGAAAAAGTGACGTTGTTGTCTCCAGCAGATTTTCCAACAGTTCTTCAAGGGAAGACGCATCGTGGCAATTCGATTGAAAGAGTGCAAGCATTAAACACTCCGAACGATTTGCCAGACACTAGAGTAGATCCAAAACAAGGCAAAAAGGTTCCTGGCTGTGATGAACCGATAATATTACCAAACACCCACATCACTGATAAAGCTAAGGTGGAACGATCAAGAGACAACAAGCAAAGCACAGCTACATTGAATCATGGAGTAACATCCACAACGCTTAGTTATCCATTACCAACACAAAGCAGCAACAAACTTCAATGCATTGGAGTAAATAAACCCACAGGCTATACCTCCACAAGACATTTGCCTGTTAGGCCTGGCGATGCAAGTGGTAAAATAGTTACGAACGACAAGCCGGTTGTGGAGACTATCAGGACAGAACAATTTCCTGGGGCTACTTTGAGTCAGTCACGTATTTTCAGCAATCCAGGGACTGATAGCCAAGAATATAAAACGAAAGAAAGTCCCTGTGATAGGAGTGACAGGGATTGTCAAGGCAAGAATGAACCTCTGAGGGACAAAAACGATCTGCAAAGAGACAACAAGGTGCTAAATGGGAAAAGGAAACTTCTATCAGAGCCTGGAAATATGGTTAAACAGCTGAAGTTGAGTCCAGAGCCTCCATCTGCGCCTGAAAAACCGCGAGAAGTCCACTTTAAAGACAATCGTCTCTACCGACATCACACGGAAAGAGGACAATCTAAGTACAGCCAGGCCAAATACGGTAGACAGTCCTGTAGTCCTTATTGGATGGCACCGTCCTTGCCCGCACATCTACCCGCGCGCAACGGAGAGAGGGGGGGACTGCCCGGTGTGGTTCTAAGTGATCCGCCGTGGTACCCGCCAAGAGCAGTTACAAACAGCAACTGGTTTGAAGGGGTTTATCCCAGTCCAGCAGACTGTGGTAGGGCTATTGTTGCTCCCATAATGTTCCGTGCACGCCCCATGTTCTCGCCACCTGGTACCGTACCAGGCACTTGGCAACTTCCTAGAAATTCGTGTCACATGACTTATCCCTTGCTTAGACGACGATAATCAGTCAAGAAATAGAGCCCAGTCCACACTACGCCGGAGAAATTTGAAAACGTCACAATCAACGGCCATTTTGGATTTGTGTTTGGGGAAAACTCCTGCGGGAGATCAAACAAAAAAATGCTGCGAAGTAGTTTGGACGGTAAGCCTGACCGTAGAAATAATGCTGCCTTTACAAATTCTCTGGCGTAGTGCTGACGGGCCTTAAGTATAGCACGCTGCTGCGCAGTCAACATTTGAAGCGCGGGCGCTTCAAAGTTTTTGGCCAGTTGGCGAACGAGAAAAATGAAAATCGTGAACTAATGAATACTTTCTAGGTGCTCCACGGAATTCTTAGAATTAATATGAACAACGAATTATTGCAACCATCGAGGACATTGGGAGTGAAAGTATTTCGATTCTAGCTCTTCTGCTCTTGTTTAAGAAAAGTCTTGGTGGCGGCTTGATTGGCATGGAATTGTCCTTACTAGCAACACTATGAGAGGAATCGGGGGTGAATTCCTCTCAGAGTGTTGCTGGTAAGGATAATTTTTTGTATTTTAAATTACCGTACATCGGTTTTTTTCATCGCCACACAGCTCAAAGTTAAGAAATCAGTCAGCATACTTTGCATTAACCTGGACGCTTAGTTGGTGTTTACCTCGTTTAAAATCATGAGTTGGGTCAGGGCCAAGAATCCTATCCCTGCGGGTTTACGATCGCGAGTCATTTATAAATTTTCGTGTGCAAGCTGTAGTTTTATTTGTGAAACCAATAGACAGTTAGCCACTCGCATCCGACAAACATTCTCACATCTTTGAGCACCTGAGAGACTCTGAAAAGTGTCGCTCCCTTTGTTCACAAGGTTGTTTTAGAATCCTCGACTCTGCTTCAACAAGCTTCCAATAGGCGGTTGCAAAATTCATCAGGGAACTGGGGCGAGTTTCAAATTTTAACCATTCGATAAACTGGCACCACCACTTGAAAGATGGTGTTGAGATTGATCATTGGCTTTTAGGGTGAACAGAGACCTAGTTATGGACCTTGAAATATGATTCAAAATCCATACAAACGTCTCTAATATTGAGACAGCGTCCCCCCAAAACCATGTAAACTCTTAAAATGTTTTATCACTTTTGTGACAACTATACAATCCCGTCATAAGCCTACTATTTGAAAGAAGCTGAGATAAAAATCGCTATGTTTGCCCATTTTAGAGTATCATGGGAATCATAAAAATTTTAGGAGTTTATATGATTTTGGGGGACGCCGTCTCAAAATTAGAGACGTTTGTATGGATTTTGAACCATTTTTGTGCCTAGTGCTCGTAGAGCTCAAGGCACTATGTTATCGTGCGTGCTTGTCCGTAACACTTGTCGTTCGTGTAATATGTCATGAAGTGTCCTCCCCTTGACGGTTGTTTAGAGACGTGTAATATGTCATGAAGTGTCCCCATTCACTTTTTGTGCCTTGTGCTCGTAATGCTCAGGGCACCATATTATCGTGCATACATGTGTGTCCGTAACTCGGGTTTTTCTCGTATTCTTTCGCCAAGAACCCGAGACCACTTTCGAGCAAGGTTCATTTGATTTGCGTATCCCGAGAAGACGTGACGTAGATGGCAACTTTTGCTACGATCGCTCCATGTGCTCACGTTGCGCGTTTGTTCAACGACGTTGGTAAGTTTTTTATGTTTAAGATTTAACTCAACTGCTTCGGGGCATTTTCGCGGGAAAAAAATCAAACCACAGCGCTCGTCAAAAAACCCGTTTTTCACTACAAACGTATCTCAGCAAATATGTAAGTTTATATTCGTTTGAAAGGTCGTTGAAATGACCTTTTTCAAGTAGTTTTTTTCCTCTGAAAGAAAAATATCCGATTGCACAATCACGCTTAAAAGCATCCTATGCAAAGAATGTAATCTCAAACGCTGACTTTGCAGCGATATCTAACTTCTCCTTTAATATCACCAAACATCGGCAAGAGTAAACTCTATTCCTTAACATTCCAGCTTCATCGTGTTAAAATATCAGCGAAATCAAACAAAACCAGCACTAATTAGAAATCTTTTGTCACCCATCTGTCAACACTTGCGAGTAACCGAAGATGTTGTTCAATTATGAATTGTTACAGTTGATACTTATTTCGCATAAAGTTTCTTCTTGTTTTTGTATCATGTAGTCATTGCAGATGATACTAGTTTTTATATCACTAGGCAAATGTAGTCATAGACTGCCTATTTTTCAAGGTTTGTAGCTTGGTTTCTGTTCACCCTCAAAGCATCATAGGTGGGGAAATGACCAATCTCAACATGATCCTTCATGTGGTGGTGTCCGTTTATCGATTTGCTAGAATTTGAAACTCGCCTAAGTTCCCTGCTGAATTTCGGAACGGCCAATTGAAAATTAAAGAAGCCAACCACAGCCTTCAGGAGCAGCTGTCTGAAAACTCCCAAGTCAAACATCTTGATTTATCCCTTTCATACTAATTTATTCTTTTCGAAGCTTAAACAGTTGGATTTTTTTTTGCGTTCGCGCCTCCATCCTTAATCAATCTTGTTAATATCCCAGTTTGTTACACTATTTATTGCACAATTTCATTTCGTTTCTCATTCCACTGACAATGGATGATGTTTCATCCGAAACATGTTTTGGTTAAAAAAAATTAACTTCAAAAACATCGTATGGTTCATCAAAGCGATATATAACTTCGTGCTGTTATGGAGCATTAATTTATTTTCATAGAAACGATATGATACCAAGAGGTTCTTTTGAAACGGACGGAAATAATGTATTCTAGGCGTTCGAAAGAACTTGTTTGGTGAATGGTTTTGTAATTGTTGCTGGCTTCACCAGTTTTACCACTCGTTAGTCCCCTTTGCTGCCTTTGTTTAACCGTCACGGAATGCGGGGAATTTGTTGCATGACGGCCGAAGTAACGGGTGCTAACCACTCGTGGGTTTCCTTAGCGTGTGACTAATTTAACGTGACGTGTGGGGGTAGCTTTTGTATTGTAAACTACAGTAATTTACATTTTTTTTCTTGGCAAGGAGTACAGCTGTGTTGTTACAACGATTACGGTATTAGTAGTTTTCTCTGTTTACACTTAGCCCCTTAACAATTAGACACGCGAGCTTCACCTGGACGAAATGTAAAGCTATAGCGGTTACAGTCGTTTTGGCTAAAAGACTGCGCAAAATATATAGTAACAGAATGTGGCACTATAACTTTATGATGTGAAGCCTTGATCACACAGCTTTTGCTCTTTGGTAACCAGGGAAGACTTAAAGCACTAAGACGTTACTAGTTCTGCCTGCCAATCTTAAACTTTAACTTGATTTACACAACTGATTTACACAACAAACGCAGTGAGGTCTGTGTCAAAA
>CM042758.1:14165586-14168086 GCA_022496165.2 Catalaphyllia jardinei | reverse complement strand
TTCATTTTCAGTCCAAAACTGATTAAGCCTTTGCTTCTCTTTGTAGCGAGAAGTTCATAAAGAGGAATAAAGCACTAAAACTTTGCAGTAGAAATCTAGTAGAGTAATCCGTATGACTACTTCAATTCATTTTGTTGTTGTCTTCTTCTAGCTACTGTTTAATTTCGTTTTCTGATCACCGTTCCATCTTCCTTCCGCTCTCCTCATCCATTCCAACAAGCGGAACTCCTACCCAGATATCTTAGATATCAACGAGAATTCAATAACCATCAGTAAACTACAATTAATTTCCAGTGTTATTGTCAATCAATCAGTCACAGAGAAACGCGGTAAAATGAAAGCCACGTGAAGTGCACGTGCACTCCAAATAAGGAGTATAGGTGAGTTAACATCTGTGGCTGCTCCAACGATACAAAGCAAACTCAGTTATTTGGTCAACTGAACTCTTTAACTAATTAGAAGACGGCTATGAACCTACGCAGTAAAGGCCTACATGAAGGGAGGCAGCCCCAATAGTGTTTGTGATCTTTTCAAGGGGTGAGGATTAAAAGAAAGGAAGACTTTAATATAGAAAGGCTGAGCGTGTGCTCAGTCGTTGACGGAAAAAGGAAATATTATTTATATCACGAATTGGTTTTCTTCGATTGTCAGGCCTTGCAGTTAAAAAGGCCGCAAAAATATGCCCAGGGTTTATTATGTTATGGCAATTATGGCATAGTTAGTTGGTTTTCTAAAGTTCATTTGTTCTCGGAGGAGAAAAGGTAGCTAAAGAAGTTAGTCCTTAACATTTCTTGTATCTTTACCTATTTATTTATTCATTAATTAATTTATTTATTGAATAATTTCAATCAATTTCTTACTCATTTTTATGAAATCTAAGATAGAGGATCCAAGATGGCAGACATTTTTAGATCTTAGTGACATAGTGATTGAAGCGTCAATACCGCTAAAGTAAAAAAATGTAGATGCCTTCCTAGCCATACAAGTTTCATGACTATAAAAATAAATGCTGTTAGAGACACACGGAGGTCGCTCAAAATTGACAAAATAGGAGTCCATGGAGAAAAGAGTTTATTAAAAACCATCAACATGGACTAAGCACGCGCTTTACTTGTTCACCATGCAGTTATGATAAAAGGCATATTGAACAGTATCACTGACCATATGGACCATACCGCACTAATTTTGGGAAGTTCGTCGAGTGTAAAGAACAACGAAATATCGTCCGCAAAATTTGCCTTAATTCACCTAAAAAAACACAGGAATTGATCCAAGAAAGCTTATCTTTACGTCTAAGCCATTGTCAGAAGTGTCAATGGGGCATTCAATCGCTATCGAAAGCATTGAGTCATAACTGTTATTTTTACCGACTAAATGGGGCCTGCGGCGCAGTTTTAACTGTTCCGGCACAAATCGCTGACCTTAGCTTGTACTACAAGTTCTAGAGCGGAATTCTGGTACGGAAGTCGTAATATTTTCAACCTATGAGGTAGAAACTATCGTTCAGTTCATTGTTGAAGATTGATTCAATAGTCTTTTGTTAGTAAAAGGTGATCAATTCTCGTTGCACCTACAGCTTCGAGCTTGCTTCAGCCGAAAGACTTCCTCTTTAAACCCAAAATCATAGTAGAATCAGCTGTCCATAATTCCAGAAGCAACGAGCAAGCATGTAAGGTTAGCAGTTAAGCCTGTCAAACGAGACTCTTAAACTTCGTCGACATTAGTTGCGGAAAAGGACGAAATTGAAGAAAGCATACGATAGAAATCGAGACCGGACGAATGCTTTAATATAGTACAGGTTAAGAACTGTGAAATGAAGAATTTTTCCGCGTCTTTAACTCAAGATAAGACCACCACGAAGACTTTTATTTTAACTCCAAAACTAATTGTCCACGTGAAGTCCACGTGAAGTGCACGTGCTTGCTAAATAAAGAGTGTACGTAAGTTAACATCTGTGGCTGCTCCAATGATACAAAGCAAATTCAGTTATTTGGTCAACTGAACTCTGTAACTAATTAGAAGACGGCCATGAACCAACGCAGTAAAGACCTACATGAAGGGAGGCAGCCCCAATAGTTCCGTTTGTGATGTTTTCAAGGGGTGAGGATTACAAGAGATGCTGAGCGTGTGCTCAGTCGTTGACAGAAAAAGGAAAATTTATTTATATCACGCATTAGGATTTTTTGATTGTCAGGCCCTGCACTTAAAAAGGCCGCAAAAATATACCCCGGGTTTATCCTAATGGTATGGCAATTAAAACATAACGGTAGCCAAATTCGTTGCAAGCTCTGAACCATAGTTAGTTGGTTTTCTAAAGCTTTTTCGTTCTTGGAGGAGAAAAGTTGGCTAAAGAAATTAGGACGGAATACACCAGAAGTTCGAGTAACAAGTGGTTAAAAATCTAGTACCAAGATTATTTGCATCGTATTGCACACGTCTGAGTGACTGTTTTAATTATTAAAATTATAAAAACGTTCTCTGGCTAAAAAAGGTTAAAAAC
>CM042758.1:14157155-14160586 GCA_022496165.2 Catalaphyllia jardinei | reverse complement strand
TAATATAGTACAGGTTAAGAACTGTGAGATGAAGAATTTTTCCGCGTCTTTAACTCAAGATAAGACCACCACGAAGACTTTCATTTTAACTCCAAAACTAATTTAGCCTTTGCTTCTCTTTGTAGCGAGAAGTTCTAAAAGAGGAATTAGACATTGAGACTTTGCAGTCAGTGGAAATCTAGTAGAGTAATCCGTATGACTACTTCAACTCATTTTGTACCTTTCTTCTAAAAACTGCTGTTTAATTCCGTTTTCTGATCATCTTCCTACCGCTCTCCTCATCCATCCCAAGCTGAACTAGAATTTCCTGTTGTTTCGACCCCAGAGAATATTAAATCGCACCGGATTTGTCTAAATAACAAGAACTTTACAGCTTAATCAAGAAGCGGAACTCCTGCCCAGATAGTTTAGATATCAACGAGAATTCAGTAGCTATCGTCTACTATTAATTTTCCCGTGTTATTTTCAGTCAGACACAGAGAAACGCGGAAAAATGAAGTCCACGTGAAGTGCACGTGCACGCTAAATAAAGAGTGTACGTGAGTTAACATCTGTGGCTGCTCCAATGATACCAAGAAAATTCATTTATTTAGTCGATCAACTGAATTCTTTAATTAATTAGAAGACGGCTTTTCAAGAATCTGAAGAATTAAAATAGAGATATGTTTCTTTGAATCCACTTTCGTATTCATTTCGTCGAAAATCCAAATTGAAATTAAAGGCTTCCCTAGCTTAAATGTTTGAATGGGAGTGTCCACTGTGACTGAGAATCAAAAGATCTCATTGCTTCCCCCATACTGTTACAGTCGATGCAGCTTACGCGCCTTGTCATTTCGTTTTGTTTTGTTTGTTTATTTTTCTCTGTGCGATTCACAGACGAAAAAATATTAAATAGAACTAGAATTCCTTGGACCGAACCAGGATGCGAGAGTTTCAATCGCCGTAATGTCAACTCAGGACTTTTAAAATCTGGCTAAATCGGCGTCAAATCGTTTTTGCTTGTTCCTCCTTCAGGCATCGCCAGTTAAGCGTGCTGCTGTTTGCGTTCGAGCTTCTAGAACTTTGAACCGGAAGACAGATTCTCCGGCAGAACCCCTTACAAAGTTCAGTACAAAGGTTACTAAGCGGCCCGATTACCTGTTGGCTGAGACTAGCAAGACATATTCGTAAATTACCATTTACAGGCCTCTCAACTAGCTGCGATTGACATTTTTGTCTTCTTTAAATCACTTCTTTCCTTTCAGAGGTGGGTAACCAAGGAAACAAACGAAACGGACATTTTCTTTCAGAAACACGAGGCGGATTCAGCCAAGGGGGAGGGGGCTACTTCACAAAGTTTTTGGCGGTTGTGTGCTGTACGAATCTTGAAACCACTGCCAAATTTCAGACGCAAATTTGTGATTTTCCATACAAGACGCTTTAGGAAGCGTAACTGGGTTGCATTTATGGTAGTGAATATTTTAGGTAAATTTGAAAAACTAAAGGAAGGCATGGAGACATGAACAATTGCACATGCTTGATGTAGAAACCAAAATACTGTACTACAATCGTATATTTTAGGTTCAGTAATGTTTTACACACTTCAACTGAGTGTTCCGGCATCATTATGCCGATAGTTAACACTTAATGACTGGTCCCGAGGGTAACAGTGAATTTCGTTCCCCGAGAATCTCAATGTTTCCCGAGACGAAGTCGAGGGAAACATTAAGATTCGAGGGAAACAAAATACACTGTTCTCCAAGGGACCAGTAATTAAGTGATTTGTTATATAGCAAAACAAAACAAAAGCAAATTTTGAGAAACGCGCTGAGATTCCAGCAACAGCGGTCAACATTTCACGGGTAACAGTGAACTGTTTCCCATTTAACGTCATAGTTTTTGCAATGTTGCCCCCTCATAGCATTTGGCGGGAAACATTTTCATTGTTAGATGTCATGTGACCATGAACTAGCCAATGAATGGGCACGCTGTAGTGGGAAAAACGCCAGCTATATAACAATTTCTGTTATGTTATGTGGTTTCAGATTTTTAGGGAAGTTATCGCTGCTTACCTCAAGAATTAGATTGAAATAATCTCAGGTACCTGTTCCACGCAATATTTTCATGTTAACATTATTAATAAGTTGCTAATAATACGGTTTTTCTCGTTCAAATTTGTGCGGCTTGTGTAATTCTAAAAAACTCACTTATGTAATTTAATTTCACCGTATGATTAGCTATATAAATAGTCAAGATCAGATATGCTCCTGTCAAGATCTATAGAGTGTGTGCACGTGACGTCATCAAATTCTGAAGAGCCAGTAAAGTTTTTATCCTCATCAGGAATAAAAGGTGCTAAATTTACATCTGTTGCATCCTTTGTCTGGAAACTAGCGCATTTTCAATTTCAAAGTCACGGCGGTGCGTGACATAAAGCTAAGATCGGGTTTGTTGAAAAATAACATTTTTTTCCCCTGCTGTAAATTGGTTTACAAATGGTTTGCTTAATTTACGCAACTTTCGCATTCAATTGTCTTACGTGCCGTCTACCAGGTTCGATTTCCAGCCGTTTTGGGAGTCCGGTTGTTTATCGTCTCGTCCACTACGGCTGGGTAACCGGTCCGTAGCGCTTGTCCGTGACGTCACATCCGCTTTTTAGGCAAATTACCACGCTGACCGGCAGAGCAGGGAAAAAATGGGGAGTTTGTTGCTCCACAAAAAATATACCTGTTAGTAAGGATGTGTTCTATGTGGAAATGCTTTGGATAGTTCAAGAAAAAGCGCAAAACTAAAACACTAACTTGTTTCAAAGCTACAAGAAATCGTAGCCAGCAAGAATCTCGACACAAAGGGTATCTTTGCAACGGTAGAGACCAGGCACAAATTAATGTGTAAACATGTACTTCGGAGTTAGTCGAAATCGCCCATCCTGAGCCCGAATGGTGCAATGTAAGAGAACTATCTAATGAAACCAGGAATCATAAGCCAATGTTGCTTCTTCAACTTACCTCTGTTGCAAGACCTTTGTAGCTAATTAGAGCTTTACATTACCGATATCCCAGGCCTGTTCTCCCGCTCTCGGTAGCACAACTGAATGTTGCTAGTTCTGCAGATTTTCCAAACAAAAAGAAGCCTCCGTGTGTAAAGTTGAGGTAAAAACTCTTTTTTCTTGGCAAAAAAGATACCACAGGATAAGACAGCCAGTTCCTATCCCGATTTTAGTGATCCGACAACAAAGTGAACAAAATTGCGTGCCATGTTTGGGTAAACACAAGCACGGGCGTAATAAAACTCGTATCGTAGCACATTGTTTTGTTCTAGCCCTACTCTTTTGAATTTTTTTTTGATATATTCTGTTACAAATAATCAAGATTTAGTAGTAAAAATTGCCCAAGTAACCTATTTTTCTGGCAAAATTGAATATTGAGGGACATGTGTTTCTTCGGTGGTCC
>CM042758.1:14144655-14152155 GCA_022496165.2 Catalaphyllia jardinei | reverse complement strand
CGAAGTTATAATATACCTGTAGGAGTTACTCACGCAGACTGTTGTTAAAGAAATATTTCGCAATGCCTGCGGAGAGACTTCGTCTTCGAGCATGGATCGAGAAAGAAGCAGACGGTGGCAAGCTGCCGGGTCTCGAGTGGGAGGACCGTGACAAAGGCATCTTTAAGGTCTCCTGGAAGCACGCTTCAAGACAGTGCTGGTCGTTCCCTAAGGACGCCTGTGTTTTCGAAGGCTGGGCCATCCACAGTGGACGGTACAGGAAAGGTTATGACCGCCCCGATCCGCGAAGATGGAAAGCGAATTTTCGATGCGCTCTCAATGCTCTTCCGGATATCGTTGAACTTCCAAACCAGGGAATTGCGCGGGGCCAAGATGCTTACAAAGTCTATCAGATCGTCAGGAAATCCGCGAAGAAAGACGGCCACAATAAACGGCATAGCAAATGTAAGTACTGATGCAGCGTGGTTTTGCGTCAGACAACGGGCGGCCTCGACGGCTCAATATGTACACACGAATCAATATGAAGGCTAAGAGTGCTTACCGAATCAAAATTCTAACCTGTTTATTCACGGATGTTGGGGAAGTTCTATGAGACAAATGTTTAGTTTTAGAGATTGTGTATTCAAACCGGAGGAAATCATCGTCGAAAACAAAACATGAATAGATTTTGTGCGCCGTCTCGTGCAGAACTGGAACCCGTGACCTGTAAACCCAGTCCTCGACCAATTTCAGCTCAATTTTGATGTTTATCCTTAACGGAAGTTCTCAAACCGACTAAAGTACAACATGTTACAGTCATGAGTATAATCTTAGCAAGGATTCGAGGCTTATTTTTTCCAAAACGCTGTGAAAAGAATCACCCGAACGCCAACAAAGCATGGCCAATTCCCGGAAGTAGAAATAAACCTGTTTACGATAGCATTTCCGAGAAAAACCCTCGAAGACGTAATTTGCATATCGTTAAAGCACCAGCGAGTCGTTTAATTAAACGAAACTGTAATAATTTGAAGGGGGCAATTTTGTTAAAGTGTTAAGATTAAGGGAGTTTTATCATCGTTAGTTTGTTCGGAGTCTGTGAACTTCCTCGTTGTCGATTCTACCAAAAAAATATATATATTGATCAGGGCGTTATCGGAGACGCCCTAAAGAACTGATCGGGTACAGTCCACCCGCGGATTTCAGCAAACACGAGAGAGCTACAGACTTCGGTTTCTGATGAAGTCGGGTTTCAGCAACACTCTGATTCTAAATTTCAACGAGTAATTTTCGGTAGTTTTAGCAGGGTATGCTGCAAGTTCAAGAGAAAGGGGCATTTGTGTAGTTTAGAGAAGTTTTTTTATGTTGTTTGGTGTGGAAATATTGTAGGAAAGCGTCACAGTTTGACGAATAGGCCGCCTTTTGAAGACCATTTTCGAGTGTTAAGTTTGACGTTGCAAATAGGTCGTGATTGGAATTTAATTTGAAACCGAAAGGTTCGAAAGTCTTAAAGACTGTTTCGATATCAGCATGGAATACCGAGATTCGATCCGGTTTTGCATGAGGCGGTCAATAACTTATTTACTCAACATCTATCGTTCTTACCAAGAAATGGCGGGTAAAAGATACATCGACTATAATTGTATTGTAAAATTGGAAGATAAATTTGAGATGCTTTACCCTAGCTGCTCTCAAACAATACTGTAAAAAATAAAATCGATATATACACTGAAGGTAGGGCCACAAATATAAGGTCATGGCTCAGTTCAACTCAACTCAACTCAACTCAACAAACAGATAGGTTTTAAAAGTAAAACCACATTTTGCACTTATCCAAAGAGAAACACATTATACAAATACCCACTCTATGTTTTCCAGAAGCTAAAAAACAGTCATATCTGCCAAGTAGGCTTCTTTTAAGAGTTGTGTAAGTGCCGTACGAAAAAATTCATTTTTCCCAATTGGAGGGATAATAAATTCACATCAAACTCCACTGTTGAAATTTTGAAGACAAGCCACACTACTTTACCTTAAGCCAATGGGAGGCAATTCAAACAATATCGTGATTTCATTACAGAAATTTAAATTTTAGATGCCTTTATAAGGATTTAACCTCAAGTTTTAAACAACATGATGGAAGAATCATTTCGCTTCCAAAATTTAAATCGCGTCCAAAAATTGCGACCCCCATTTGAAGTCGGAGAATGCGGGAAAAAATTAAGTTGCTCTACTTCAAGTATATGTAACTCTACGTTAAGTAATTGCAATGATTTTGCTAATGTGCTGACTGAGAGACCTTGATGATAATTTTTTTAAGGCGCGGCTCTTGATAAGGGCTAAATGTCTAAATGTTCCTGTTTATCAAATAATTATATGCAGTCATGATGTCGAGAATAGCTCTTGTAATGCGGAATTTAGTATTTCAGACTAGATTACAAAGGCTTTATGACCTGCTTCGGGTGCAAATCAAATTTACAAAAAAATAGACGGAGAACCGTACCAGGTGCTCCATTTTCCATGCCGGAATATAACACGAGCAGTCCTTTATCATTTGTCGACAAATTATGTTTAGAGTTCTTCACTTGCAACGAATTGTTAACTTTAGGAGCGCTTCCATAGCTTCTGAAGCAAGCCTGAAGCTGAACGTCCAGCATACACTAACAAACTTAACGGAACGGGACCCTCTGAGTTGTCTTAAACATCTTCTGTTATCGAGGGTAGGAATTAGGTGTCTTCATTTAGAGTAAAATTCAAGTGAACATGCATGCAAATCTGGCTGGCTGAACATCCGTAAAGCACATCACATCTACGAGGGCTTTGGTTTATTCACGGCCGCGGTTGCAGGCCACTGTGTCGAACATAACGCACTTTATGATTGAATTTTTTGTGTAGTTTGACCCAAAATGTGTCTTGTCTTCACACTTCGTTTTATCATTGTAAAGAGTAGAATGACTGATGAGTTAAAGGTAACATGCAAATTCAAACGAGACCTCAAGGATAAATCAGGTTTTACTGACCGAGTACTAATCATGGATCCGGTGTGGAACAGGGATGGACAAGACACGAATGCAAAAGTGAATGGACGGTTTATCTCCTTGTTTCATTTCGTAAATGTTCTCAGTCTTCTCATTTTCCACAGTCTGGGTTACGTCGAATTTTGGTTATGAATGCTGCACATATAATGCGAAGCATCTGTGGGTTGCGCAAAAGTATTTGGTTTGATAATTTCTGACATCTTTCTATCAGTAACTCGGTGCATTTAATTTGCAGCAAGCGCCTCTACCAGTACGGTTACCAGCCCAAACGCAACACCACCTTCTAGGGAACACGTAGCTGCAAAGAGAGCGAGGAGGGAGCCAGAGCCAGCGAGATTGAAGAGGGCAGTTCCAGGGGTAGGTGATATCACTCTTTGTGCAATGTGGCGGTAAACAAAGAAATTCAAGAGACTGCTTATTAAAATTAAATTTGCAAAAGCTTTTGTATGTATTGTATACTCGGAAAGTTGGGAGTTGGAAGTTGTATCATAGATCGTTTGATGAATGTGGGTCAACACTAGCAAATTAAACTTCCTGGAAAGCATTCCTCCAACTCGTTTTATTCAGCAAACTGTAAAATATCAGCAGACTGATAAATATGCTTATTTTTTTCACTTCGAGAATAGCCGGAATTTCGTCTTTAAGCTTTGCCTGAGTAAACAGCCTGCGGCAAGTTCTGTTCAATTCCAAGAAACTTTAATATTGTGGGTGCTGAATTTGCGCCTGGAGGACTCAATACAAACTCTTAAGTCTATTTCTGTTCACAATTTGGTAATGATAAATTATTTTTGACCTGTGATTTAACCGAGAAGAGCTTGAAGGTGTGCTAAAAGAATTGCGTTAAATTTTCCCCGAAGGTGAACTGTTCAAGACAAAGGTGGGTAAAACTGAAAGAAGAAAACGAAAGTTTCACGTTTCAGGTTTCGAACGGAAAAGTTGTTTCGCTTCCTTTAGCCGAGGTTTGTTTGTGTAAGTCTTAGCAATGCGAAAATGCAACCACAATGCTTAAAGCGTAAGTCGTGTTTCAGACCGTTTCAGTTTCTTTTAGGAATCGCAGGACCATATTAGTATGTCAATCAAGAGTGTCACGCTGCCAGTTTTGCAACATTCGAAACAATTTCATTATCATTCGAAATGATACTAGGTTTCCGAGATCAGAACAATGACATGAAAAAGATCGCTTCTTACAAAAGAGTACCGAAAGTTGAAAATGGCAATGGATCGATATCTGGGCTTATTTTTCGTGATTGGAAACAACGCTTGGTGGTTATTATTTCAACAATTAGCGCAATCTAGAGCTTTCGATCTACGTAAGTGTGGTCCATTCCTGTCAATCATACTTGTCAATCTAAGATTGCAGTCAGTATCTAGCTATTGCGGCACATTCCATGTCGTTCTTGGAAATCGTCCTCCTATTAAAGAACACTTCGTCGTTATCATCTTTGTTATTTCTTCTTTGACTTCCGCCTAGCACTCTCTACATTTCTGTAAGAACACGAAATTAGCCAAGGTACAAGTATCAGCGGAGTGTATCATCGCTTCTCCGCAAACTAATTTTCACGCTCTGTGAAGAAGGCGTTGCTCAAGTCTCATTCTGCCTTATGAAAAGAGTTCGATTAAAAAAATTGAGGCATACACCCGACTCGGAACAACATTCGTCGCCAGATAGAAAAAAGAAGTTGACGGTTCAGACTTCCTGTAGCACCCTAGCAGGGGTACTAATCTTTTTGCTGTTGTTTAGGAACAGCCTAGAAAGGCTCCATATTACCCTCTGCCGGGCAGTAAACCATTCAGTGGCTTTGGATTCTGGCCAACTTTCCACGCCTGGCCACATCTGCTTGATCATGATTACATGAGTACGTGGTTCGACCCAAGACCTGAGATGAAAGGTAAGTCATGTAATGAGCCAGGAATTGTCTATTTTAGTGAGCATCTTGTAAGTGGAGCCCGAGTTGTCGAAGTTTGAAACTGAACCATGCTATATGGAAGTCTCTTGTGGTCATGTGGTTTAACTTGACCCCAAGACAATAACTGAGAAACTTCTCTACCAAATGGTACTAATAAATAAACTAATAAAGCTTCGTCTTGTCTCTCATCTTTCTCAGACATTGGCGTTATGACTCAACCGGGAATTAAGCAAGAGCCTTTGTCTCCAGACGACAACATGATGCCATCATGTTCACGGGAACTTGTTGATTTAGAAGAGGTATGTAAAGCGATTCATTGAAAAAATTGTCACACATCTAGTCGAGAGAAGAAATGGGTATTTACTGACTAAAGTCACGAGAAATGCCTAAACTCGTTCCTGGGGCTTTCTTGTCTAAAAGCACCAGAGCTGCACAATTACTAGTAATACTGTGGTACTAATGATAGGAGTGTTTTCAAATGTTAAACAGCTTTTCTCGTCTTCCATTTTAATTTAAATTGTTAAGTTCCAATTGTTCCTGGAAATGACGTGATCTCTCGCAAAAGGAGTTTGAAATCACAAAATTGCAAACATCCAGGCATTTCGGTTCAAATACGAAACACTTGTGAAACCTGTGTGTTTTACTCGGAAATGGTCGCAACGTATTCAGTCATATGAGAGGATTTCTAAATGTATTTTTCAGAGTTCCCCAGCAGGTGCGAAAGTCATCGTGAAAGAAGGTGAGATACTATGTTAGCTTGCTTTTGAGCTTTTCTGAACTGGAAATTTTACTCCATGAAACGCTGGAGTATACAGCCATATACTTATCCTATCTTGAAATGAATTTGCAGAAGATGAGGTACCCAGTGACCAAGAAATCATCGATGTAAGTTAATGCTCTTGTTTATTTTCGTTATTGTTGCTGTTTTATATTCTGCATCATAGTAGTAAGGTAATTTTCGAAGACACTGCCACTGAGTAATTTTAAGCACTTTTTGACGTATTTGAACTGGCCTCCTAAACACTTTACCAATCCAAAAAGTGAGTGACGTCTGCATACGAGCATAATGATCCATCAGGCCGGCGCATGTATCCGCGGTTTCGGTAGCATGTAGCGACCAGGAGCATTTCTATTTCCCCCAGGATTGGGTGCCAGTCCATCGCAGGGCGGTTACTCCCAGCATTTTTAAAATTCGCCGGTACCCATTTATGCAGCTCCGTGGAGGGAGGCACTGCCCCTGTCCGAGAACAACACAATATCTCCAGCCATGTCTCAAACCTAGACCACTCGATGAGGGAGCGCACTATAACCATGAGGTCACCAGTGTGTTTCTCTCTCCTTCCTAGCTGGTAGATCAAATGTCAGACCAGAGTAGCTCCTCACTGGAAGATTTGGACGGCATGGAGGGATCAAATGAGGAAGGTGAGTAAACAACGATTAGCAGATCTAGAATTAAACGAATTAAACAAATTTCAAACAACTGGACGCCACTGTTTAGAATCAAGTTGCTCCAAGGCCCTGTCCATTCTGGCTCGGAAGCCTTACGCCAATTTTGGAGTAGTGTTTTTTTTTTCTGGTTGGAACGAGTCGATCAATCCAGATGACGTTCTATTTAGCTGTTTCTCTCGGCTGCTTCCACTGCGCTATGCGAAGTTGTAAATATCTGTTTTTCGGGTAAAGAAACCGGACTAGTAAGCCTGTTTTTCTTCTTTTGTAGATTTTACGGAAGATCCTTCTACTCCTGCAGAGCGTTCTCCTCTACGGCTGGTCTTGAAGACGGAAGGCTCATCTAATTATGGGAATGAGTACACAAGTTCCCTTCCCTTGACTCCTGACTCCACCAGGGAGATTTTAAGTGTCATCAACAGGTCCTAACAACCGATAAGGAATTCAGCTAAGACGTCCTAGTAAAGAACTCTTACAGAGAATTATACAAGTGTAGTCAAGTTTGGCAGTCGAAAGAACGTATTTTCACTTATCGTTACACCAACGAGCTTCCGTCTCAGAACCATTGGACTACAAGTCTGCCTAACCTGCTATAAGAGGACACCTTAATTACAAACTATATGATGTGCCTCTTAAGACGTTTAAACGTGCAGAGCTTTAATTATGTGGTCGGTACCATAGCTAATCTAACTCTTATCAGGAGGCGGTGTGTTTTTGTTTTTTTTTTCTTTGCACAAATTTGGCAGTATCTTGTAGGATCATTTGAATAGTGGTAAGATAAGATAAGATAAGATAAGATAAAGAAATGTAACATATTGAACAGATTTCATTGATTCGGTTAAGTTTTAGGCTTATACCTTTTTCAGGGTCAGTAAATGTGTGCCGAACTATGAGGCCTGTGGATCAAGAAACCTTAGTGTTCAAACAGTCAAATGAAAGTTATTGAGGAGTGCCTTCAAGTGGTACTGTTAATTATACGATACAAGGTAGATCCAATTTTTAAGTCTGCAGATGTAACTCAAGTGTTAGATGAAAGCCACTGAGCTGAACCGTTTTGTACTGTTACTACTGAACAAACACTTTACCTCGCGTCATAAATCTGGTCACACTTAGAAGTAAAAACGGAATGTAAAAAC
>CM042758.1:14134655-14139655 GCA_022496165.2 Catalaphyllia jardinei | reverse complement strand
AAGGACGCTTTGAGGACTGGGATACCGGTACTGAATAACCAAATCTGCCATGCAGATTTTAATGCTTGTAGACTGAGAGGTGACATAGACCTTATGATGGTGTTGGAAACCATATTCGTGGGTAGGCACACGACCTAACTGACCAAACTAGAAAGTGCCCAGTCGCGTTTTTAATATGTAATGCATTTGACTCTTAATTTTTACGTGGCTGTGCAAGTTCAGGGGGAAAAATATATAAAACCAATGTGTGGCAAATAAGAATCGCGACTTGGGAAGAAGAGCTAGCATCCCTCAGCGGCTGAAGTTCGGTTGTTGCAACATTTGCCTAGTCCATGTGTACATTGCTATTCATACATTGTTCAGAATTCATCACATTCCCATACAAGCACTGCAATTTATGACACTTGTTGCCTAACCCGCCATCAATATGGCTCCAAAAACAGTGATAATATCTATTCGTGCGGAGTGCAGTCAGGTTTTCCTGACTCTTTTGCGTTTAGAGCAATCATTTTGACCGTTTTGTTTCAAAGACTTTAACAAAGATGTTCTCTTCTTCTTTTATACAGAGGCTGGCGCAATTCAACTGACAGACAATGAAATTGTTCAGGTTTGTGGGCTAATGGAATGAAGCTTGCTACGGACTCCGACTAATTTTGATAGAGGAGTCCCTATTATAAAGGAAGAGATTAAATGAATTCTGGACTAGTTTCTTTGGGACCCAGTTAACTCAGTGTTCATAGTGTAAAGCTGTCCTTATTCTATAGGTGTGCGTATTATAGAGTAAGAGGTTACATGAATTTTGGTTTCTCTGAGACTGTCGACCCATAAGAGTTGTCTATATTACTGATGTTTGACGTCAGTTACGCAAGAGATAGCAATCAGTGTTGAACTTTCAAAACAACGCCCCGTTTTGCAAAAGGTGTCAAGATCCCGTCGTCAGTCTGTAGGTCACGTGAGTTTTGAAACTTTTGTTCGAATGCAATGACATAAAATTAAAGAGTGTTTTACTGAAAACCAAAAGCGAAATTATATGTTGAAGGAACTACTCAATATGTAAATGCAGTTGTCCTTCGTGAATCACTGAGTTCAAAGTATTTATCATTTTCTGTTCTAAAAGTATCGCAAAAGTACCATTCGGTGTATCAAAAACTCTTGTTGTTACTCCTTTGTGGCTGGAATAAAAAATATTACACAAATAATGGTGAGATATATGGTTTATCAGCTAAAAGTCCATAGTATGATAATAAGATCTGTCTAGTGCTGGGGTCTCCCTCCCCCTGTGTAAATAATTAGAGATTTAACGTAACATTACTCACTCTGATTCTATTTATTTCAGATGGTAGACGAAATGACAGCTCCTGAACCTATCACGAGACCTGCATCACAGAAGTCTTTGTTGGTTACTCGAGCTCAAACAAACACAGCCCACCCTGCGTTTGAGACACTTGTGATGGAAAAATCAACAGGTAGGCAGTCAAACTCTTAGGGTAAATTGCAGGGGAGGTGGTGGTCTCTAGCGGTACTGTTGGAGTTGAAGGAACAACTGCTTAGGCCGATGTTTCCGTCATGTTACCTAAATACATATCGAACAGTCTGATGGCAAGCTTTCGTTTTGAAGGCATTTTAACACGTTGAATTCCCAATGTGCAACCCCCTGTCTCGCAGGCACATGAATTTGCTCTTCCTTGCGCACCAGATGACATTTTTATACTCCACTTTGTACCATATTTCGTCGTAACACTCTTCTCGGTATTTGGAAGTGTTGTAAAAGGGTCGCTTGTGTTTGATATTTTAATACAAAGATAATTCATAAAATGTTTTCTTTATTGAACCCTTATTCAAACCGACTTTTTTTCTTTTTTCCGATCGGCTGCCCCCTCCGTTGCATTCTCAGGCCCCACCTTTTCGGCGTCAAAAATAGAACCCATGTCTCATATAGCTATGAAAGCACGAGTGAAAGCAGGTTTGGGGAACGCGAGAAATACCATGTGGCCGCTGTAGAACAGGGGCCAAGGGCGAGTATTTCTGCACCTTTTTCGAGTTACATAACTGATGCCTTTTAGTCCGAGCTTTCTTACAATCTCTTCTACTTTATTTTACAGGGATGTCCCTTCTTCCTTATTCGCCTTGGTTCTTAGCGGCTTGGAATGCTATGGCAGTAGACCAACACGTCGAGAAACCCGAAATGGACAAATTCGCAGAGGAACGTGCGGCCGAAGGTAATGAAGTTGAGAACATTCGCTATTAAATAGCTAAAGTGGTTCACTGCATTTCGAGATTGTCACTGAACAGCTTGAAAGCTTCACAAGGATCATTATAGTGAATCCCTCTTCGTATACCACCGTACCTATAGCTAATTTACACGCTAGGGCCATAGCGCAGAGGTAGACTAGACAATATTGCATTCATCATTCATCAAATTTTGTTGTCCCACGGGAAACAGGGGTACAGATGAAGAGACTGGTGAGAAAGCAGGAGAGCAGAGAAATCCGTAACCATGAAAGGACTTTAACAGATGGGGAGTCCGCCGACCATCACGAAATAATCGATGTAAGATGATGGCTACTTTCGGTCTTAATGTCGTTGACTGTTGTTGTCTTTATTGCTATAGTTTGTCGTTGCTGTTGCTATTATTGTTGCCATTATATACGTTAAGGTTAATTTTTGTTTTTTGGTTTTCTTATCAAAACCACTCCAAGTTACAATAAGTACAAAATAATCTTGAACTGACCTACATGCACCTACCTCACTGTTTTCCCTTACTCCTTCCCCCTGTCTATACCCACAAATGTCTTTCCCGCTCCTCTTTAGCTGGTAGATCTAATGGCTGCAGACTCTGATGGACCTTCAACTGAAAAGCTGGACGGCAAGGAGGAATCAAATGAGGCAGGTAAATAAACGAAAAAATGATCAATATAATTATCCTGAATTGCTCTTGATTGTTAGTAAAAATTGAGTTACATTAAGTATAAAAGTAAATGTGCAGATATTTGGACGCCCCGTCGATTCTCTTTTCAAGCAATAGTAGGTTTTGAAGGCGCTCATTATTTAGCTGGCGGCGGTTTCGGATAGCCGGCATGCGAAGAGGCTCTGTAGTCGAGGATGGGCGAAGAATTCTTTCACACGGTTTTCTTCTCACGCGGCACATAGTAAGTAATGATATATATATGGGTTTTGCCAAGTACGAAGTCGCGATAGGCCCCAGTTCCTTCTTGGCCTTTCCAGCAGCGGCCAGCCCCTACGAGTCGGAGCCATCTCACTGGAATGCTGTACTTTTCCTTGAACGAGCTCGAACAAGTCATTCCGTTTAGCACTGCTGTCTGTTCCATTCCTGTGTGCGAATTCGAAGTACTTATTTTAAGAAACTCTTTTCATTATCATTATGTAATTCTTGCTAGACTAGACAATACACTTATGTGGTTAGGATTTAGATTTTGATGTCTCTCGGGAAAGAGGGGTAAAGACGAAGAGCTATTGAAAAATGCAAGAAATCAAAGAAATCTGTAACCATAACTTAGAACATTACTTTTGCAGAAGACGAAGTGCCCAGCGATCAAGAAATCCTCGATGTAAGATAAGGCTCAAAGTTATTGTTATAGTTGTTGACCTGACGTTGTTGTTGTCTGTTGGTGCGTTCCTCTGGTATGATCTGAATCAGGATCCGTAATCCAAGATCATGGTATATAAAAGGAACTCGATGAATCGACTCTAATCAAGGAGGCATCGGTTCCTTTAATGCACCATAATCTGAGTTATCTTGCATCACTGATCCTGATCCAGATCATGGTGCATCAAAGGAACTGATGAATCCTATGTATATATCCGAATCTTGATGTATGTATCCGAATCTTGATGTATATATACGAATCCTGATGTATATATACGAATCTTGATGTATATATACGAATCTTGATGTATATATCACTATCTTCTAATGTAAATTTATGATCTTGTTGTTTTGTCCTTTTTTAACAAGCATAATGAACCCTAGACCAGAGAGGATTCATCAGTTCCTTTGATGCACCATGATCTGAGTGATCTTTGATCCAGATTACTCCGAGTAAACGCATCCTTTATTGCTTATTGCTCGTTTTATTGCAATTTCTAGTGGAACTTGCTTATTCGTTACCATCATTGGGAAGAGATTCTGAGAACATCGACAAATAGATAACGTGACAAAGTGCCTACCTAATTCATTGTTTTGCTACCAGCGTTATTCATACGCCGTTCTCTAACCCCTTTCGCCTCTCGATAGCCACCATCTCTTTCCCTCTCCTTTCTAGCTGGTAGAGCAAATGTCAGACCAGAATAACTCCTCACTTGATAAGTTGGACGGCAAGGAGGGATCAGATGAAGAAGGTAAATAGTTATAGTTATGTTGAATTACAGTTAATTAATCTGTAACCACGAACTTATAACATTTTGAAACAACTTTTGCAGAAGACGTGGAGCCCAGCGATCAAGAAATTATCGATGTAAGATAGTGCTCTAATTTGTTCTTGTTGTTGACCTGTCGTTGTTGTTGTCTTTATTAATTTTGTGGGTTCCTTTGGTGTGATCTGGATCAGGATCACTCCAATCATGGTACATCAAACTTGGAACCGATGAACCCTAGACCAGATTCATTGGTTCCTTTGATCCACCATGATCTGAGTGATCTTGCATCACTCATCCTGATACTTTATTGTCACCTTTTTCTATGGTTGTTGTTGTCGTTTTGCTGCAGTTTCTGGTGGAACATTTTTGCTTAATGGTTCTCAAATCAAAACGGGACCATGTGTTATCAATGAACATCGACAATAGATAACATGACAAGTGCCTAACTAATTCAGTGTTTTGCCACCAACTTTATTCATATGCCTTTTCGAAACCCCTTTCCAGACCTTTCAATAACTAGTGCCGTTCCCTCCATTCTCTAGCTGGTGGATCAAATGTCAGACTCAAGAGTTGGGCGACACGGAGGAATCAAATGAGGACGGTAAATTAAAGAAAAATGAGCA
>CM042758.1:14114655-14129655 GCA_022496165.2 Catalaphyllia jardinei | reverse complement strand
CCCCAATTCAGCAACAACATCAGTATTTTGCAGCTTAAAGGATTCAAATTTTTTCCAATGCTGCCTGATAAAAAAAGTTACTTTTTTCCCCCTTTGGCCTATTTTATTGGGAAAAATTGTTATCATGTTATTTTTAGTATCAGTCAAATTTCTTATTAAAGGAGGCTCCATGTGCAATAGTGTTATGTTTTGGAAAGCTTGTTTTCTATTCGTTTTTACAGATAGTTTACTTAAAGGTATCGAGTAATGATGATAAAAGAGTGTTTTATTACTATCAATGTCTGTTAAAATTGTGGCTTTGAATCTAGAATTAAATCTAAATCTTCTCTTTGGTAGAGTGCTACAAGACTATTCATTGTCTCAATGGATTCAACTGTAATGATTATTTTGAATTTAATTGTTATAGTAGAACAAGATCAAATCATTTATTTAAATTAAGACAGCCATTAGCTAGAATAAGTTGTTTCTTGCACTCGCTCTTTGCTAGAATTGTATTTAACAGTGAAATGCTCTTCTTAGAGAGATAGTGCTTAAACAGGATTTCAGGATTTTTCGAAGTAAACTTAGAAATTATTGTAAAATATTGTAAAGTTTGAGCCATTCCTAATTATTTTTTTTTAATTTTGCATTGTAGTATGTTTCTTTTTATATTTTATGTAAGGGCCGATCTCGATAGGGTCAGATAACCTCTGACGTTTTTCTTTATGTCAGTATAACTTTTATATTCCCTCTCACTCCAACTTAAGTAATTTCACCGAAGGAAACGCGAGGAAATTCTTTGCCAGTGTTGCGTTTTGTGGCATGTTGTATCGAAAAACACCGCTGATGTTTCTCTGAGTGCGCGCAGATTACTAAATACCGAGAAACACTATCCGAAAAATCGCTGCGAAGCGTCTCCTCGTGAAACAAATCTCCTCGTGTGACATGTGAAAATCTTTATCGCAGCGACAAAATAAGCGACTTGTCGCAGCAGAAGTGCAGACAAGGCGACTTTGCGCAGCGACAGAGCGACTTGTCGCCGTGATGTGGAAAATGTTCAATACTGAGAATACAGATATGTGAGATATTGCCCATTAGGTTGAGCGTTTTTTGCCAAATTCACACGGAACATATACTGGATATTAGTTAAGCCCTGCTGAAAAGCAATGCCAGGGATTGTTTATTTATTCAACCAAAAAGATGAAGGCCTCATCCGGCAAAGGCATGAAAGGAAAGAGGGATATTAAACTTAAATCCAAACAAAAATCATTCCCAGGCTGGATTTCCAATTATTATTTTTTTAATCTGCCCTGTTTTCACAAAACAATCTAATTCACCAATTTTTGACCTTTTTTAAATGGTACATTTTGCTAACCACATAAATTCTAAAACACAGATCTGCTAAAGCAGATGTCAAGTTAAGATATCTAAAGTGCGTGATTAAAAAACAAAACGAAATGGGAGACCTCGTGACCACAAGAGGTCAAAATATAGGCATTGCATTGTTCCAAATCGTTGGCGTGGATCCAATCTTTCATTAGAAATACAAAAGTCCCGACAGCTAGGAAAAAAGTCGCTCTACTTCGGGCATTTTGACGCTCGTTATCATCAAAAACGTTTGTCTAGCGACGTAAAGCTAAGACGATACCGTTAACGTGTGTAAATTTCTCGGGGATTCCCCGTATTTTGAGGTTATTTTTATTTGGCCAGCCTGCCGCTCCTCTGAAAAGGTATTTGCATTTTCTTTGTGTATGTAAATTTTGATTTCGAAGGATACGTAACCTTTTATTCGTCGGCTTAAGTAAGGTCCTTTTCTTGTATCAAAAATATAAATCGATGGAGATTTTGAGCGTGAGGTTTGAACAGTTTCCGATGAGTCAAAACACTTGAATCATCTTAGCAATTTGATGGTGTTACATGAATTAACAAAAGAGCTTAGTTTGCCAATATAAAAATTCAGTCTGTCTCAGTTTTAGTCGAATCACTGAGACCTCCGTTTTGAATTTTTAACCAAAATTTATGGTTCCAGAAAGCAAAGTAAAACCACTCCTATAGCTAGCATTTCGAAAACAATTCCTCCTATTCTCCTGTATTGTTATGTCTATACGGACTTGAATAAACGAGTTCCGAGAGGAAGGGAAAAACCCCTTTTGCCACCCTTTGTCACCCGCCGACACAGCTGGTTGTATAATGAAAACAAACATAGATTTATATCTTGGTATGGTAATTTGAAAACGGGATTCACTGTTAAATAACTACATGTGCACCAAAGTGTAAAGGGTTTGGGATAAATTTTATGTTTTACTTCACGATGCTATGCTATGTCGAACACTTGGTTGATTAGTAGTTGACAGTCTGACGATAGTTAGATAATGAAGACAATCCGATCGGCGAAAGGGAAAAATCCCTGGGACTTTCCCTTCTTATGTATTAATTCACTTCACAAAACATGTCCGCAGACTAATATAACACTGTTTATACCATCGATTTTGGCAAAGCATCGAGTGAGCGATTGAGTTCACCTCTGAAAACGAAAACGTGGCGAAAGCGAAAGTGGAGTAAATTGTCGGTTTTGACTGAGAAGGCAGCAAAATACTTCTCGAAGATCGGGATTTGACCCATTAAAAAATTTGATGTTTCAGTTGACTGGCCGGATATAATTTCAAGGCAAAGAACGACGGCACATCATGCACAATTACAGTAAACTTTCGGGGAAAAAGCGATTGCGCTTTAAAGACTGGTTGATTGAGAGGCTGGACACTGGCGAAATCTTAGGAGTACAGTGGATTGATCGAGAACGAGGATTGTTCAAAGTACCCTGGATGCACGGATCTCACAAAAACTGGAATAGAAATGATGTTGAAATATTTCGTCAGTGGGCTATTTACTCTGGAAAATACAATCCGACAAAGACGAGACCTGATCCCATCAAATGGAAAACGAACTTTAGATGCACTTTGAATGCTCTTCCCGATTTCAGCGAAGTTCGCCAAGAAAGCTCCTCTCGAGGATCCAAGAGATATAAGATCTACAGTTTGAAAAACAACGCCAAGGCAAAGAAGGGGCAGAATGCGCTTGGGCAGGAAGAAAAACGTAAGTTTGAAAAACATATTCACAGCTGTTTGAAGTATTCCGGTATTAAAAGAGTTAAAAAACAAACTGGTTTTCTTGGAAAACGCTGATCATAAGAAGTAACTAAGGGAGAGGGGGAGGGGGCGGCCCCAGTAACCAAAAAAATTAATAAATAAATAAAAAAGCAGGAATTCTTAGAAATTTATATTTATTGAATAAAGCATAGCACACAGTTAGGAGAAGACTTTCTTACGCAACTATCGTCGACATGAAGGACTCCACACAAAACACAACGGTAACTGCAACAAAAGCGATTTCCATTAAAGGCTTCATTAGAAAAAAAAACTATGGATCGCCTTTATTGTCACGAGCCAGTAGTGCACCTTTGTACATTTCGTGGCTGTCCTCTTGAATGCGACCAATGTTCGAGTGTTTTCAAGACCGCGTGCATGAACGGCTACTCGTAATTTTTTTGCATACCCATTAGGAACTGAACGCAGTCACATCGCGTTTGGCATCGTATATTTATACAGCTACAGAGGCGTCGTCTTTCCGTCGCTGTCGTATAAAGGCAAGACTACTATTTGTTTGAAATTGAAGGGAAAGTACCTGACAGAATCCAAAAATTGCTTACTTGGTAAATTTAGTTGTTTACCACAAAATGCAAACCAAGCGATTTGAAACCTCATGGAGGTCACAAGACGACAAGTTGCCCCACCCTCCACACCCTGATTATATTGGTTCTTTGTTTTATTGACGGGTCTTGTGACCAGCTAAACAGGGTATATTAAATTCCTAGAAAATTACCGCAATTGTCTCTCTTCTTCTCAATTAAAACCAGCCTCTTGGATCAAATTTTAATTCATGTTAAAATCAATACTTTTGTCACATTTACTGGACAAAGTGAAATTCCCATCGATTTCCATTGATCTCATCGTGTTTTTGCGAATTAACATCCTACAGGAAATGATAAGAAGACTTTGTCCCTTGGCAGATTTACGACTAGACCTGGGAATCGTCCAAAAAATACTTCAAGTTTGGTGCCAAAAGCGATTCTCGAGAAAATCCCAAAATAAATTTTCTGCGACCAAATGTTTACGATCTTTGACACTGAAATAAGAGTATTAGCATATTGACTTTGAAAATATGCAAAATTAAAGAGATGAAAGCATATTCTATTTTTGATCGTTTCCTAGTCAACCCCAAAGGCTTAAAAGAAATAACAAAAATGTCGAACGTTAGGGCCACAGCAATGATCAGAAGCAATTTTCTCCTAAAATTTTCAATATAAAGTAAACTCAGATGGCCTCGATCAGATGGCCTGAATCACTTCTCTAAACTGAATGTCAAATCCTTCCAAGAAATGCTACACAATCAACATCTTAGCCAGACTTATCCCGGCCTTCTACGAACTCTGACGTCGCGAATTGGTTGTCTTCTCTCTCTTTGTTAGTACCCAGTACCTCTTTCGCGCTGCGCGCTTGCATGAATTATTGACAAGCAAGAAAAACTCAGATCTGTTGTACACTATAGTCGAGGATGGGGCGAAAAGAAAACGGGAAGAAATAGGAGAAAAGAAGAAAAGAAGGCAGAGCTCCCTCTACCCCGTGACCCCATACCCCCTTGGGATTGTTGTGGGGAGGGGGGCTCTCAGCCGGTTTCTTCTCAGCCCTTCCATCCGCGGTCAGACCTTTTCAGCTGAAGCCTGTTTACAGGCTAGCCATATGAATTCATTTCAAAACCTTTCAGGTTAAAACTTATCGTGCCCGTCGTGTAGTAACAAGATTTCTGAAGTTTTTGAACCCCTTGATCTTTGAAGTCGTTATTGTTTTGACTCCTCTGCAAACTAAGAAATGGGAGATGAAGGGAGGGAGCTCTGAACACCGCAACACTGCAAAATAATAATTCAACAAACAGCGCATCACCGTAAGATCAGTCGATGAAACACCGTGACAGAAACACATATTTTAGCCCCATGATACGAACGTCTACACTTGACATGACACTTTTATACCTCTAACAGACACACAATGCTTGTCATCTGTCACTATTACTCATTCCTGTAGGTGCTTGCTATACAACACGTATTAACGAAGTTTACGTGCTACATAAGGGGCACAGCACCGCAAATAATTTTATTTCACCAAACACCATAGCGTGAAAAACACAAACATCGGACACCGTATGGTCTGAGATCACCTTTACACCGCAAGCCCATGCCCCCCTCCGAAGACATTAATTCAGATTTTGTTTCCGTTTTCTCTATCCAGGAACTGACCCATTTGATCTCACAGACAAAGAAATAGTTCAGGTTTGTAATAAACTCATCCACATAAAGATTGCTACATGTAGTCGATGTTTTTGTAACTTGATTTTATTTAAGGGCCACAAGCAGATCAAGTTTAAAAAAATATATATAGAATTGGTCAAAATTGAACAAATTAGACTCGCCGGTGCCTGTTCGATATCTGTTCTTTAAGCGGATGACCGGAAGTTTTCAGAGCTTTGTTAGTCAAAACTCTTACAGGACTCAGAAGCGCCTAAATTTAACCGGTGAATTTAATTTTTCGACATATTGAAAAACGAGTATCAACAACACAAAAGGCAGATTACAATCGTCCTATAATATAAAGCCACATTATGTCACTGCTCACTGCGGTTGTAAAGTTGCTCAAAACCACCTCCGATAAATTTTATCATGATTCTATTTATTTCAGATGGTAGACGAGATGATGACTCCTGGACCTATCACGAGACCTGCATTACAGAAACCTTTATTGATTTCTCCAGCTCGTCCAAACGCGGCCTACCCTGCATTTGAGACACTTGTACTGGGAAAATCAACGGGTAAGTCAGAATTCAAACATATCGAGCGTGGTTCGTACTTTTGCTCTTGGTTAAATCGACTTGTTTCGTCTACCACCTCTGCTGTAATCTCAGCCAACACTATTTACGAATTATAGCCGTCTTAAGACAAAAAATATTTCGTAAAAATCTCATAGAGCCACGAGTGAAAGTTTGAAAGAACCCAGCAGTCGGAACACGAGCCATGGACTAGTCATACAACTGACAATCTTTTAGCACGGGTATTCTTACGGCGTTTTTCTGTTTATTTTTGTAGAGACGTTCCCTTTTTCTTACACACCTTGGTTCTTGGCTGCTTGGAATGCTATGGCAGTGGACCTACACGTCGAGAAGCCAGAAGAGGAAAAATCTGCAGAGGAAAGTGTCGATGTGGAGAACGACTTCTCGGAAGTAACATCCGAGGAAAGCGAATAAGAAGGAGGCTGTATTGCAGCTCAGTCCACACAAACAGCCTTAAACCGTAACAGTGTCAAAACAAGTGCAAAGATCATTATAGTGAATCTCCTTACAAATAGTTATGTATAAAATTTTGAGGTAGAGAAGAGTAGACTGAATATCGTAGCCATTCAGAATGTAAGGGGTATTTAGATTCTGATCGCCCTTGGGAAAGGAGGGGGTTATAAAAACGCTAAGAATGGTTCGAAAGTAATAAAAAGCGACGGAGAAAACTAAAGACAACTTAAAAAGGAAAGTTTTAGCAGGAAAATGGATTTTCAATACGATAAAAACAACAGGATTCAGGATTTGAAAACAAGCTTGGTTGCTATAGAAACATCAGGATCCTTGACCAATGGCATGAGCCCCTTTATGGAAATAGGATCAAGGAACTTGAACAAATATACGAAACATTAAGTTTTTTTCTTAACGTTGAGTAACTGTTTGAAATCATGTTGAAAGTGTTAAGTGGAAAAAGACAATTAAGCAGTGATGGGACAATTAGCTGTGTTCTCTCGAAGTCATGTAACACGCTGCAACGCATTCTTATAGGCCGCCCTTTAATCTTAGGCTGAGATTAAATCGCAGCAAGAAAGCAGAAAGCAGCATAAAATGTGCAAATTTCCATAGACGACAGTTACCACATTGAATAAAGAGCGGCATAAATAGAGGAATTAAATTATTATTTCAGAATAGTGGAATTGAAAGCCTGACCAGTCATTGCGCCGGAGGCCTGGGTTCTAACCATGGCGCAGGATCTGGCATTACATAGCATTGTATTGCACTGCAAATGTCAGAAGTTTTAAAGGAGTTGTGATAAAGCTGGTTGGGTGGGAGAGGCAACGGTTTCTTTTGCCCAATAATAACATTTCATCCAGGAGAAGTTGCAACGACAACAATGTTATTTGCATTGGGAAGCTTCACTTGGTAGTCGTAACCTTTCATAAACATTGATTGTTTTCTTCAAGATCTGCAACACAATTCCATCTTTTGAATTGGAGCCAAGTGGTATAATGGAAGCTTTTTTTACTCAAACAGAATTTTCTTCCATGTTTTCTAGCCTGTAGTTCTTCTGCAATATACTATAACCAATCATAGCAAGGTTGTTTTTCAGAGAGAAGAACCCAGCCCTAACGTAAGTCAGAGGACTTTGTCTCGCTCGCTGCTGTTTCTGCGCACTCGTTCCCAACAAGATGTCCCCTATAAATATAGCAGGGTTTAAGTTGTACATTCCAGGGGATAAAAGTTGTCCATTGAAATCCCTTAGCTTGTTACAACCTCGTTCCCAGGGCCTCTCGTCTTACCGGCCCCTAGGGCGAGGGCGGAGAGACCCGGAGTCTCTCTTCTCTCGCCCCAGGGAGCGGTAAGATGAGAGTCCCTGGGAACGAGATTGAGGTTGTTGAGACTCTAAAATGACTGCGGTAGAGTTATCAGATATCTTGAAGGGCTTTCATTTGATCTTAAAAGTTATCCATGTAAGCAAATTTGCTGTTTTAAAATGGATCCTAATGTCAGCCTGCCCACTTTATTTTCCCAAAGTTGTAGTCATAATGGCACAGATAGGTGCCAAATTCGTAAGGAAGTCACCTTATTAGCAGATCATTACATTTTCCTGCAACCATTAAAATCATGAAACAATACCGTTCAGAGAAATCAGCATCAACGTCCGGCTTTGCTTCAAGGAGCTCACGGACGGTACAATAACATTATGAAAAATTTGCCCCTTTCGATTCGTAATCCTCTTTACTTTTACTTATTCGTGGCTATCTCTATTTATTAACAATTTAACGTTATCTGTTTGCTACTCTTCTACTCTAGAAACTTCCAAGTATTAGTAGAATTCTACTAGCATACTAATGCAAATATTGCAATCTACTCACACACCATCTGCCATTTTAGAGTGCAGTGGATAGAAGTCATCAACATAATGGCAACGTTTTCTGGTTTCCCTAATTAATGTTTGGAAGAAAATTTAGAAATGTTACTGGATAATTTAATTCTCAAGAACACCATGAAAAGAAAACTCTTTATGAACCGATGAGCGTGCAAAATAGCAGGTTAAAAAAGACAGGAGCGTGTAGTGTAATACTACTTGGAGAAATTATCGTAAATCGTTATTTCATGGAAATTTATCTCATAGAAATCTGGAGCTTAGAAAGTAATAAAAACATTGCTCCTTTAAAACACTACCAAACTATACATTATCAAGCTATGCTGGTAACAAAATAGGAAACACTGAATCAATCGACAATACCTTGAATAACTATCAAATTCACAGAACAAGCATTCAGACCTGTCAGGAAAATTGGTGTTTTAATCTTGGTATTAAAATAGGTCATCGACCGATTTTCATATGTTTTCGATGTCTCATACAGGTAACTATAAGTAAAATATTTCTTTTACCGACTGAATACATTGTTATTAAGCCAATGAGCTCCAATGGGTAACTGAAACGAAATATTAAAAGAAAAGAAATTTTAAGACGTTGTGGAGTAAAATTTTTTAAAGTCGTAACATGCCACAGTTATTAATTAAGTTGAGCAGAGGTGACAACAATTTTGCCAATTTTTAAAAATTCAAAATCACTACTGGAAGTCCAACCAAATATAATAGAGTTGTAAATATTCCCGCAACATTCAATATATTCATACCCAACACCATAAAATGACGGCGAGAAGTTAAAATTATACCATAAGATGTGAATTCAGGTGTCAGTTTTGTTTGTTGTAACCGGAAAGGACTTAATACCATATGTCTATGGCGACCATGTAGAGAAAAGTTAATTTTCCTTCCTGCGCAAATGATCATGGAAAAGTCGTCTGCTGAGAGGCGTCCTTTGATATATCAATATTCTAACATCGCTCCTAGGCTTTCAGGTCAAAATTGTAATTATTTGAAGTTTCTTTCGTCTGTCAATTTCCAAAAGAGACTTCGATACAAACAAGACAACACCAAATATAGAAGTTTGTCCTGAAAGCCTCGGAGCCATGTTAAAATGTTGATATGTCAAACGTGACCTATTGTTATTATTCTGAGTTTAAAGGAGGTCTATATTGTACTCATTTCTGTTTTGTTGTTGTTGTTGTTGAACATTGCGAAGTTTTAACATCCATACTTTTTGAAAAAAAAGGAAGAAAATTACGAGCTTCAGTTTTCATTTCATGCATTTAATTATGCAATTCAGTCGTTAAATCAACTAACTTGACTCAAGAAAACAAAACAGATTGCAAAACGTCATGTATATAATTTAATTCATTGGTTTCTTTTCTGTGCCATACATGTGTAGATACAAAATTTAGCAAGGTAGTCGAGCCGCCTATGTATTTGGCATCACGATGACAGTAAACTAATTAAAGGAAGGAAGAAGGGCAGTTCACTGTGGAAATGGTGAGAAGGAGATACAACTTTAACTTCCAAGTACTGCTACACTCCAATGTGGTGTATTTTTGTGTTTTCACTCTGCAGGCGATATCAAAGTTATTGCATGCCCACCTCCATGTAGGACTGTACTTATTTTGTCAAATTTTGTGGCTTCGGCTCGTCTCCGGCAGCGGTTTGCTTGGCGACAGATGTGTCACATCTATTCAAGGAATCGCTCTCTCGAAGCACAACTACAAATCAGCTCTTGTAAAGGACATGTTTGTGTGTTATTACCTGTGTAAGGAAGATGCTCTGTGCCAGAGCATTATCTTCTATAAAGACAGAAATCTGTGTGACTTGAACAACAGAACGCTTTCGGTAAGGCCTTTCAATGTGGTACCTGATTCAAATGCCTTTTACTTTGAGAATCCTTTCCGAGGTAAGTTGGAATGAAATTTCGTTTAGCAAAAGTGTTCAAGATTGTCATGTTGCCCTATCGAGACTCTATTTTGACGTTTTAACATTTTAGGAAATACTTCTATCCTAGCTCATATATTGGCTTATATTAAACTGTATGGTAATTGCTCTTGTATCGGACGGCAAAAACTAACAAAACTCGAAATTGACCGGATTCAAATAAATACCGACAAAATGAGAACGTTTTCAATATTAAAGGTTTTCTCGCACGCAAAGTGGAACTTATTAAATTGGTTTTAAAAATATTTTAAAATATCCTAAAAAGAAAATTCTACAAACTTGACTACCGTTTAGTTTATTCTTAGTGCCATTTTTCTTTCAGCTGCAAATTTCCAATAATTCAGCCGGCCGATTCTCCATCAACACAAAATGTCATTTGAGCTGATCAATAGCAAACATGCAGACGCCGCCAATAAGGAAAGATTTCAATTTCGTGGAAAACTGTTTACATTTGAATTTTTTGTGCAGTTTCGCAGTTTGAATGAGTAATCGAATCATCCTTATCAGTGTTCACTTAGTTTCACTTTAAATCGACGTGTTAGTTGCTTCAGCTGTGTTTGACTAGCAACGCTTTTGCAGTTTCGCTAGACTCTCCTTCGTTGTCGTTGAAAATGCTCATGTCTCGGTGAAAAAAACGGAAATGCAATCATGAAGTGTCGAGTGGTAGGAAGCTTATTGAATCAGTATAGAGAAAGGTTGACATTACCCGCTTTGAAGTTCTAATTTACATATGAGTCATACGAAAAGCTGGCTACATTTTGTAAAGAGCAATAGCCCATTTGCACGATCCAGTCACATGGTATCGAATGAATTATGCTGGGACCCAAGTTACACAATGGGACTTTCAAAACAAAGGAAAGTCGGGCTTGACTGGTACGAGTTGCGTCCCAGCATAATTTATTCCGTACCATGTGACCGAATCTTGCAAAGGGCCTATTTTGAACGTATGCATTGATCATGTAGGTTAAAATCCGTCCACACTAATATCCGTCACGAAAACGGAGCTTTTCGAAAACGCTCTAGTCCTAAACGGTGGAATTTGAAACAGCCGGATTTTCGGTTTAGTGTCGACAGAAAACATTTTCAAAACGGAGCTTTTAGGAAACGATTGTCACGTGATTTCCCTGGCCGATTTTTCCTCAAACACAAATCCAGAATAACTGGTTTGTAAATTCTTCCGGTGTAGTATGGACAGAAATAATTGAATGCTTCTTCAGAGTGAAACTTCCATTTTCAAATTTCTCTGGCGTAGTGTGAACAGAAAACATTGGAGGCATTTTCAGAGTGAAACCTCCGTTTTCAAATTTCTGTGGCGTAGTATGGAGAGGACCTTAGCATCTCTTAGAACATAGATTTTGCAAACTTTTGTATAACTTGTATGATTTAGACGGGGGATTCTTTCTGCCTGTGACTATTTCCTAGACCTAATGAATTCTTGTTAAGTTACTTTCATTACTAAACGCCGCAGTTTTTACAAACATTCTGCGATATATTTGCGATAAAAGCTGAAGTGCACTTTACATGCATGTACTGTTTTGAACGGAACATGTTATGACCTTAATCATTATAACTACAATTCATTCATGCTTCATTTATTGAAGTTCCCATTAGGTAGGAAGGAAGTGTTATAATAATCATCATATTTCGAAGGTGCCCTAAGAGTGCATTGAACTTTGCTTAAGAGCGGAACACAAATGCATTGTTAGCGCTTGAAAGATTTCAAACTTAAAAGTAACTAACCGAGTCGTTCATTCGACAGTTCATCTCGGTTCCAGCACATCGCTCCCGGCTGAATCGTGCCAGGAAATCAAGAACGCATCCGAAGGACTGGCACCTAGTGGTCGATATTGGCTGATTTCAAAGGGATCTGGGAGCCAGCCTGTTGTGAGTTACTGTGATATGGAAAAGGCAGGTAAGAATCGATAATCAAAATTAATAACATGTACTGATGCCACGGGGAGTGGGAAAAATGTTAGAGGAACACCAAGGGGTGAGCATGCTCGCGGGCTAGTTTCTATATAGGGAGAAGCCAACAGGAGGTGGGGGAGGAGGACAAGGAGGAGGAGGAGGAGGAGCAGAAGAAGGAGAAGAAGGAGAAGAAGGAGGAGAAGAAGAAGGAGAAGAAGAAGAAGAAGAAGAAGAAGAAAAAGAAGAAGAAGAAGAAGACGAAGAAAAAGGAGAAGAAGAAGAAGAAGAAGAAGAAGAAGAAGAAGAAGAAGAAATCAAAGTACAGAGCTCCTTCGTGATCATAAACAACTCGTTCTCAATCTCCTCCTCTGTCACCATCGTCTCTTTCCTGCTTTTCAGTTGAGTTATTGATTCTGTTTTTTCGTCTCTCAGTGGTTGTGGACTGTACTGTAAATCCATGTCAACATGGTGGAACTTGTGACTATCAGGGAGAGGGACAGTACACTTGTCGTTGCTTGCCAGGATATTTAGGAAACCAATGTGAACTTGGTAAGTCATGAGAGCTTTGTGTGTATTTTGTGTCACGAATAAAATGCGTTCATCATCAAAGAGCCAGATTGCAAAAGTTTTAATAAAACTTTTAAGTACAAGCTTAATCCTTGCATTTGTTTTAATGATGCAGATATAGACGAGTGCGCCAGCAGTCCCTGTCTGAACGGAGGCACATGCACTGATGAGATCAATGGCTTCAGATGCACATGTCCAGCATCATTGACAGGCGTGCGTTGTGAGCTCGGCCTAGGTAAGTTTTCGCGCCTCAAGAGTGTGAAGTGAGTGAGTGAATATTTTATTTACCCTCGGATTGTAGAGTAGCTTTATCGTAGCTAATATCTCCGAGCATTTCCCACCCTAACCCTCAGTATAAATAACAAAGGCCGGACCACAACACCGGGAACTTTGTGCCCTACTCTTTACGATAAGCGTGTAGGTTCTTTTACGTCCTCTGCTAACGATAACATCGAAGATACAGAGGATGGGGCCTACGGTTTATAGTCCTTATCCGAGATAACCTGAACGTCTAACCATTTGCAGATATAATTACAAAAGTTATTTTAAGACCCTGAATGTTGGCCCGGTCTGGGGCTCGAACCCTCGGCCTCCCGCAGGGCAGTTCGGCGCTCTACCAACTGAGCTAACCAGGCGGCGTTTGTGTGTATTGCCACTAGATATTCGGGTGCACGATCACTTGTTATCGTTTGGATTGATGAAGGAAAATTGAAAGATATCCTAACATGATGAATAGCTCTTGACATTCATCGTAAATTATTTCCAAACAGATTGTTTTTTTATAATGCATTGAACTTTCTCACAGGCTTAGAGTGCAGCAGTTACACAGTCAACACTGAAGAGGACCGCAATGTGTCAGTTCCCAAAGATCCGTCGGGGCACAAATGTGACAGTGGTACACTGGTACCGGGCTGGTACCGCTTTAACGGCACTGCGGGCTCCAAAATTCCCAGCATTTGTATTGCAAAAAACGTGTGCAATACGGATGCCTCCGGCTGGTTAAATGGCACTCACCCTACTCTCCAAGAAGGAGTGGTCAGCCGGACTGTGTGTTTTCATTGGGGTAGAAATTGCTGTAACTGGTCGGTAACAATTCAAGTCAAGAACTGTGGACTGTTCTTTGTTTATAACCTTGTGGATCCGGGACATTGCTACCTTCGCTATTGTGTGACCAAGTAACATATATCAAACACGAGAGACTATGTTTCACCAAACTATCATATCACCAGGGGAGAGTTGAAAATACGACGCACGCGCAGTGTATTTGTTTCTTTCAGTTTAAGTGGCTTGCCTGTGAACTAGCTTAGTGTAGCTAAGTGCATGACCACTATAAACAAACATTTGAGATCTTTTTTTGACATTTGACAACGTAACAGGGATACTTTGTGGTCATCTCTTTGCTTTTTTGATGAAAGTGTTTGGCAGTGTCTTTACATATTTTCTCAATCGAAACTACAACTAAGAAGTGCATGACCACTATAAACAAACATTTGACATTTTTTTTTGACATTTGACAACATAACAGGGATACTTTGTGGCTCTTTGCTTTTTTGATGAAAGTGCTTGGCAGTGTCTTTACATATTTTCTCAATCGAAACTACAACTAAGAAGAAAACGGAAAAATGGACTCGTAATAAATCTATGCTAATTAAGATCAGATAATAAAACACCATCACGGTCATAATTCTTTTCCTTGACACGAAAAACGTGATGTAGCAAGTGAAAGCGTATAAAACAACGTCTGTAACGCATGTGTAAGTGAACTGTGAAGAGCACCTGTAACGTTTAATGCTTATTCCGAGGAGATATGATGCTACCTTTTCTGAGTCTTCCGAAACCAACGGTACTTAAAAACAACAGATCACCTTGTCCATGCAGATATGTTCAGACATGCAGGTTAATTAATGAGATGCAAACTCCTTATGATAACCATCACGAAGTGTCCTCCTTCCTAAAAAGTCACTAAAACACACATATTTTGTCAAAAATATGAAAATGACCCTTTGTGATGCTTATTCATAAGGAGGTTTAATTCTCATTGGCCTGCATTTCTGGACATAAGTGTGCCCAAGCGTGAATTAGTGTTGAACATGGGGACATGCAATGGATACAGCGGTTGGAGGCGAGCGCTCTCACCACTGCACCGCCCCTGCACCATCCCTGCATCATCCCTGCATCATCCCTGCATCATCCCTGTACCATCCCTGCACCATCTCGGCTGCACTATCCCTGCATCATCCCTGCATCATCCCTGCACCATCCCTGCACCATCCCTGCATCATCCCTGCACCATCCCTGCATCATCCCTGCATCATCCCTGCATCATCCCTGCATCAT
>CM042758.1:14110361-14114645 GCA_022496165.2 Catalaphyllia jardinei | reverse complement strand
GCATCATCCCTGCATCATCCCTGCATCATCCCTGCATCATCCCTGCACCATCCCTGTACCATCCAAATGTCTTTTTTTTTCATAAGATGATCGTTTTTAGTCATTGACGAACCATGATGCCCACCAATTTCTGGAGAGTTTTATTATGTAAGGTTAGTGACCAAGCTTTTTCGGTCAAGATAGTGTCTTTATGGCGGACCGAGACGGAGTCAGGTCCATAAGCTCGTCAATGAAGAACTGTGCCAGTATGCAGCCATCTTTCCGAACAAGGTTGGTCAATAAATGATTTGATATATGGTTTCGGGGGGAATTTTCTCTTGGCGGATGACTTGATAATCGAGAAAAGCGAACTGAATTTTCTATTTTCAATTTTACGTTGTTGACCAGGTGTGTTTGCCTTTTAGCAATTTCTGTAATAAATTTGGCAGCACAGACAACTTGAAGTAAATGTTTATTTTATTAAATTGAACCTCGGTGATAAACCAGTTGTTATCTCTCACGCAATTAGGCATTGGACCTTGTAGGTGTTATGTTACGGGAAACAATTTTGGGTCTGGTAAATTCTAATTCTACCGACGAGAGACAAAAAAATATGTTACTGCTGTATCTTTTTTGATTCAAGTCGTCTTTTATATTAAACTACAGTGTATGCTAAAATACTCTTTTATATCGCGGAAAATGAAGGAGTTTATTTTTGTATTCACGATATTGTTGCAAGCATTATTTACTCGGCGGCGCACGGCGCCAGTTCTATAACAGCAAAACTATCACTACATGTAATTAAAATTATCATTTACGTTTCACGATTACAGTTACTGTCTGTCAAAGCAAAGGATGTTTCAGCCTAAGTATTCGCTGCATCTCTGATCATTTGCCACTGGACAGTATTTGAACTACTTAGTTTTAAGTGAGAATTTGACTTCAGTTAAAGAAAATGTTTTCGGCGAGATAACCTGGACTGATTCTGTCAAATGGTTGGCCAATTTATGACCTTTTCAACTAAAATTAACCCTCATCAAATTAAAGATGAATATACAGATTACCATAACTGCATGCTAGGCGGCTTTGGCAGTAAATCGGCAGGGCTTCTGCACCAAACATCCGGATGTTGTCGGCAATGCATACATCAGAACTGACGGCAGCTGTGTACTGTTTTATGGTGCTTTTTCTCGCCGTATTAGATTACGAGGTAATATGAAGCTTCTCTCTTCCGCAGAGCGCTATTGCGTCTCGGACGTTTCAGAATGATGCTGACCAAACAACTCGTAATAGAGAACTGACTAGAGAACTGACTAGAGAGAGAAAGAAAATGGTGAGTGACAACTGTTCGATTTAAAATTCTGAAATTATATTGATATTGATTTCTTAAATACGTAGTCAAGAATTTTTCTTTAAACTGCAAGATCAGTTATTAAGCAGTTTGAGTCATGTCTGTATATTCTAAAATGCTCATTGTTGTCTTTGCAGCGATGTCATACAGGCATATTCTTTCTCATTATACTGCTCAGCATCAGAAATGTTCCTGGCAACAGTTTGCTCAGTAGTAACTGCGTAACATCCATTAAAGGCAGCGCTCTTGTGAAACACTGTTACACATCACTTATGATACAGAACATACTCGCATGTTATTATCGGTGTAAAGAAGACAAATTGTGTCAGAGTTTAAACTTTTACGAAAAGAAAAACCTTTGTGAACTGAACAACCGAACGCGTGCTGTGGGATCTCCGAATTTTCTCTCGTATGCAGACTCTGTTTACTTGGATAATCCGTTCAGAGGTACGTTTTGAATACACCGATTTTGCTGTCGCCTTTTTTCAGAGTTATTGTTTTTAAATGGGTGGTAAATGTTAATGTGTCAGTTTGCTAGCGGGGAAGTTCATAATTTGTTGCTTGCCATTTTCAGTTGAACACTCTATTTCTTTTATCTCCTCTTTTATAGAAAGGAGTGAATTAATTCTTTATCCATATTTGATTTGCCCATGTGCTTATAGAGTTTCCTTTTCAGCTCTCCAACTTAAGACTTGTAGAAAGGAAGGACATCCAGACCTGCTTTGATATGATCATAACATGAAAATACTGACTACAACACGTCGCAACTAGCTATGAATATTTGAACTGGAACACTCGAACACTCGAAGCCAAAACATGATTTCCAACTCGATCCTATACACTACGGCGAGCATCTCGATCTACTGGTGTCATATAGAGAAACTCTCTGCCACGGTTGAACAATTTGAAAAGTTTAACCTAAATTTCTCAATTTTGTTTTTTGTAATCCTTTTCAATTTTCTCCATCCTTTACCATCGTGGTTCCTTTATGGTTTATTATTATTATTATCTCTTTGATGTTTTTCTACCTCTGTAAAGTATTATTTTCAGGTTTCCTTCAATTTAACGGTAATTTTATCGATGGCCAAAAAACAAACAAAACAAAATACCGCGACTGTACTGTGCCCCTTTAAGGTGATTCCCGAGTAAAACAACCCACCATAGATTTCCGATGAAACTTCGTATGTTGCTACAAGACAAGGAGATATTAAAAACGTAATAAAAAGACGGGGTCACAGTGCATGTTTTCACGCCACAATGCTGACAAATACGGTTATTAAGGTAACTTTTGGTGATCTCCGTGCGCAACAAACAAGCGCAATTATTTTCCAATGCAGTGTGTTATATCAGACAGTGTTCGACTTTCTTTGATTGTTTATTCATTTACGCCCCAGAAAAAATGGCTTCAAATACCCTGCATTAATATTTTTAACCTTTAAAGGAAACATAATTTGGACTTGATCTGTTGGGCCTGTTACGTCTCTATCTGTAGCATTTATTTCATTTGCCAAAAAGGGAGCGATAGATTTCTGCTAATTTTTTTTCTCAGTTATTGTTAATATTGTTCTTATTGAATTTATAAATTAAAAAGTGGGGGTCGCCGTGCTCGTTTAAGAGAAAAGGAGCATTTATCTCGCTATCGAGCTTAGTTTGAGGGAAATCTCTTACGTTTTGTTCGCGCCTGCGCTCATGTGCGCGCGCTGATGACGCAAAAATCGTACGCAGTAGCAATGCGCAATGCAAAACTAGAGAATCGCCTTAAGGTAATTACGTCATGTTACGCTTTCACATCTTAAAAAGTTCAGCCTAAATTTTTCAAATTCGTCGTTTGTAATCCATGTTAATTTTCTCCACTCTTAACCATCCTTGTTTCTTTATGGTTTATTATTATCTCTTTGGTGTTTTTCTATCCAAGTAAACTGTTATTATCGATTAGGTTTCTCTCAATTCAAATGTAGTTTTGTAGATGACGAAAATAACTCGACTAAGCCCCTTTAAAGAGTTATCGACATATTTCTCTTTTCCTCTAACAGCCTGCTTTATTTGCCTTTCTTATTTTAAAAGCTACTCTGGGTTCCTTCTCCAAGCTTCCAGCTGCTTCATGCCAAGAAATCAAGAACAGTTCTGGAGGAATGGCGCCCAGCGGCCGGTATTGGATTGACACGGGAGAGTCTGGGAACAAGGCTGTTATCGCTTACTGTGATGTGGAAAGAGGAGGTAGTTACCCAGGTTTCACGCAACTAGAGTAAACTATTCGTATTATTTGTTTCCTAATTATTAGGTTTTTATCGCGCGCAGTGATCGTGGAGTGCACAGGGAATCCATGTAAAAATGGCGGAACATGTGACTATCAGGGGGAGGGCCAGTATTCATGTCAGTGTTCACGAGGGTACCGCGGGCGCAACTGTCAACTTGGTAAGTAATGTTTCTATCGATTTCCTCTTTTCTAAAGAATTATTCTTTGAGCTTCAGTTTTTTTGTAGAAAGAGTTTAGTTTAAATTTTTAATTTCTTTGCAACTTGATGTATTCTGATCGCCTTGTTCTTTTGTAAGTTTTCTGATACTTGATAGATTGAGAAAAGGCCGGTGAACATGTAAGTTACCGAAATTTATTTTAAGAAAAAGGGAATACTAAAACAACATCGCCTTTTATTACATGGCTAGCTCTGTGAGCGGTCAAGGTGAACCAACTCCTGCGTTGTAATTGGCTACCCGAGCGCGCAAGGTCTTGCCCGCTAGGGACTAGCTAAGGTGGCCTGCAAGAACAATTTCCTTGAAAGCCATAGATTTAGTCCTCCTCTATTGGCTAAGTATATTCGGTAAAGATGGCTGTACATAGACCCTTTGCATAAATGGCGCCTAAATTTGAATAACAATACTTGGTTAACCCTTAGCCTCACATTCACGTTTCAAGACAAAGGAATTTTCACATGAATGTGAGGCTAAGGATGTAT
>CM042758.1:14072861-14105361 GCA_022496165.2 Catalaphyllia jardinei | reverse complement strand
TAAGTAAGCCACAGAATAAAGAGAAGTTCAAGAATCTGTTCAAAACTGACACCAGTGTTGCTGGTTCAAGTTCGGTTTCTTTACATACATTGTATCCCTCCCTTCTGATCGTTCTGTTTGTGAACCAGGATCTTTTAATGTCGACCATAATGTCCTCGTCTTTTATCGCGATAGGAAGGGAAGACCGTCTATTGATAATCTCCCTTTTTTCCATTTAAATCGCCACTTTTTCGCAAATTCAGTTTGAAGCTATTCCTTTCTCTGAATAGCTAACCGCGTTTCCATCACCTTCATTGATCTGAGCAAGTAAAATCTCGCTGACGTCGCCGACGCTCAGAACAAAAACCTACTTGCTTCAAAACCCCATTTTGTGCATACTCCTTTATAAAGGCCTTGACGGAATTCTCACTGTTTGACCTCTTTAACTAAATGTAGTCTTACCAGGCCCGCCCCTCCACCGGTGGCAAGCCACGTGAACGATTGTTTGTTGGGGTTGAAACGAACCTAGGGAAGAAAGTGATTGAGTTAAACTCACATGACCACCGGGAGCTTAAAGGGAATCACACAGCCACTTACTGCGATCAGAAACAATGGCATCACAACTAGGTCACTCTTTTTACAATGTAAGTAAATTTGTCACATTTTCCGTTCGCTTATCCCAAATTCCGTTTGTCTTTCTCTCACCTTCTTCCTTTCGTTTCCCTTCTTTCCTTCGCTTTCTCCTTCCCTGCCTCCCTCCATCCCTCCCTCCTTCCCTCCCTCCCTCCCCCTCCCCCCTCCCCCCTTTCGGTCCCTGTCCGTACCTCCCTTTGCATCGCATTCCTTCCTTCCATCCCAGCCACCCTCTCTCCCTTCTCCCTCTACCTGTAACAGGACTCGACCAGCTCCTTCAACAGCGTTTTCGTTTGAGGAAAAGAGACAACCAATGCATTTAGCTCAGCAAACCAAACACTGCGACTATGGCAGTACGAAGTGATCTCCGATCCGGTCACTTAATCTTTGTTGATTCCGTCTTTGTTGATTCTCTCTCCTTCCCTTCCTGGATAGCGTTACAACTCACTCACTAACCACGAATCACGCATAGTAATAGTATAGGATTGATTCAACTACCTTGTGTATCGCCTGAGGATTGACGAAGCTGTCATGCTGAACACTCTGCATGGTGCCAGGGGAGAGAAGGCGTCTAAAATCTGGATCTGATCTTTCGATACTATTTTGGAACTCCAGCTGCGAGAAGGAAAAAAAAAATTGTGTGAAGAAGGACCGAGCCAAAGGAATAATCCTTCTACTAATGGACGGCACATGGATGACATACAACAAGGAAGTATTAATCACCGACTCGGCTCAATAGTGAGGTTGGGGAGATTAAGCAACGACGACGACGACGTCTAGTTAAAAATGAATTTATATTTTACAAGCGAAATTCGAGATTGTCTAGATCTGTTCGGTACGCCAATAGCTCTAAAAAGGGCATAAGCTAAACATACAACGATGGATACTGTCACGAGGCGAGGTATCTGCTTGAGGCTATGACATTTGTACCGATTAGTTAGATCGTTGATGGAAGAGGCCAAATCAAAGGTCATCAATGGCATATTCCGTTGAAGGCAATATGCCCTTTGCGCGATCCAGTCACATGGTACAAAGTCACACATGCTGGGACGCCAGTTACACGGTGGGACATCTAAAACAGAGGCAGGTCAAATACCACTGGTACGAGTTGCTTTGTTTTGGAGGTCCCACTGTGCAAATTGCGTCCAAGCATGTGTGATTTTGTGACAGGATCGCACACAGGGCCTATTCCATATCGCGTTACTTGCATTGCTTGTAAAACGACAAAAATCGGTCATTTTCGAGTTACCTCGTGCCTCTGTTTCAAAACGAGTCTTCATGCAAAGCCTTTTATATGAAAATAACTTTGATTTGCATGAAAATGAACATGAAGGCGGAACTCATATCCATAAGGATGCTTTTGCACGATGACAAGTTTTGACACAAAGACAAAAGGCAACTCGGAAATGGGTTCTGTCCTGGTGTACCGGTTCACAGGGGAGTACCCATTGTTCTTCCTTTGTTCAGGGGTCATTGGTTAGCTGTTGTGTATTGTTTTGTCCTTTGTAGCGGCCCTTGTGAACCGGTACATGAGGAAAGAACCCGGAAATGGCCTATTGTTTATCATTTAAAAGGCCTTACAGCGTTTACGTCGTGGAAGACAAGTCGATGATTTTGAAACACTTCTGCAGTAGTCTTTGGTGATGTAACATTCTTCTTTTCCTCAGACGTTGACGTTCCCTTGGAAGTGCTTGCATCTTCATCGTTTTTCGCACATGCCCCTATTTCCTCGAAAGTGCTTGTATCTAAGCTCTTGTGAATAGATTTATTTACTTGACTTTCGTCTAAAACACCGGAATCGTTCTTATCCTCTATACTGGTGACGTCGTTCGGCTCTTGTTCTTTCGGAAGTGACGTGCCACCATCGAGTTCTTCCAAGTGCACCCTATAAATACTCTACAAATACAAAGTACACAGACGTCAGCATTTACCAACTTAACGTTGATAAAGTTGAAACAACCGCCAAATCAGATTCCTGAAGTAAAATATCACACACGAAACTTTGGTTTCACCCCATTTCCAAAGAGCGAGAAAAGAGCTGAAAATAAGACGCGCAGCGGAGTATTTTTCACGAATTTCGAAGTGTTTGGAAATTTGCTCAAACACTGTCTTGACTGACTGACAAATCTTCTACATGAAAACTAGAATTAAGGAGAAAACGGAGAAATAAAATCGTTGAAACTTAAACAAACAACGTCAAGGTCATAGGATAAATGGCTCCTAAGGCCCGGTTCAAACGTGAAACTATACATGTGCCGAACCTAATACCAATTTGGGTCGACCCAAATAATTAAGTTAGGCAGTTGATTCAAACGTCGAACCGAATTGAATCGAACTTTATTGCAAAAGTGAACATGACACTGTTGCAAACAGCGGTTATTGCTGACCAAAATGGCGGAAAATGTGGTCGAAAGACAAATCGTGGAAATGAGGAGCTTTCTTTTCTTCCAAGAGCGATCAGGGAGGGTAGAAGAAGTCGAAGAAGGCGACTCCAGATGTAGTTAGTATTAAACAACCGAAGATGTCTTGAATTTGGTTTGCCTTATTCCCAAAGGAACATCACAGTTCCTCGTCCATTTCGTTCTTGCCATCGGTTTCCTTCAAGATTAATTTATTTTGTACTCTCAAAAGCATGATTCATACGGCGCCACCGAACTGCCTGCTTTCCAACCCGCTACACTTGTTTTATACGGAACACCGCTTACAGAAGTGGTTTATTCACTTGAAGTAAGTGTCATTTCGTGCCATCGAAGCAAGAGAAATACATATCAGTTCCCGATCCTCTCGCCATTTTTTTCCCCAAAAGATCAAAACAAGCTGTGTGCGCATGATTAAAATAGGAAACGTGCAAAACTCTGGGCTAAAATTAGTTTAATCAATGTATTCGTAATGTATGCATTAGATTCAGCACATAAAAAAGTTCGACGTATGAAACGAAGTCGATCTTTTGCCGTTGTATTTGACAAGCCCGGCCGAATACAATGGCAGGTCGACCCAAATGCAAATCTGCCGAACCTAATTGATTCAAACGTCGAACTTTACATGTGCCGAATGTAATTATTAGGTTCGGCACATGTAAAGTTCGACGTCTGAACCGGGCCTAAATTTGAATAACAATACTCAAACCTCCTTACACCTCTTCATTCCTTTATCTTGAAACATGAATGTGAGGCTAAGGTTGTACCAAGTATTGTTATGCAAATTTAGGCGCCATTAATGCAAAGGGCCTATGTTTTGTTTTGTTTAAACACCATAAATTAGGCTAATACTCGAAAAGTCAGCTTCAAGAGCAAGTGGCAAGTGAATAGTGTTTGTCAGTCGATGGTGTGTTGTCTGGTATGACAGCCAATACCATCATGGTTAAACTGACCAATCACTTTGAATGGACCAGACTCATAACATCATCGACTGACAAACGTTATTCGCTTCACTCTGAAGATTACTTCCTTTCAAGTTGTCGAAACGTCAGGCACCAACAACAGTTCTTTTCAGAACTTCCCTCACCCGGAGGGTCACACTATACCAACTAAATACTTAAAACATAGACCTATCTGATTGAAAATGCATTGGTATTGGGAGAGGAATTCACATTACATCACTCTTGAAGTAAAAGGGTACGTGACAAAACACAGGCTCCCAAAATAACCTAGTATGGGCCCTTTGCCTCTGTTTCAAAGCAAGTCCCGCTGCAAAACTTTTCAAATGAAAATAATATCCGTTTTCACGAAGATGAATGTGCACGTGAAACAAATTTTCGCTTTGCAAGAAAACTCAACAACTGTAAAAGCACATTAATTTAGTATCACTCGGATAGGAAGAGGGTTCTCTAAAGAGGGGGAGAAGGAAGGAGGGTGATGGGGCCTCAGCGGGGCAAGGGGCTCTCTAAAGTACGAGGGGTTGTAGGAAGGAGGGGGAAGGGAGTTCTCTAATGTGGAAGAGAGGGAAGGAGAGGGGAAGTGGTCTCGGAGGGGGAAGGGGGCTCTCTAAAGTAAGAGGGACGGGGATGCACGGTGGATTAAATTCCTACAGGAGACTAACCTCATCGTAGCTGATTAGTCTGAACCCTAAACGAATCCATTCGAAAGAAACCAAGAAGTAATGGCTTTAGTGATAACAACGACACAGACATTGCCATCAAATGCTCTTAGCTGCTTAGTTTTAAAGCTCTCACGCCCCTTCTATCGAAAACACCTAGACGCAGTATGGCAGTATAAAGGAGCAACCACGAAAGATACCTCCACGAATAAAAACAATTGAGTTCTGTATTTGGTCTCACACATAAATAAGACCAATCCAAAACTCGCCACCACCACCCCCCCCCCCCGATCTAGATGACGAGCGCTCCCGTCTCTTCAAAATGGGACACACCCTCTTTCCTCCTCCCCTCCCCTCCCCTCCCCCCTTCCTCTATGGGCCCCTTAGATTGTGTCTTACAAATTTGGGAAAGGGTCTCCTTTTTCTTTGGGCCAGTTGAACTCCCATCACTTCACCACTCGCATCTCCAGTGATTAAGACTTTTGTCCAATCAGACAACGACAGAGTCTGTTAAAAAAGAGCGAACCAAACAGTTTTTAAATGATAGTTGAATAAAGAACAATTGAATAATAATAGATGTATCTGAGTCTAAGAATGTCGAAGTATTTAGCACTGCTAGGCCAACTGGGATGGTAAATAAGCAAGCAAATAATTATTGTAAATGAAAGAAAAACGATCTGTAAAACCCGACCAGTGGGAAGCTGACCGGCGTGGTGGAGTTGAGCCAACACGACCCAGATTACAGGTGCAGCAAAAGTATTCAGTTTTCAAGTGGGTGCCATAAGATTAAACCGAAGTAATCACTCTGGACAATGTAGGCGACACGAAGCTAGTGTACGAGCGAGTGACGATTGGTTTTGTTTCTTCTTCTGATTGGTTGACAAAGTGGCTCGAGTTCTGTTGATATGCCACTTTACAGTTGTGTGCTTAGTTACCTGGCCTTTGAATGCAAGCGAGGCTGGAGGTGACCTTACTTCGATACAGATCACTTTGTTTTTTACATTTAAATGCCAACTAGTTAGCATGAGAACAGCATGATTTACACAACCAAAGCAGTGAGCCTTTATCAAAACAACGTCGCCAGGTCATTAAACTGTAAGATGGTCTATAACGCAAGTTTGTTTAGCATAGTAATGGCGAAAACAAAGCAAACCGAAGTTATCAGCAACACTCAAGAGAAAACTGCTCTATGCTAGATGTTCTGCTTGGATGAAAATCTGAGCAATCAATTAACTTGTTAAAAATCTTAGTTCTAACCATCTTTTTGACTTATGCCAAAGATCTTCAATAATCCGTTCGAAAATTGTTGCTTTGAAATAAAGCGTGCAAAAATGAAATACATCCGGTATTGCAAGATTCTGATGTCCATAGTTAAAATCAGGTTCTACATACATACCCAGATTGCACTATTGTGAGCGGTCGCCAGGCTCGTTAGTCTTTCATCTTTGGTGTTTACGAAAGTAAAAAATCTTGCAACACATGGATACTTCTGATTCTGAAACGAGTCATCTTCACAGCTCACTATAGTACCAAACCCAACAGACCAGTGAAGCTCATGTGATATTCCTGCAAATAGTAGCACATAAAGGTCATCACAAACGAAAGAGAGGCAAAGTTTGCATACAAGCCAACTCGTCTACGGAAAAAAAATTCCAGGGCTCCCCTTGATGTTTTCCCATTTGAGCGAAAGACGTTTAACTGAAGCAAAAAATAGTTCTGCTATTTGCCGACGCATCTTGCTTCCGAAGCTTATGTTTCCTTGTTTCCATGGCAAGGGAACAGATCTGGGGAACAATGTTTCTGCGAGATGTCCTAAAATTAACTATCGGACGGATGAAGGTCAACCGAGCTTCTTGGCCTTTGCTTCCGGTCATTTTTGTTGTTTGTAAAACCAATCAAAATCGGAGCTGGCGCAATAAGAAACGAGGACATGAGGAACGGATTGGACCACTCCATTCATGGACCGCAATAAATCACTGTGCAGCCCATGTAAGAAGAGAAAAAAGATAGGACTTCAGAAATATTTTGACGCCTTGGCTTATTAGACAACATGAACTTCTCTGTGCATGAAAGAAAGGTAATACTAAAATTCGTTTCATTACCTCGTTTTAGAACAGTTACAGGCATCAAAGGAGAATTGAGATTCCATATTTTGTACCATCGATCGTAGCTACCTGAAAAACAAATAAATGTTCATCAGGTAGAAAAAAACATTGGTCGTCTAAGGGATTCAATCAGGTTAGATGGGTGTTCCAGTGAGAACTTATCCAAACTTTTCTAGCCCTGCTATCTGCAAGCTAGCGACCAAGCTCTCTTGGAATCAACTCAAAGAGCTGCTAAAAGAGCTTACTCGTCACTTTTTGAAAGAAAAAAAAAACGTGATTTACTCCACAGCGAGATGGTCATATAGGGATAGTTTTCTGCAAGACGTGGGTGTTAAAAGTAAAAATTCTCAATTGGCTTGTGGCCGAGATGTCAAACGTCCAAGCCTCTGACCATTCTTCTACCACCATGCCTGCACAGAGTTCGTGGTTTACCTGTAACAAGGTACTCTGGATATTGAGGGCACCAAGCCAAGTCTGTGACGACCGACGAATTGGCTGCAATGTGAAGAAATGGAGCAAGTCCTGCGGAGAATGACATCAAAAGCACGCGCTCAAAACAGCCTCAAAGATAAATGATTCTGACTACACGCGCACAATTCAGGACATCTAGTGTGAAGAGTTTCTTGAAAATGCGTCAGTCAGTCATTAGCCTACGAAAACAGCCGTCCTTCTTCGCTCCCGGCCCGAGTGGCGCTTCGCGTGAAGGAAGTCTGCGAAACACTGCCGAAAATTCCTTACTGATGACGTAAGCGTGAACTTTACAATTTTGAATAAATTATCATTTGCAGTCACGAAAGGTTTGTGCCAAGCCGCAAATGTCTTACATTCTCACAAATGTACGAGTTACGCTAGCAACTTCACACGTACAGAGTATTTTAGAAATACCGGTAACTGATGAGATCCACATGGAAGATCGAAACCATGGTCTTGGCCGACGTATTCAACAGACTTGCGCGTCAACAGTTGCATTTGAATCATGTCGTTACATCAAGCCTGAAAAACATAAGCTCGATCAGATAGCTGAGAGAAAAATTAGAATTTCACTAGACAAGCTGGTGTATAGCTTTCTTGAAGTAAAGCTACAGCGTCTCTAAGGAAAAAGGTACGAGGGCAAATGTGATATCAGTTCTGTACTCTGAAACAGTTCCAATCACTGTTTACGTCAAAGTGCACGAAGCAACACGCAGCAGCACACGCAGCAGCACAGCACAGCGTAAATCACTTATGACCTCTAAAATGTGCCATGGCACGGTCTAACGGCTCAACTCTTCTTAAAATTCCTCCTTATAACACGGCATGAAGTACCCTTCATAATCACGAGTGAAGCGACAAAAGGTGGAGCAACCGAACAGAGAACGGCAAATGTACAGATGTCACAAAACGTCAAAGTCGTGTAGGCTTGTCAACCCCAATTTACACAAACCACTGCTACAATATTACAAGACGCCAGATTTGTTTTGGTGAGTATTTTCACTCTCCCGCATATTTACAGACTTAACTATGCATAATTAGCGATCGAACCAATCAGCGCTCATGACCAGATGCGGGACAGATTTTCGTCATCAGTATGGTATTTTCGGCGGTGAATCGCAGACGCCCTTCACGCGAAACGTCACTCGGGCCGGGAGCGAAGAAGGATGGCTGTTTCCGCAGGCTAGTCAGTCATCGGATGCAAATGTATCCCACTGCATCCTCACATATTACAGCTATTGATTCTAAGAATTAGGACTTTACAAATGAACCAAACAACCGCCAGCTCAGCTCAGCTCAGTTGGGAGAGCACTGGTCTGCTGAGCGGGAGGTCGTGAGTTCGAATCCCGGACAGACCAACACTCAGGTTCTTAAAATAACTGAGGAGAAAGTGCTGTCTTTGTAATGAGATCTGCAAATAATTAGACTTTCTGGTCTTCTCGGACAAGAGAAAAGAGGAGAGGACAAAGTTGCCGGTGTTGTGTTGTGGTCTATCTTCGTCACTTACATCATCACTCATCATGGGTTGGGAGTGTTCAGTGACCTCATAAATGGACTGATAGTGACTGTCATTGGCGCCCTTAGAATGCTGATGTCCGAGCCAACCGCAAAAAGCGGCTTGAACAGGATTTGAACCCATGATATCTACCAACTGAGCTATCAGAGCCAACTCGGAATATATAAACTTTCATATATTCATTTCTGTTCTTCACCTTCTACGGGTGGCCAGCTCCCAGTTGGCAGAGCACTGCACCAGTATCGCAAAGGTCATGGGTTCGAATCCCGTTCCGGTCTTAATTATTTTCAGGCTTTAATTTCTCAACTGCTTAAGTTGTGTGTATAACTGCGATAATCACCCCTGTCTTCTTAATTAGATCTTTACTTGTGCTACGCCAGATACTAAAACCTACTGAAAAAAACCACGATAAAGATCTGGCAAAAAAAAAAGAAACCTGAAAACGTACTCCTCGTCTAATGCAGCAGCACAATACCTCGATGAGAAGGCATTCTACAATTACTTAAACGAGGTTTTTAAACATAATCACAATCACAAAAATAATATTTTATAAGTGGACGATTACAAAGACTGCCAGACCTAGAATGAAATGAAACAGGAAGCCTTGCACTCACGAAAAGTCTGAGTTCCACCACCCATTTTTTCCTTTAACAATGGCGACTCTTTCAAGAGATTCCAAATTGCTACAGTCCCTAAAAACAAACAAAAAAATAATGTATTTGTGCCTCTGTCTTGTCACCTCTGGTGTACGTTCATTAACAATGACTTGAAAAAAAAAGTCACTTTATAAACATCTTTAAAGAATTGTCTATGTCATATATTATTTTATCGCCGGTTATAAATTGGAGTCATTTTGCTAGCAGTAGTGTAATGTTCAAGCATTGCTCACCATCAGAAAACCCAGTGGCAATCTTCTCATGAATAGCACATGGCAACCATTTGGCACGCCAGGCCTGGCCACTCTGCCCATTGTAGGTCACGCCCAAGCCACATGGCATCAATACAGCATGAGGAGTTGGACTCACTATAACTGAATATCAATCTGAGTCAGTCAAAAGCTTAGACAAAGTATGCACTCGTAGAGAGGGATCATAGAATGCGCATATGGAATTGCTAATTGAACTGCTTATAGAAAGCATATGGAAAGCATGCGGTTGGGTTATGGTTCTGAAGTTCTACAGAAACATGGAAACGTTTCCAACGAGTTATTTTCCAAGAGACATTGAAACATTTGTATTGGTATCCCAGAGAGTTGTAGAAACAAATGCGAAAGTTTTTTAGGATAATTTTCTCATTCTCTGTTAAAATCCGTCTGTCTGTCTTAATGACCTTAATAAGTACTAATCTCACATTCACCGAGCATCTGCCATCGGAAAGGTACGGCCAAAATCAGAAAGTTAACGTAATCAGAAAATATGCAAGCAAGCAATAACAGTTAAGTTTAATGGAGGACGTGGAATAATGATCCATTCACTTAAAGAGAGGACGACAAAGACGATAATCTGGGAAATAATCCTGATCGTAGATATACTTCATGTTTGTCCAATTTTCTAGTGACAATTTAACGATATTTTACCACGAGGATAAAGGGAACGCTTGTCTGAGTCCCCTGCATCCAGAGCTGAGAGTAACGCTGACGGCCAGGGAATACTGCAACCGAAATAAAATGTCATTAGGCAAGGGTTGAATTAACATTTCCAGCAAGAAGACAATTGGCTTTCACAGCCAAGCAAAAACTTCTTTATTAAAAAATTTCCTGTAAATGGTACAAACCAGGAAAGCAGAATTATCCTCACAGCTGGTCAATCCTCTGAAGGAACAAAGATGGCGACTGGTACAGCGACAAATAATTCGTAACGCACGAAAACCTTAACAACGTTCATGCAAAAGTACAAAAACGTTCTAACGTCCTCAAATCCAGTATGCAAAATACCCTTAGTACAGGGACTGGTGCTACGAAATTTTACATTTCCTGTGTGTAATGGGCTGTATTAGGTTCGCACGGCATTGTGGCACAATTTACAGCCGCCACCTTTTTTTCTAAGGAGATTTGTCTAGTACCCAGCCCTTTATGAAATCCCTGGTCGTCTTAAAGTGCCTTGTAGAGAGTTTGTAAGGAGGGTAAGGAGGGTGGAATCAAGAGCACCGATCGGAGACTCTAACCACACGGCTACAGAGCTTCCGCATTTGCTTATGTGCGCTATGTTTGTACTGTTCATCCAAGTTAGCTTTATTCAAATGCAATCACTCAACCTTAAACTTAGGACTACTTTGTGCATTTGTATGGAGATGTTCCGAATAGGCCATATCCAAATCCTCGCTATTGGACTGGAACTAAGCTTACAACTGAGGCTGATGCAGGGAGTCTGTTCAAATACAAATAACATTACTCTCTTTGACGTGAAGTATATATGAAATAACTCATATCTGAACTGCGATGGTAGATGAAATTGAAAAATGATCATCGCAATTAACTTTCCAATGGAGGCAACTGGAAAGAACAAAAAAAGAAGAAAGAAATTAGAGCTTCAATAGGATTCGAACCAGTGACCTCCGCAAATACCGGTGCGATGTCTACCAACTGAGCTATGAAGCCACATATTGGCTTCACAGCGCAGTTGGTAGAGCATCGTACTGGTAACGGCACCGGAGGTCACTGGTTCGAATCCCGTTAAAGCCCTGAGGCTTCTTCTTTCTAATTGCCTAAATTGGAAAATTTACTGCGATGATCACTCGTCACTTTCATCTACCAACGCAGTTCAGATATGAACTATTTCATATATACTTCACTCCTCACGGGAAGATATTGAGTTCGCTCCCAATGTGTGGCTTCATAGCTCAGTTGGTATTCGCGGAGGTCACGGGTTGGAATCTCGTTAAAGCCCTGTTTTTTTTCAGGCTTTTTTTTTCCAATTGCTTAAATTAGAAAATTGTCTGCGATGATCATTCTTCACTTTGGCTTCATAGCTCACTTGGTAGAGCATCGCACCGGTATTCGCGGAGGTCACGGGTTCGAATCCCGTTGAAGCCCTGTTTTTTTTTTCAGGCTTCTTCTTTCCAATTGCTTAAATTGGAAAATTTACTGCGATGATCATTCTTCACTTTCATTACCATCTCTTTAACGATATTCCTCCACATGAGCCTTCATTACAAGCTTATTCCAATCCAAACCGATACGGACATAGTCCATTGGGAAACGTTTGCTTAAACTGAATTCCAGACATTCTTGACCTTTATGTGTGATTTCTCGTAGATCAGGTGCCTTCAAGTATCTCTTATAAACGATAATCAAATTACATTTGGATAAGAAGTTTTACCTCAAAATACGAACCAAACCATCACCACAAGCTACAGCCATTACCCCGAGACGTGGAAGAACATCTGCCTAACAAAAATAATAATAATAATAATAAAAATTCAAATTTATTAAAACTTCACAATAATTACTTACAAGATTAAAATATTTACTTACAAGATTAAAATAACAATAACTACTTACAAGATTTTAATTTTAAAAATTCAAAACTAGAATTTCAAACATCAATAATAAAAAAGGTATGCTTATACCTTAATTATACAAGTTAAAATAATAATAATAATAATAATAATAATAATAATAATAATGTCTAATTTATTCCAAATCTTGAAGTATCCTCATTAGCCAAGTCAAATATCTTTAAAAAAAACAAAATATTTGCCTGCAAATAGGATTTTTATGTCCTTTCTTCCCTTTAAAATGTTGTTATAGCTTTCTTATGTGGCTTTTGCATTGGGAAGGAGTGTATTGTGATTAAGCTCCCCCCCCTTTAGGGGCAAGTGGGGGTCACGTGACTATTCAAGCCACTTAACTATGTACAAATCAGATGCTTTGAAGTTGATATTTTAATAAAAGCGGCTATGGGTCTTAACTCATAGCCATTTTACTCCAGATCCTTGTTTGTTGTTATAGCCCAGTAAACAGAGCTCAGGCAAGGCAGCTCATTATGGGAGGGATATTTACAAGACAGGAAGGAAGGGGCATAAAAGGACTATTTACAATTCCCGTCAAATTAAAGAGCACTCAATTGAGCTTAGGAAGAGTAAATACTAAGAAAAATTCATTCGAAAATAAAAACATTCCCCAGAATTATGAATACAAATGAAGACTAGCTACAGCGAGAGTGAAGTCTTCTGAGACCTCGCGTGATTTGAAGGGATATCTAGAACGTCTGACGCATCTATGTACAGTTCTTAGTATAGCAAACGAAAGCTGTATTCGAAGCCAGGAAATAACGCTGGCGTAGGGTTCATCGTTCTTAGTCGAAAACCTATTTGCGAGAGTTCTTAATAATAATAATAATAATAATAATAATAATAATAATAATAATAATAATATGAAAAAAAGTCCTAACATAGTCCTTTACAAGCAAGTGTATTTAATCCTTTGTCAGTACTATATATCATAGTCCAAAACGTTTCAGTGAGTGTTACTAAAGGTTCCTTTAACTGTCACATAAGGATTTGCTATGGGGAAAGGGCCAGTGTCGTTACAAAACGCCCAGTTTTGAAAGATTCGATTATTATTTCCTGGTGGATAATTGTCCTAACAGATTTCATTAAATCATGGTTGTGCTGTTTTATTTTCTTTAAGGAGTTAAGCTACATACTTGGCTTTTTTTAGACGAGGCAGGCTCCCAAGTCCCTGATGGGCACCAGCTGATATCCCATATTGCACCATAGTCGTGTGCAATGCCAAGTACGAATGTTGGCTTTGTGCCTGACCTAATGGACAGAACAGACTTGGAGGATTTAAAACAATCATGCTGAACGAGAGCATTGATTCTTTACACTCACAAGTCAAGACATTCTAAAACCAGATGGTTCGTCTTACTAACAACAAAGTTTGCTCTTAAAGTTTGCCTTTCACATTTGTGATCAGAAAAGTTACCATGTGCATCTATTTGTAAAATCTACGAAGTTTTGTTAGTGTCATTTGCTGTCATTTCATGATTGGTTAAAACCGATCATAAAAAAAGACACCATATAAATGTCCTCCACTAAGTTGTTTCGAAAGAAGCTGTTGAAGGGTATCGGCGGCCAAGTGAACGACTTACGTATTTGCCAGGAGCACCTGGAATTTACCAAATTGAAATTGATACAGAAAAGGAAATTCAGCTTCCACAACAAATTTGGCCTTTTGACGTTTCGTTCGCTAGCTCTTAATTACTTGCCCTGACTAAGGGTTAGCATTTTGAAGTGTCGACTTTCTCATATTCGCTGGGGCAGACAATTGATCTTATTTAAAATAGAACTGTATGCGAAATATGGAATGATTGGTATGGACGTAAGCATTCTAAACATATATAAGCATAGCATATTGTTTGGTTGTAAGAACCCTTCATTTGACGCAGATATTCAGAAAGACGCCAAATCTTACGCAACTTTGGAATTAATTCTCTACTAAACCGTGATGGTTTTGTTTGTGCTTGAAAGAGTTCTTTTTCTATGACGAGTATACCGCTTAGAAAACACGATACCCTATATCTGCAGCAACGAAATTCAAATTTATTTATAGCAAACATCCTGCGTACTACAATACAGGTAAAGACGAGAAAAAGGAAACATGACAAAACATCACCTTGCTGAGTCCGCCTTCAACTGGCCAACATTCCAGAGTTGTATAAGTCCTTTACTCGAGTGACACTTATGTAACTTGTGCACCTGATACAAAAACACATACCACATATCCTGTGACATAATGATCACATATCACACATCCCACATCCTACATCCCACATCACACATGCGTAACTGTAACCACACAAATGGCAGATCGCTTCACTGAGCTAAGGCAGAGCGATTTCAATAAGAAAGTGAACTTGGTGACTCAATTATGAAACAATTATTGAGCCCGGTTATCGCAAAATATTGTGATTTGCCAATGTCTCGCAGATCAGTTATTTGTCTTATTATACATTGAACTCTCTGACTCCTTTCTGATCGGCCGAAAGCGTACAGTGAATTTCGAAATCAGCGCCCGTGACGTCATAACTGCAGATTATACTATAACCATGTAAAGGACACTCAAGGTCACGGGTAATCATGTCATGTATGACGTCAGTGCATGATTTCTAAGGGTAATCATGTCAAGTTTGCGCGATTCGTGTTGCTTGCCATCAGTGAAGAAGCAGAAACATGACTTCCAAGTTTTTGCGTTCAATGCATAGTAAAACAATTACATTCTTAGCTGCAGACTACTTTGACAATGTTATGACGAAATTCATTGTCTATAACAAGACAGATGCATGAAAAACTGACGTCAGTTAGTTAACTTGACCACATTTCCAAACACCTCGAGGTTCGTCAAGAATACCGGTACTCCGCTACGGGTCGTATTTCAAGTAATATATCAAACACGAGAGACAGTCCGCTCTTGCTCGTTGAAGCATAAATTATAAATTCATGTTGTCTGTCCGCTTCTTGACGATAAAAATTAGCCAATGAGCGCGCGAGAATTTGTGCTGTTATTGTAAAACACTGTCTTGAGTGTTTTAACTTCTGAATCGAAACTAAAACAAAGGAGAAAACGGAGAAATAAAATTGTAACAATTTAGCCTATTAATATCAGATATGCAAACACCGTCACAGTTATAACTTCCCCTGTTCAAACTTCATGAATTATTCATGAGTTTCAAGAGCATGCTATCACTGGATGGAGCTACGTTACGGAAAGCATACAATGAATTTCGAAATCAGGCCCTGTGACGTCATCTAGCAGCAGGTTGTACAAAAGGCATCAAGGACGCTCAAGGTCACGGCTAATCACCTAATTTATGACCGTGGTGCATGGTTTCCAAGGGTAATCATGTCAAGTCCGCGCGCTTTGTGTTGCTGCCGTCAGTGAAGAAGCAAAAACATGACTTCTAGTATTTTTTGGTTCCTTGTATAACTTTATAGAACAATTATTAGGTTCGATTCTTGTGACATCTAAAACAATCAAGGTCTTGGTAAGAGTTAACAGCCTCAGCCTTCGGCTCCCCTACCTCGACTTTGTTTATTCTGGATGTCACAAAAAACCTCAACCAATAATTGTTTATGACTCACCTCGTCCAGTGACCTGTGGGTACCGATGGCCAGAAACTGGTCGGCTTTCCTGTTAGAATCTAATTTGCAATAATACAAAACTCACTGACATTGATAAATATAAAAATGTTACACTGGTCGAGAATAGCTATTAAAATCTTAAAACAAAAACCCAACGTCTTGGCTATTAAAGGAGCTGCGTCACAGTTATACGCATTGAAAATTTAGCCTAATTTTTTTCGATTTCGTTGTTAGCAGTCCGTGTCAATCTTTGCCATTCTTAACCATCCTTGTCCCCCTATGGTTTATTATCATCTCTTTAGTGTTTTCCCATCTTTCTTAAGTATTATTTTCAGGTTTCCTTCACTTTAAAGTGCATATGACCCGAAAAATAAGTCATTTAAAAAATACACTGATTTAAAAGGCTTTTCAAAGTAGAGTAAAATGGCGTTTTTCTTTTTGTGCTATCTTTTTTTTGTTCCAGAGATACTCAAGTTTTCCTATTATGCAAATTTGGTCACCGATGACATAATCGGGTGTGACACAAAATTACGAATATCTCCGCCAATAATGACGCAATGCTATTGAAACTTGGCAGGGATATTGCACCTTACGAAATATACCAGATGGTACACATTTTGATGTTGCTAAGGAAACATGCTCAGATCCAGCCTGCTGCTTCTTCAAATTAAATACTCTCATTTGTAGATGCATAGAGCAAACTACCTGGTCTTATCTAAGACGTATGCCAGCCCACCTTCATTGGGTCGCCTCTTTGACATTTTTAGCTGTATATTATGCCCCGTCCAGCTACAAATGGTAATATTTGATTTTGAAGAGGAAGGGACTGGAACCGAGCATGTTGCCATAACAACATCAAAATGTGAACCATTTGGCAACATCCATGCCAAGTTTCAATGGCACTAACTCATTATTGGCGGAGAAATTCTTAGTTTTGTGTCACACCAATGTACTTGCACAACCGATGACGTCATCGGTGAAAAATTTGCATAATAGGAGGAACTTGAATATCTCTGGAACAAAAAAAGATATCACAAAAAGAAAAACGTCATTATACTCTACTTTGAAAAGCCTTTTAAATGAGCGTATTTTAAAAATGACTTATTTTTCGGGTCATGTGCACTTTAAAGGTAATTTTGTCGATGGTCAAAATACGTACTATCAAATGTCCCAAATGTCCTCCAATAGACACTTAAACTATATCATTCAACTAAATACCTGGGACTGGGCACCAGTCCATGGCCCAAACAGATCCACCAACATTGAATGTCACATCACCGTAAACAGAGCCTGACAAAAAGAACATCAATCAGAGGTCCTGATTAGAACGTTATCCTTTCCAAAGTTTCCTTTCACTCCAGAATTCTACTTAACAAATAGATTTGATGCTGCCCTGAGTCAATTCAGTATAAATCTACTTGCTGGTGTTCTATCAAGAATACCGTTCTCTGATTGGCTACGCTACTCACTATCTACTCTGTGCAGTGTACCCTTGTTACCAAAATGACGGTCGGTTCTTTGCGTTTTCTAGGTGTCTGTGACAAGGGTTTAGATAAAGTTTTGAACGAGCACATTTGTACTAAAACAATTACATTATTCGCTCTCGATTCAGTCTATGCGTGATAGTTGACGAGGACGCAACCCGAGTCAACTATCATGCGATAGAAATCGCGAACTTATAATCTTATTAATAAATAGATCATCGATGATGTCAAAATAAGAATAAAAAAGTCGCACGCAAGAAGTTAGGCGAGTGCGCCAATAATGTTTGCAAGTTCCTTCTGATCTCACTACTAAAACTTCACAAAGATGGGTGAATGTCAGCCAAAGTGGCCTTCAATGCAATATCTTGCTTGGTATCTATAGTTTGGAGTGACCAGAAGTATGCCAGCCCAACGTATGTTCCCCCTATTCATTTGGTAAAGTTGCTCTAACAGTTTGCCAGAATCCATTTACAGTGGAACCCCGCGTTTACGCTCGTCAATTCAATTCCCGATTTGACGATCGTGTCCTGGCACAAGTTACAGTTAATTGTATGGAGTGCTCATAATCCAATACTCCCGGTATAACGATGGAAATCTAGCGACCCAAACATTAAGTTTTTTTCCATTGCAACGATGTAATTAATATCACACACTGTAAAAAAAACCATGGGGCGCGGTGGCCTCATGGCTAGCGTGCTCGACTCCGGGGCGAGCGGTCTGGGTTCGAGCCCTGGCCGAGGACATTGTGTTGTATTCTTGGGCAAGACACTTTACTCTCAGTGTCTCTCTCCACCCAGGTGTAGAAATGGGTACCGGTGAACTTAATGCTGGCAGGTAACCCTGCGATGGACTAGCATCCCATCCAGGAGGGAGTAGAAATACTCTAAGTTGCTTTATGCTATAGAAATCGGGAGAGGCTCGTTCTGAGGGGCCACAATTGGCTCGTATGGGGACTTTACCTACCTTTAGCTGTAGCAATTACACAAAGTTATATTTATTTACAGTAATCCTTTGCAGCTGTGATTCATTGTCCACTGCAATTACTGTAAATTAAATACATTCAACACATGTACAGCGTTGCGGAAATTTATTGACTTTATTGATTGCACTTGTAAAAATTAATTATTAGCCATATCCCGATGTAACGATATTAGCAGTTGCTTTGCCGCCAAATCGTTAAATCTGGAGTTTGTTTACAGCGATATCCCGGTATACCGATATGACTTTCCTGCCCCCTTGCCATATCGTAAATTGGCGGTTCCACTGTATATAACACGATTAAGTAAACTACCGGTAAGCGTCTGTATCTAAAATCAACCAACTTAGATTGTTCCACTGCCGATCACATGCTTTTCAAGTATTGTACCGGACACTTTGCCGAATGATCCAGCAAGATTTTCTGGTAGACCTTTAAAGTAACTTTTTCTAAACGAAGTCTGGTAAACATTGGTGAACAAGTGGATTTACTAAGTAACTTACTTTCTTCTTTGAATGTGCTTTCAAACAATGATAGCTGCATATCCGGTTTAGCGTTGGGATTTTCTCCTTTTCGCCTAATTGTGAACTTCGGTGATATAGTCGCTTCCGGCAAATACTGCTCAATTTCACTTTAAAACAAAAAAGGAGTACGATAATATTGTACTTCACTTTTACAAATTGTAACGTTCAAGAATACTACATGATAAAACTATCTAGCCATAACGATATGAAGCACAAACAAGTTCTACCTGTGCATGTACATAGGGACACAAATACATATCAAGCTCTACAATACATCATAAAGTTATAATTTCTTTCTTTAGGAACTGACTGCAGATGCCACCCGCCAAACCCAAGGGTTAATAACTAGATATGAGAAAGGGCAGGGGACTTTAAAGGAAGGATTTTTCCATTTCAGAATTCGGACTCATTTTTGCTAGAGGGCATTTCTGTTTTTTTTTTTTCATCAGTGGGACGAAAGGGGTTGGGTTTAATTCTAGAATTGTACACTGTTTTCCGAGGGAACCGCACGGCCTGAAAGTCATACACGTGCCACCATTTGTAGAGGATGTTCCACGGTAGGAATTTGAATCTTTTTTTTTTTATCTGGAGTAGTCTGCTATTACAACTGACTGGTACACGATAACAGAGGTAAAAACGAAGAAGCTATTCACTGCAATCTTCAGATTGGACTGCAAGTACCAAATTGAGTAAGAGTAACATTGTTGAATTTCGAATCTATCGCTCTTCATGTTGGTTTTAAGGTACTTGTAGCTCTTGGGATGAGATCAAACACAGGTATATCAAACAAGAAAAACCGTGTTTGATCACATTTTCAAACACCGAGAGCACGTAGCGGCGTATTTTTCATGAATTTCGAGGTGTTTGGAAATGTAGCCATGCACTGTCTTGATTGTTGGATATATCTTCACAATCGAAACTAACCTAGGGAGGAAACAAAGAAATGAAATCTTACAAAACTTAACGCTTATTAAGATCACGTATTCAAACAAGGCCACAGTCTGGATTTCCTTTGTCTAAACCTGATAAACTATTAATGAGTTTAAAAACGGTGGAGAATTGAAAAGTTGTACTGAATCATACACAACTCTTAAGTGCTCTAATATTAAATACAAAAGCATTTGTGTTTTGTGACTAACGTGACGCACCTGAGATCAACACGAGACCAATACGAAGAGGAGGGTATGAAGTTAGGAAACAGGTCCTTATGTTTAAACTCTGTTTTGCGCCTAAAGTGGAAGGAGACACGAAAAATACACAAACCTAAACACATCCCTTCAAACACAGAACTATTAAATGTTGGAATTTTCCACAAGTCAAGCACATGTTATAACCAAAATCGAGTGAGAAGTAGGGCACAAGCCTTTGGAAACTGATTGCAAGGTACGGTAGAAAGTGAGAGGGAATGCTAGTACATTTTAGTTATGCAACACTTTCGAGTACTATACCATGAAATGTCCAACGAGTCCATTGTAGTTTTCCCGGTATACATCGAAAGTGAGGCAGTATCCATGGATACCGAGAAAATACAAGTGACAAATAGGATATTCCATGCTGCATGACAACAAAATGTAGCGTAACTATTCCCTACCATGTCGGAGACAATGCAGTGGTCAAACACGATCACTGCAAAGCACAGTGGGAAGGTTGGGCATTCTGCTCTTAGGAGGTTGTATTTTCTATGGTATGGTGTGAAGGTTCGTAGGGCAATTGCCCAGTCAAGACTGGGTACGACAGGAATTAACATTGTCAAACTCGAGTCATGTTTGAAGTATAAATGAGAGGTTCTATAATAATTTTTTGCCATGTGGAAATTGTTAAAAAAACGACAGGAGAACAGGGACAGGAAAGGTAATAAGGGCAAAACTTACTGCCGGTATTCTATGAGTACTTGCTATTCCAATATATTAAAAACCAGGAGCCCATTACCCTGAGTCTCCATTCCAGTTGTACCCTTGAGTCAACCCTGTCCCTTAACTTGTTTTATTTTTAGAACTATGATATCTGCGGGGAGTTCTTTGATTTCCTGTGAAAATGATATTGTTTTCCCCGACGTCCGCATAACAGCCCCCCCCCCCCCCCAAAAAAAAAAAAATGGTGGCCAAAGGGGAAGGCCGACCTCTCCCAGTTTCCTTTCTATTTTGATCCCTTTTCCAATCATACAACCGAAGGAAACTGGGTATCATCTAACTGGAAGTTAGTAAAGTAATAGACAACTTGCTGGAGGCCAAGGACCGACAAAAGGAAGGAAACCTATGGATTTTGGTCGCGAAGATTTAGGCGATGCCTGGCGATAGTACGAGCGGTCTTGACGATCAAAAAGGACTATCACGAAACGTCAAACGTGAATGATATACAGCGGAAAAAACTCCATGAGAAGCAGCAGAACAAAGCCAAATAATCTGAAGACTTAAATCAACTCGAAATTTGGCACAAGGAACTTTCAGCTTCCAGTTTTAGTGTCGACATTTTACATCTCACTTCGAATTGAAGCCTTGTCCACTCGAAGACTTCGAGCCAGCTTCTCAGTTTCCTGATCGTGTGCTTGTGTTGTAACTTTCGGATAAACAAAACTACGATCACCAAACATGACCTTTCCATTCTGTTCGCTTAGTCGTCCGTGTTAATGATGACTGGATTTACAAACATATATTGCTGAAAAATGGAGTTGACAAGCCGTAAACGACTCCTGTGGTTCGTGACATTTGTACATTTGCTGTTCTCTGTTCGGTAGCTTAACCTTTCTTGTTCTTCACTCGTGTTTATCAGTGGCACTTCATGTTGAGTTATAAGGAGGAATTTTAAGTAGATATGAGCCGTTAGATCGTGTTGAAGCAGAGATTTTTAGAGGTCAAAGGTCTGCATGACTTCCGCTGTTATCTGCGTGTCGCTTCGTTTGACACCTCTGTAATTTGTCATGTGTTTATGCATCGTTTAGGCTCATTTCTATGAACTGCAAGATATGTTTTTAGTCTCTAAACTTGTATTTGCCTTCGCGGAACTAAATATGAGATTTTCTGTGAACGTGTTGCTTATTCAGGGTCGGAAATTAACTTTTTTAGGCAGGCGCCAACTGGCGACTGACCTTTTTTTTCAGTCGCCAAATGGGAAAATGTGGCGACCAGCTGTGAAATTCTGGTCGCCAGTCCAAAATTTTTAGTCGCATTGGCGACCAGGAAAGCGCAATTTCCGAGCCTGTTATTTGTATTCTATATTGTGACGCTGGGTCCGGCTATTTGATTAGAACTGTTTGCAAGAACAGTATATTGATTCTTATCACGGATAACATTTTTGTCCTCGTACGTTTTTTTTCTGAGACGCTGTAGCTTAACTTCGAGAAAGCTTTACGCTTGTCTAGTGAAGATCTTACTTTTCTTGTTTCTCAAGTATAAAGGTTTATTCCTCCTTTTGGTAGTTCTGACACTACATAAATTCAAATGCAGCTGTTTACGCGCAACTCTGTTGACTGTTTTGCGTGTTGCATATGCCGCTATTCGGCGTTCGGAAAGACTTGCTGCTTTCTGGGGAGGTTGCGTTGCCTCATAGATATCAGAACTTTCGACGGATTAACTTTCCTCGCTTTCCGCCATTATTAAAAGGCTTTCGTGTGGCACGCATGTGACGTATAACAATAGGGGACCATAGCTCTCTTATGATTGGCTATAATAAAAAACACCCGTGAAAGCCCCCGTGGGAGGTGATTATAAAAACAAAAAGATACGGGATAGGGTTGACTCAGAGGGTCAGTATGGGAGATGAAAGCTCCGGGTAACGAGCTCCTGTAAAAACATAAAAGACTCCCAATATCATTCACAAAAATGATAATGCAATCATTTCCTTAAGGTTACTGTAGACCTTCAAAGGCTAAATTTTGCAATTTTTTTTCTTTGTTCCTGATATAACCAAAATAACGACTTAACGTTTGGTGAAAATAAGACCAACTTAAAATGATTCAATGGAGACGACATATCGGGGCAAAACTATTTTGGAGAAGAGTTAATAAATAACTAAAGGCGTTATAATCCCATTAAACACATCTAGCGCCCTTAAATTTTTCGCAGCAAACATTTGCATGTTTAGTTTACATTGTGCTGTTTCGCGTTGTTTCGGTCCTTGGTATCAGTGAATTTTTTAATGTATAGACCCTGAGAACTTACATTATGAATTCATCGAAAAGAGAGAAGATGCCTTGAACAAAATCTTGTAAGAAACCCGGGCCGAAGAAAAACGGCGAAAGGTGAGAATATTTGTTGTGCCCAGGTAAAATAATATAAATGGCGAATCCTTCGTGGTGGCTTGCCCCGTTTGACGATTTGTCCACACTAGATTTCTAATTTCTAACAAAGAACTCGTCATCATATGAAAGACATTTCTATTTAGCTGGAATTCGCCAACTTCAAAATAGATTTTCTCGGAAACCAATCGGAATATCGAAAAAGCCTCATACAGTTTTGTAGTCTATTACTTACTGATTGACACTGCAGTTTGTTTGGTTGTACGTGCGAGCAGGAAGGCAGGTAATTCAGTTTAGCAAATAGTGTCAGTTTTGCGTTTGAAGGCTTGCGCGCGCTTACCATTAAATCAAATCTTAAAAATGTTTATTTCTTCTGATTTTACATTTTATTAGCTTTACGATGATATATACTTTTCTATGGTTATAGCACAAGCGACGCGCATTCTTTGGAAGACACCCCTGAAGGTCTACAGTAACCTTAAGGTCCACTATTGCAAAACATAGGCTTAATCAAACTTATTTTATGGTTTTACCATTAATCCAGGCTAAGAGAGCCTTTTAAACAAAGCAAATTATAATCATAACGGTGTTTTTGGATATCCAGTTCTAAAAACTACCCTGGTAGAGATTTTTACAGCAATTTTATCTTCCTTATTACTAATCAATAATTTGAAATTCAATTCGGACGATAATTTATCAATTGAGACAGTCCTTAATGCAATACACCCAAGTTTTGCTGGAAACACTCAGCTGTGCAACCTATTCACGATGGTTGGGAATGTGATAAAATAAGTCCTGTCGAGTGTTGTAAATTACTTACAGCAATTCTAGTACTTGTCATAGCGAACTTCAAGATACAGTTACTTGCTATTGATAGTAACAGAAAGTAACCGTTAAAGGCTGGTTTGCACTAGCGATGGAGTCGTAGTCGGAGTCGTAATCACAAGCGTAGAGCGATACGATCTAATGAAAATCAAACCGACAGAGTCAGAAGCGAAACACTGATTCTGCTTTTGTCTCCGTCGCTTATGATCAAGTCAGTGAAAACTGCCTTGTCGGAGTCGCAAACAAAAGCTGAAGATAAACGAATCACAATGTTTGATTCCGAGCCTTGTGACTGGCTGGTTCTTCCACTTCTATTTCCGACTCCGACAACATAGTTTTCACTGGATCACAAGCGACTGTCGGAGTCATAAACGAAATTGGAAGAAATGAAAACATTCTGATTCTTCAGACTCCGATTCCGTCGAGCTTATGACTCTGCTCACGACTCCAATTTTTGATTTTCACAAGGTCATAAGGTCTCTTGCAACTCTGACTACGAACTCTGACTCCGACCCTGTTGGTAGTGGAAACCAGCCTTAAGGCTGTACTTACCAGTTTTCTGTGGTTTCATAGCTCTCAGAGTCTGTCGACCCGATGGGTCCAAATTTCACAGATGAGGTCGGACCTGATTTAGACCTTTGAAAGCCTTTCGGCATTCCTGGTCGTTTGAACTTTTTTCTCTTATCATCCCAAACAAAGATTTCTTCTGAGCGATTCTCCCCATCTTCGTTCAAGTCACTTCCACTTTCCTCTATCTCCTCAATTTCGACATTGTCACTTTCCTCTGCACTGTCCCCTGAGCTGACAACTACATAATCCACGTCACCGCTGTCAGATTGGTCCTTCCCTTTAGGCTGTAGATTTATAGAAATTCGATTATTAAAGGAGCTCAGTTGGTGTGGCCACGTACAAAAATAATTACCTTTGAATCGAAGGAAACCTGAAAAAAATAGTTTACTAACAAAGAAAAACACTTAAAAAATAATAATACGTCGTGAAGAAACGAGGATGGTTAAGAATGGAGAAGATTCAGAGACTGAATTGTGACTTCCCACTTCAAAATAACGCGTTACCAGTTTGGCTTTTTGTCAAGGACTTTTGGTCAAGATTGTAGTTTGTCGTGTACTTGTAAGCATTTTTATGCATTAGCCCTTTACACCTTAAGAGTACCTTATAGATTTTACTCTATCTAACATGCACCAGACGATTTTACCCGTCAAAGGGTAACCCTTAGAGCAGGGTTAAATGTCAATTTTAAAAAGCGAACAAACCAGAAAAAGAAATGAAGCTAAAGAAGGGAGGAAGCGTGGCCGGGTGGTTCAGGGCGCGGGATTCGAAATCTGGAGGTCCCTGGTTCAAATCCTCCACTCTACTGCTATGTGGATTTGTTCTCGGATAGTCCCGAGTTCAACTCCTCGACCGCGTTGTGTAAATAGCCAACTGGCTAGCCTCCCACCAGTAGGGATTCTTAGTAGTTTATGTTCCATTTGCGATATTCAGTTGCTTATTTACAGTGTCCCCAATTATTATTATTATAAGAAATCAACATTGCATAAATCACTAAATGGTTACCTTATATCCAACATGTCGAAAGTTAATGTGATTGTGTAAGAGCATTATGGACAGATAAACCTTGCCACACGCCAGACACTTGTAGGAAACAGCCTTGTCACAAGATTTCAAATGAGCTTTGATGCTCTCAAAAGACTGAAATGTCTCTGAGCACCCCTTTAAAGAAAGACAAGATGGAAAGTTAACTCCTTGTTAATTCGATTGAATTAACACTTTAAGTGCACCTAACCCAACATTTTTTCCGCTGAAACGAATCTACTTGTTATTTAAAATACTTCTGCGAAAAACTTTTTGGATTCGGTTAAATCCTCGATTTTCTGTGCCCGAACGAAATCTCGAAAATAGCTCTAAAACACAACCATTTTGTTTCGCGACCGAGTTTGAGCAGAATGGGTCCAGCGTCTGTTGTGACGTCTACCCAGGAAGGTTGGATATCTCAAGTCCTCTCATTTCCTTGAGGATGGTGCAATGTACATTCGAAAAGTGCACAGAAACGCCTTCCAGAGCTGCTATCGGTTGTTGCAGCAATATCCCAGATTTAAGGAAAGATATACTGTACAATTTACTGGCGACGATCGGCTAATGGTAAAATAAAGATGTAAACGATGGTGGATTCTGTCGAACCGAAACACGCGAACTCAGTCTGTGAGAACCAATGAAGAACTCTCACTGGAATAGACCAGTTTCTTATTCCCGGCCGCACTAGGGCGAGGTCCGTAAAACCCACCAAAGTGAGGCTATTGCGGGGAAGAAATGAGTCGACGAGAGCTGTAGCAATTGCGAATCATCACTGTTTCGCTTCTAACTGCTAGAATAGCACCAAGTAACAGAAAAATGTTGAAAAATATCTGCACCTGGCAAATGTTAGATTTTTTCCACTCCCTCAGGGCATCGCAAAAAGCAGCAAAAGGAAGATAAAGAATTACCACAGACGTCGAAGAACAAGGTGTTTACTTCCAGAAAAAAGGCAAGAAGTTAAACCGGAACTAAAGGATCATGTCCGGTCCGACTTGAGTAGGGATCCGGAATAGTTTCACTTGCCGTTACTAACTTGGCAGAAATACCCATCTGGTCTCCTTGCTCGTCAAAGATTTCGATGGCAAGTTCATGAGCTTCCAAGGACATAAACATCAATAAGTTCATCGCAACGCTTATTCGCACTGATTCCCCCCACTTGTAAGTTACTTTTCAACTCAGGAACTTTCCTGACGAAATCAGGTTTGTAAAGAACATAAAGCTGCAACAGCATTCGTATTTTGCGGCCGCGAAAGATTATACCCCGAAAAAGCCTCAATTCCGTGCCACATTCTTTGCTCGGCCCAGTGCGGCCGGGAATACGAAATTCGACTATTTGTTCTGCAGACTCTCAAACGCTATTTTCATAAATTTTCTGCTTAAAGCTAACCAGCAATCCTACAGTATTTATAACATAAAAGGTAAAGTTGTGTGATCGTTCGTGATCAAGAAGCGTTACGACCGATATCTGACTGATATGTAAACACAGGGCGCCCATACAAGCAGTGTGTCTGTTTATGTTCGAAATATAAAGAAATGTATGGGAGAATATTGAAGAGTTAATATCGTAAACGTATATCGAGAAATGTCTAAGTTAAAGCTCAAAATAAATGTAAACCTACCTCAGTTGTTATGCATTGTCGTTTCTGTGGCTCTAAATGGCGAATTTGAGCGATTTGGTGGGTTTTGCATTGACTGTTACTATACGTCCTTCTTATAACGCATTGGAATTATTGGAAATCGGCAGTACGACAAATGAAAGATTCTGTGTCGACCGCGTAACATTATCTGCGGACCACTTAGGGAATATATCCTTTTCGCTTATCCGACAAATTTCACTGCAAAATTTACGACTGTGAATTTACGACTGTGAATTTACGACTGTGAATATTTACGACTGTGAATTTACGACTGTGAAATCGGTAATTGTATGAAATGTTTCCTTCCGCCTTGCTTCCTGTGGCTTCAAAAATTCAGGTCCAAACAGACGATCGAATCAGTGTTTTGGAGGTCATCAAGTCTCGAAAACTGCAGCAGTTAAGTCGCTCTTATCTTATCAACATGACGCATTCAACAGAAGTAAAATACAAACTGGATTTAAAACAAAACCATACCTTGGCAAATTACATTCTCACTATGGACAAATGTAAACGGGCTATAAACACGCGTGCCAAGAATCTTGTGTTTTTAGGTGACGAAATTACCATTCAAAGCAGTCCTTGAGTTGTCTTTATTGCTTTTCGTTTGCCTGCTCCTCCACTCAGTATCTAGCTTCCCATTCCTATAGAACTCTTCCCCTTCGTCGCTTAAAAATATTGCAAATTGCTCTCAAAGCTCTATAAAGCAGCGAGTTCACAGTTGTCGTACATGCTCGATCGAAGTTCATTTCGGAGTCTTCGAATCAAAACTCTGACTCCAGTGGCGAAAAAGAAATGATACTGAAACAAAATTTGGACGTTTTAGTCCCAAAATACATTGGAACGATTAGTTTTGTTTTCCATTTTCTCGAGCAAATACAGAGAGCAGAGTAAGGCACCATTGTGTTTGGTTCCTGGATGGACGTCATCAGCAGCCGCCGCCTCAGACTCCTTAAAACGCGGTCGTGCAACACTTCAAGCGCGCTGACATAGGAATCGAGGATTCAACCAAACTCAAAACTTTTTTCACCTAACTGCTTCAAATAACAACTGGATTAATTTTAGCAAAAAAAATTTGAGGTTAGGAGCACTTTGTAAATTAGTGTGCTAATCAAATGGCGAGGAGTGAAATTAGGATTATGCCCAAACGTTGCCATGGCAATTTTGTAATTTCACAAGGGAAATTATAATTTTTAACACCGACATTTCATGCCCAAATTAAGAAGTTATAAGTCAACCATGATATTATAATGAAAACAACTCATGACTTTGACCTCTTCAACCATTGCCAAAGGTGATGTACATTATAGGTCAAAAATCAGTGTTTTCTCTCGCTAGAACTCTCTTGCAACCATCTCTAACTGGCAAGGTCTTTGGCGTTAGTAACGCACATCGTACAGTCTAACTGATAAGTAATTGGACGGGTTTGGTTTCATTCGTTTTGCACTCAGTTTAAATTACTTTACTAAACAATTTGTGTTTCCATACATATGGCTATCGATATCAAATATGGAATGTGGTTGGAAACTGCAAGAGACTTGGGGAACAGGGGGAACATTATAAAGGAAAGCAAGAAACTAAACAGGAATTTTCCCAGGTATTGGGGTTTACACCAAACATCCTTCAGGGGAAGTGAGGTACTGTATAATTAGATATTTAGAACAACCCTATGGGATGTACATCTGAACAGTCCCATTCTCTGGTCTGTCCAACAGATTGTGTTCTGCATTACCTAGAGTAATTGTTTTTGGTATCAGTGCATGGTGGAATGTCACACAAGTTTGGTGGAGTCACGGTTAGATCGTCTTTTGGCCAGACCTAGTCGAGCCTCAGAATACCTATGGCGAGACTAAACGAGCCTGACATGCCGCCAGAAGCGTACCAAAAACAGTACATATACAGAGATTTAGGTATCTACATTATGTATTGTACGCAAATGTGACCATGGTATCGTAGCTAGATCAGGTAGTGAACTTGAATCAGGACACTACACTGATTGATTCTGATTGGCTAATTGGAAACATAGGTACAGTAAGAGATGGTTATCAGAAATTCCAACGGGAGAGGGAGGTCTCAAAACCCACTTAGGAACCAAACCTGGAATTGGCAATCCAAACAGTCCTCCATGGGAGGATAAGTATAGTCATTTCCTGGACCAACATACATGTATTCCAAGTAGAAACAACCATTCACAGATTACCTTGCTGGGACACGTCACAATAGTCTCTTTTTTCAATGCTTCGGCCCATTGTTCCTCCTGTTTGGATATGTCCCTGCCTTTGATTTTAACAATTAGCTGGTCCAGAAACTCTTTTTTCACGACCCCTCTAGAGTGATCTACTTCTTTAAGATCTTGCTCTGTCACTAGTTTATGAACTTTCGACATTGCCCTGCAATAACAAACGAGATGACATAACTAATGTTACCAATGGCAGTCACAGACCCCATCCACACTACACCTCAGAAATTTGAGAATGATGTTTTCACTCTGAAAACACACAAAAGTATTTTCTGTCCAAAATACGCCGGCGAAATTTGAAAATTCAACAATCACTGGTCACCTTGGATTTTATTTTTCGGGAAAATTTGGGCGGGGAAATCGTGATATCGTCGTTTTCAAAAGAGCCGTTTTCAAAATGTTTTCTATCCAAACACTAAAATTCAAAGCCTCTGTTTTCAAATTCCAGTTGTTCGAAGGGTGTTTTTGAAAAGCACTGACTCTGTTTTCATGGCCAATTACTGTGGATGGTAGGCCCGACCGTAGAAAGAACATTGATGTTTTTGGTGCCAGTGCATATTAATGACCTCGGATATTCAACATCCAAGAAATACTTTCATAGCAGGAAACCTAGAAATATTATGCTCTACTTTTGTTAAAGAAGTGCACTGAAGCTACAACAGTGGTGTTACACTGTACAATAAGGAGCTGTGCATGCACGCAGTTGTTATCAATATCAAATTAAACTGAAAGGTGCAAATGTTTGCAAAGTCAGCTGTTTTCCTGCCTGGTAACTAGTTACAATTTGCTCATTCCTTCAACACTTCCTCTTGGTTTTCTGGGATTATGTCATTTACAAGCAAAGGTTCAAGTACAATGTACTCAGTCAATTAATATATAGCAATGGTTTAACCAGCAAATTAACTAACAACACAATCACTGGGATAATGTCTATTTAAATTCAGTTACATCATCTATACAGCTGGAAAAAGAGGCAATTGGGAATACTACCTGTACCGTAAATAAATATGACCTTCCCCTAGAGGTTACAATTGTCTTTTACATGCACGTGTAAGTACCTGGAAGCTGCCTTTCGTCTTGTTCTTCCATCTGGCAGAATTTCAGGCTCATTCTCTTCCTATAGTACATGTATACATGTACATGTACGCAAGTGTCATATCAAACAGAATGTCATACTTGAGTATTGAATAAACAGATGGCAAGAGTATCAATCTCAATTGTACTGGATCATTTGTCAAAAAAGATACCTCAATAAAGAGCTTGACCTAAACAGGGTTAAGTTAATAAACATCTAAAAATCAATTAATATAATTTTGCCCTGTTCGTTACAATCAGAAATGACAGTACAGGACTTCAGAATGTCACATACGGGAACTTGGAGTAATCAATTGTAAAATCTGAGAATGGCTAGGACTGTCTGACAGAGATCCCATCTGAACGTCCAAGACAGAAAGAAACACAACGAGGCCAGATAAAGGCCAGCTGTGAGACTGAAAGATTGGGGAAAAATAATACCCAATTTTGCAGGCTCAAAAGACTCAGGGTACCATCAGCAACTCAGACTGCATGGTCTATGGCCATGGCTCCTACATCACAGAAAGTGTAAATGAGCCTTAAAATTTTCAGAGAGGGTTACTTAATAGGTGTAGAAATTAGGTAAGATCTGGCACAGACAAAGATTTGTGCAAGATACAAGAGGAAGGGAACTACTGTTGCCCCAAAATTCCACATTTCCCAGCTCTCTCTTAAACAGCATTATTCTACATTGAACTCACTATCTCTTTTCTGATTGGCTGAAAATGTACAGTGATTATTTCGACATCAGTACCTGTGATGTTGTAGCTGCGGACTACAATAATCATGTCAAGGACACTCACGGTCATGGGAAATCATGTTGTGTATGACCGTGGTGCATGGTGCAAGGGTAACAGGCTGGAAGGTAACTTTTTAATCCACTTGCAAAGTCTTGCCAGTAAGAATTTTTCCACTAGCAAACTGGTGAAACCACTAGCAAATTCTTTCCAAATGTTTGGGAGATCTGCATGATTCTAACTTGCACACGTTTCCTAGTTGATATATTTCTCACTCGCAGATTATCAAAATAACTCACATTTTGCGAGTTTGCGAGAGTTAATTTCGAGCCCTGGGGTAATTGTGTCAAGTTTGCACACTTTGCATTGCTTGCTGTCAGCGATGAAACAAAAAATAGGTTGATAAATAACCCCTACCTCGATCTTGATTATGGTATTATGGATACACAAAATCCTCATCCAATAATTGTTTAAATTCATGCAACAGTCAGGTTTTTTACCCAGGTCTTGGCTTCAACCTAGATCCCTTATTTTACTTATAAACAGGATCATATGATATCTAATGTTTTCTCACTGTACCTCGTTCTTATCTTCTAAATTATCACAGCTGTCGAGTGTCGACTCACTCTAGGTACGAAAACAAAATTATATTTCATTCAGGTTAGTCGAGATAGTAAAATAATATTGCATTCTACTGTACATGGTTAATCTAATATTGACACTCAGGTTTACCTAATTAACACTCTTTACTGTAGTCAAGGGGGGAAGTTTCTAAAGAAACTGTGGTGCTGCGTTGGTGGGAGTATTTACAAGATAATTTGGTTTTATCAACTTAGTTGATAATGTGAATTGGCCACTGTAAAGAGATTGGGAAGCTGATGTTTCGAGTGCTAGCTCTTCGTCGGAGCAAATCTCTCTACGGTGGCCAATTCACATTATCAACTTTACTGTAGTCAGCCTAGCTGATAAGGGACAACTTTCATCAGAATGTACTATAAGCTTAGGATGACACCAATTAAAATTTACATCAGTCTTATTCACCGCTGTCTATTAAAATTAGTAATTAAAAAGAACAAAGTGTACAATCTTAATGGTCCCTGGTAGTTATAGCTATAGAAAACATTTATCTTGCCAACCACCCAGTTTTGGACTGCCTTAACTAACAAGTAGTTCCTGTATTTTAAACACAACTAAGTGCCAAATTGAGCTGGAGTGGGGACTCCCTAGCAGGCTTAAGGGCACTCGATTCAAATTGCCCTTAACTGAAGGGAACTTTTGATAAATACCCGACACGTACCCAAAACCAAGGCAAAGCCCCCCTGTGTTACTGTATACATATTAATGAACTCACCTAAAACCCT
>CM042758.1:14045401-14072761 GCA_022496165.2 Catalaphyllia jardinei | reverse complement strand
TATTTTTGGTTTAATTTTTGTTAAACTGGTCAGTTTAAATTTTTCAAACTGGTTCATACTTTTCAAACTTGGTTGAAATTTTTGAGTAGAATGTGAGCATGTGTCTCCGTAATTTGGGTTAAGCACTCAAGTTAGTGATTGGGCCTACGCACTTATTTTGAATGGTTAGCTTTGATGTTAGGCTGGGAACTTTGCATATGACTTAGTAGTTTGGGTTGAGCTCTCAGCTTAGTGATTAGGCCTAACCACTTATTTGGAATTGGTTAGCTTCTTAGTAATACATGTAAGACAAAGTTCATGTATGAATAAATTAAAATGTATATAATTATGTATTTTTGAATAAATTAAATTTATATGAGAGGGGCTTGGGGTGATGAACTGATAATTAAAACAAGTATGAGAGCATTCATTGCTTTCATGGTCAAGTGGTAATGACAGTGGGAAGCAGATCCAGAGGTTGGTGGTTCAAATCCCGGAGAGTATGAGATAAAAAGGAAAAAAAGTGAAACTTACTGTTAATTAGTATTCACGCGTAATGGGGATTTGGGGGAAGGGGTAGAGTAGCTGGGGGATAAAATAAACCAGGCGGAACTCAGCGAGAATAGGAGACTAAGAGATTTTTTATAGATAGTTGACAAAAAAAACTTAACTCAGTTTGAAATATCCTAACTGCTTTAACAAAATTTAAACTGGTTTACAAAATTTAATTAAAACCAAAAACAAAAACAAACCACAACATACACATCCAAAGTAATAAACACAGCTGCAATAATAATAAAAGGTTATATTTGATATTTACCTCAGTGTGCTTGGCTTGCATGTGATATTTAAGCCCCATAGAAGACATATATACTTTTTCACATATCTCACATGTAAACTTTTCTCTGTCTTCCTCTTTCACTCCACATATTTTTTGATGTGCAAGATATCCAGCGGCTGTGGAAAACTTTGCTCTGCATCCTTCATTTTGACAAATCAATGTTCTTCCATATTTCGTAAGCCTCTTAAGCCTGGTGACCTGAAAAAAAAATTGTTTCAAACCATTTATTTATAACTTTTTATGTTTTAAACAATTCTGATTTATTACTTGCAACATAATAAAAATAACCTTTCTGACTTGTTTGATTACATCATGTTACATGTATGTCAATGCATGTTCAACGCTTTGATAAAATTATATATTAAGCGGTGCACTTGTTTTCATCTAGCTACATGTACAGGACTAACTGAATGACTCTACAAGTGTAGCCGATATATTGTGACAACCTTTCTGCAGTATAATAATTTACAGCGGTTATCAATCACACGCGACCTTCAGCACAAAAAAAGTCTAGACAAAACTTAAGTTCTGGTTGACGTCAATCATCTCCGCCTCCTTGCCGACTTATTATTTACTAAAGAAAATAAGTGAAACCTTGCAGTGGTCCACTCGTAAAAATAATCATTTTACTTTCGGCATGTAAGGCTAGCTCCGGCTAGCTCACTAACTACATCCTTGAAATCTATAAATGAAAACAGGTGTTTGTTGGGTTTTAACGGCCCTCCGCATGCATGAATAACCCCAAGAGTAAGAAAATCTACACGCAAACAAATTATTTCTACGCGTATTCGTCCTGGAATCACAGGCGGACTGAACAAGATGTAACGTTTTGAAAACCTTATAATAAGGTAATAATTTATAAGTTTTATAGAATGGAGTATTGTTCAGTCCGTAGCCCCAAGAAAAATACATGCAGAAATAATTTGTTTGCGTGTATATTTGCTTGCTCTCGAGGTCATTCATGCATGTGAAGGGCCGTTAAAACCCGACGAACGCCTGTTTTCATTTATAGATTTTAAGGATGTAGTTACTGAGCTAGCTGGAGCTAGCCTTACATGTACATGCCGAAAGTAAAATGATTATGTTTACGAGTGGACCGCTGCAAGGTTTCACTTATTTTTTCAGGTAAATTTTGTATAGTAATGTATACAGTTGGCAAGGAGATGGAAATGATTGACGTCCACCAAAACTTAAGTTTTGTCTAGACTTTTTTTGCGCTGAACGTCGCATGTGATTGATAACCGCTGTAACAAAACTTGCTTTAATTTCAACAATGCAAACTTTTTAACACCAACACCACCTACTACTAACTATACCAACTTATACTTACAATACTGACATATTTGCTTACAATAAAACAATATGTCAAGCAATACAGCCTCTACATGTACTTACAACATTACTAAACAAAACTAAACAAACAATCATGTCATTTGTTACTTATGATACTATAACTACATTATACAAAAGCCATCAATTACGGTCAATGAAACAGCAACAACAACAGAGTGCTCTAAAGAGTAACAAGGCCTCAAATCTTCTTTTTGTCCGTCTTGTCAGCTTGTTCTTTAAAAATGTGAAGTAGGTATTAAAGCGGAAGGGGTCTTCATTTTTGCCAAAAATATAATTTCTGGCTGTGAGCAAACAGTAGATGATGCCTAAAAACTGGACTGTTTTCTGGGATGAAAAGCATATAGAATATGATACACGTTGCTGGAGCCTGATTTGCATGTTATTTCTACACTTCGACCAAGAAATAAAATCATTTCAAAATACATACTTAATTACTAAAATCACAATCAGCAAAGAGATGCACCGATGTTTGACTTCCACCGCAAAAGGTAACATTTTGTCATTATCGGTTATCTTGTCCCTAAAGAGCCTGCTTTTTGTATACAGAATATTGTGGTTAATCTTAAATTGAAAAACAGACAATCTGACATCAAGAGTGAGTATGAAAGGAAGCTTGCAAATATGAGAAATTTCATCCGCAGTAAAAACCTGCCTTTTCAACTTTGCCACTGAGGTGGGCTTCTTAAAATGCTTTTTGTCAGTACATTTCTAGTAAGCATCTTACATGAAGCATTTTGTAGATCAATAATCTTATTTTCGCAGTCATAAATGTCATTCTCCTCATAGTTGTTCTTTAGTTTCTTTTTCCAGCTCTTAGGAATAGCGTTTTAAAGCCCTAAATACTGTAAAAAGTAAGTTTTAATACTGGAAGTATGTTGGAAAGCATCAAGAGTCATAAAATTACCATCCTCAGTTATCAGATCTTTTTTGTATTTAATGCCGGCTTCATACTACCATATTCTCTAGTATTGTGTTGTGCATACTTACTGCATATGATTTCACACATGATAAGTGTGAGTGTTAAAAAATGGTGGCTTTTTCTTTAAGGCTGGATATCGCCAGAGGGGTAAATCATCATTTTCTCGAAAACGAGTAAGAAGAGCCATCATTTTTCTCTGTTGTTTTGAACAGAGTAATACATTTCTTCATGTAAAAAATAAATAAATAAATATGGACCAACGAATTCTCAGTGTAAAACAATAAACAATCATCGAAAACGTGAATCTAGCAAGCGATCATCACAGACTATAATTATTATTAGTAATAACTTACTAATCGCTGTTAATGTACAGTAGCCTTGTAAGAAATGTGTTCCGCGCACACACTACAGCATAATGCTAGAAGTTAAATTACTAAATATGCACCCTTTATTTGTTTAGTTACATGTACTGTGTGGTCCCAAAAACCACCCATCCCCACCCCAAGGAGGGATGTTGCAAATTTCCAGGAGGGGGACGAGTCTCAAGAGCCAGCATTTTTGAAGGAAAGTATCAACTAACACTGGAAAGTCCAGAGGTACAGGTCTATGCACAGCTCAAAATAAAAGAACCCTCTGTGTGAGGGGTGTATTTCTGGAACAACGCAACCCCAGAAATTGCAATCTGCATCTCAAAAAGATACATGACTGTAGTTGTATGCCTGAATTAAGTTTGCCTACCCGGAGTTTACTCAGTCAGAAGTTTATAGCCTGACTGTGTAGCAAGCATTCCATAGACTGAAGTAGGAGAACAAGCAACAAGCATTTTCCACATTCTGGTTGTGCAAAAATTGGGGTACAAGCAAAACTTGATGGACCTGAGGATGGTGGCCCTGGCCATAATCCACTGCTTCATTGGATTTTTGTTTGAATGTTGGTTTGTTGCTTTTGCTTTGTCTCCAATTATCAAGTGGCCAGAATGTGGAAAAAGCTGACAATAAATTTCCTTGAACAGGAATGCACCATAAGGCTATCGCACAAATGGCACACTAAGAGGAGAGATCGGATGAATTTTCACAAAGAGAAAATAATGGAAAATCTTAAGCAAATAAACTATTACTAATTCATTGTGTATAGTGGCTATACTATACTGTAAGTACTGTCAGGAGTGGCTTGCACAGCTACAGTAATACATGTAGTTCTGCATTAAGTAGGCCGAGTAATTTTTGTAATTTGTGGTTTAACAATAGTGTACATGATTGTATGGAATTGTACAAGTTCCGCAAGTACCTTTACGTAGATAATAGTACTTAGCAGTAATGAAATATGAAAAAAAAAATTATAATAATATTATAAAATAAAAAAAATGCTGGTGTAAATGGCATCCTAAGGGCTAAGAGACCGTCTGAGATACTATAACTGGGTGGTTATACCCAAAACAATAATTAACCTTCATTACATCATTCAATTAAAGGTTCCACTAGTCTGACACTTCTTTCTTGGGAGGAGAACTGACATTTTTTGACAAGCAAACACTAACTTTAAATATATTTGATTAAGTAAAAATAATTTCTGTTATGGTACTCGATCAGTAGCTATATAAAATTTATAGTTACTGTCATTTTCAAGGTCAGACTAATACGGTACATAATCAGGTGTACAGATCAGAATGCCAGCATACAGGTACCTCAGAGTCTGAAGTAGCAGCTGAAGCAGCAGCTTTCCTCTGTCGGAACAAAACAAAACAAATTTGTCAAACAACCACTTCATGATGATACTTCTCATATAATCATATATAACTATCATCTACAGTACTAGTGTAGATACATGTACATCCTCTAATTTCATACATGTTGTTTGCAAAGGGTTACAATTAATTACTAAACAAACTTTTATTACACATAATTTAATGTACTGAAAGAAATGTTTGGGTTTCTCTGATATTTAAAGTTTAAACTGATAGTTTAAATTACTCAGTCACCAACAATGACTGTTCGTTTCAGAACTATGTACATTACCCTAATGCAGACGATCACACAAGACAATCTATTACGGCAGGTAACATTTAGAAAATGCATTTGTTGATGCTACTGTGATTGTTTTTTTATCATCTTTCTTCAAACGTTTGCCTTTCCAAATACATGTATAAGTGCCCTTTGGCACTCCCCTTCTATTCCATACCCCTCAAAACAACTTACCTCCTACCAGACTAAGTATTAAAAGATACTCTTTTTCGTTGTTTTGTTTGCTTGTAAAATGGTGCGCTGAGGTGTAAATCATTTTGCAGCTCAATCTTGACAGGTAAATCAGTTTCAATTCAGGTCACACAAAAGTCATGTTTTTTTTTATTCCCTCTAATCCAATTGGGTTCAAACAAATAAACTATGAACTAACAGTTTTATTCCTCCAATATCATGCTCAGGTGTCCATTCAGAGTAGCTGGCGCAACTTTTCAAAACAGCCAGTGAAACACACCATTTGTCGGTTTATTTTGACTACCCTGTGTTGCGGGCCTCTCTCAATGCCATCTGATGACTACTGTGTACTTCAAATGTTGTTAAAAAATACCAGTCTTTATACATAATTCCTGGCATCACTCTCCTAACTAATAATTTTTATAATTATTATGGAAGAAAGTGTTTACACTAACGTGACTTGTATTATTAACTTGGTTTCAATTTCTTTTCTTTTTTTTTTTTTAAAAAAAAAAAAAAGTTTAAATTTTTCAAACAGAGTTGAAATTTTCAAACCAGTTTAATTTTCAATTATTTTGAACAGAATGTGAACATTTATCTTAGTAATTTGGGTTAAGTACTCAAGTTAGTGATTAGGCCTGAGCACTCATTGATAATGGTTAGCTTTGATGTTAGCCTGGGAACCTGTATATGACTTAGTACAATGTAGCTTGGGTTGAGCTCTCAGGTTAGTGATTAGGCCTAACCACTTATTTGGAATTGGTTAGCTTCTTAGTAATTAAGATTAAGTTCATGTAAAAAAAAAATAAAATTTATATGTGTTTATTATATAGACACGAGTGTTTTACTGGAAAATATACCACTCTTAAAATTCAAAAAAACTACACCCGGGACCCGAGTGGTTTATTTTCCATAATCTCACACTGACATGAGTTTATCAATGATTTTATTGATATCAAGTCTTGTAAATTGTACTTAAATTTGTTGGTGTATCATCCAAACATTTTCGGGTCTTCCTCAAAAGTCTTCGGAAATCTTCGGAATATCTTTGGAAATTTTCAGAAATTCTGGAAAAATGTTCAGAAACATTCATCTGGCCTTCGGAACAATTTTGGAAAATCTTCAGAAATCTTTGGAAGGTGGTCGGAAATCTTCGGAAAATCATAAAAAACGCTGTCATCAATATGTCTATATAATAAAAAGAACATTACATGTAGCTCACAGATATGAATTTTATGTTCTCGTGGCAAGAACAATATCTCACTCGTTTCGTGCTCCACTCACTTGTGAGATATTGTTCTCCCCACTCGAACATAAAATTCATATCTTCTCGCCACCATGTAATATCAATCAATTAAAATTTATATGAGAGGAGCTTGGGGTGATGAACTGATAATTTAAAAAAGTATAAATCGCTCTTGTATCCACTGCTTTCATGGTCAAGTGGTAATGACAATAGGAAACAGCCCTAGAGCTTGGTGGTTCAAATCCTGGTGAGTACCGGTATGCGAAAAAAAGAAAAAAAGGAAATAAACCTGCTGTTAATTAGTATTCAAGCTTAATGGGGACAAACAAACCACAATGCAAATAAAAACAAATACCTTTTCCCCTGGTTTTCTTCTCTCCTTGACAACTGCCTTTCCATCATCATCTACATACAAACAGGTCAACCATCAAATGAAAGATTGTGCAATGCATGACCTTGCAGTGTGACACCAGTCTTAGTCTAGTTGCAAAAAAAGTTAAAAGAACTTAATGAAAGTTCTCACTTATTTTGGATTAGCTTAACTCAACTTTTGGGCTTGGCCAAATATATGTATATTTTAAGTGATTTTTGCAGTTGAATAGTTGGCTTGGAGTATTCTTACTGATCTCCTCCCAAAACCCTCAAATCATTAGTCAGATTGTTTTCAGCTAGTATTCAGTTTACTGGATGTCACTGGCATTTATATTAAGGCAGGAGGAAATTCACAATGTATGCACCAAATCATACCATTACCATTATCCTTGACATTGCCATCTTCATTGTCATTATCATTCGCTTCATAATCAACATTTTCCGCATTATCCTCATGAACATCATTAGTTTCATCATCAGCATTATCACTGTTGCCATCTTCATTTCCATTATTTCCTCTTCCTGTATCACATTCGTTCTCAGCTGTATGGCTTTTTTGCTTTCTAGCAGGTTTCTTCCCATGTGTTTTCTCAAAATCAGAATCTCTTACAGAGTCATCAATAACATTTTCATCACAGACAATTTTTGGTTTCCTTCCTCTCCTTTTAGGACTATTTCTGTTCACTCTTTTACGTTTTCTTTTGTTTTCTTCTGCATCATGATACAAATTTAAATTTATCCGTGGAGTGCGCACTCTTGTGGAAGCTCTCCTTGGAGTGACAGTATTGTCTGAGCAACCATTATCCAGTTTTAAAGCTTCAGGATTATCAGCAGTGTTAATAACTGTTTGAGTCTCACTGATGACTTCCCCCCGGCCATTTGCACTGTCCAAGAGAGAATTTTTAATTTGGTCAGCCCTTTTTGGTCTGCCCCTCTTTCTCTTTGGAACAACTGCTGTCTGAGTTTGATTAACTTCGCTTTCACTTGCTTTCAATCCTTTAGTAGCTGAACTGTCATCTACTTCAGTACAAGAAATTTTTGTCATAATTTGCCTTGTTGATTGGTTTGTAGAGTTTGCAGAGGAAAGGTGGAGTGAATCATTTTCCCTTGACCTGCATGTACATAAACAAAATACTAAATTAATGAATTAATGGACCAATGCAGACATCAGATTACCACTTCCTAATATTAACTTCTTAGACAAAACAGATGTGCCGATTACCACTATTAACTCCCTAGACAAAACCTCTTTCCTGGCATCACATCAAGTTATCAGGAGTCAACTGTAGTTATAAATGAACTTTTATTTTGAACAAGTTTAATGTTGGTTGGTACAAAAAAAATGCAGCCTCCCTCCCCCCCCCCCCCACACCCCCCTTCTTCTGGACACCCTTTTGGATTCCCTTTTGAGGTCAAGAAGGTAAATCCAGATCAGGAGGGTTCACGTTTTGTACCAACCTACAAGCAAATAAGACAGTGGAGTTTACCTTGTTGGAGATAATAATGGACTGTGCAGTGGACTTCCTTCCTCGCTACCTGAATGGTCAGCTATTCTGTGTTGTCGCAAATTAACCCGCGACTGAAACAACTGATTGCACTGTTCACATTTAAACTTTCCTTCTGGCACAGATTGGTGGTTTGCCCGTCTCAAGTGATATTTTAGCCCCCAGAGAGATTTGAAGTCTTGATTACACCCTTGGACAGGGCATATAACTGTTCCATTTTGTGCAAGTTGTTCTTTTAGTTCTGCCAAATTCAGATTTATTGGTAGATCATCGGAATCTGCTGCTAGTGACATCACAAGAACTGGTCAATCTAAAAATATATTAGAACAAAAACATGTGTTGGAAATTTAATATATGTACAGATAGAGATATGGAGTATGCATTTAAATTGCACCTGATCCCAAAATATTTTTTTTCGCTTAAATATGTTTAAAACGCATTGCCCCTTTTTTTCTCTTTTTTAACCCTAATCTTGATTTTTACAGGCTGTAAGTTACAAAATCTGGCCACGATCTGTTCCACAACCGAGCAAGTAAGGAATATGGGTCTCTTCCTGGTTTGACATCACAAACTTCTTTGCATGCAAGTTTACAAAGACTTACTACAATGTAAATCCCTCTGTGACGTCAAACCGGTTGTGGGACAGATGATGGCTAGGTTTTGTAACTTTTACAGCCTACAAAAAAGTCAAGTTTTAGTTTGAAAAGGCGCAGTGCGTCTCGAATAGGTGCAAACATTTATTTAAGCGAAAAAAGTACTTTGAGGTTAGGTGCACTTTAAGAATGATGAGAAGTAGCTAGGTAGTGGATAAAAGAAAGAGGGGGCTAGTTGTCTGAAGATCGGGGCTAATTGCATACTTGTCCAATACTCTGACAAATTTATGCATAGCATTGGATTGTATATTTCTATTGTTTTGCGTCGTTCTCAACTGTATTGTATTGTTAATCTATTCAATTTGTTTATCTATTGTTATGTGGATATAATACAATACAATGCTAACTGAATTTGTCGGAGTATTGGACAACCCTCGCTAATTGTCCAGGGGGCGAGTTGTCCGAATACCGAAGTACCAAGCCCACCCAAGTACAAACATAAATTAGACTAAAGCCGGTTTCGAAACAGAAACAAAAGGAAGCAGCGCCCGATGTCCTGTTCGCCCGGAGTTGTTTTGCCCAGACTGAGAGTCGATTTGCCCAGAGTATGAAGTCTTTTCGCCTGAGTCTTTTTCTACTGGATTTAAGAATAAGAGAATTAAGTCAACTGGGCATGAAGTTCAAGATTTTTTTCTGATCGATCAAATGATGAGTCTAACACAAATAAATAGGCGAAAAAGGTGTGTGAATCTTCCTCGTTCTAAAAAGGCGCCCACAAACATAAGAATAAGGGCGGACTCCTAGTCCGGGCGAAAGGACTTTATAATTCCGGGCGAAAACGACCGTACAGTGTATTAATTCAAAATGGCGGAACCAAGCAGTCAAGTGCATGCATCGCTTTTTCGAATGAAAACAGGGTTTATATTCCAGTTAAATAGCAGTGAATGAAATAATTTAGCATCGATCAAAAGGAGATGTTTGTCTTTGGTGAAATTGAACGGATAGTGGAGGTTTCAAATTCTTTTTTCAATTGAATAAGCAAAGTTTATAGTTTCAACTCCTTGATATATATTCCTCGCAGTCTTTTCAAGAAAAGTGCTTCGAACTCTTAAAATAAATTTCTTTTACAAATTAAATTAAGATGAATCATTGCAAAAGTGCATTAAAAAAGGTTTTGACGAAAGAAATAAAATAGTTCGCACGAACCCGTGCTCACCAGGATTCGAACCAAGGGCCCCTTTCTTCCAAATCACGCTTCAAGCAAGTTTGGACGATTTACCACTTCGCTGCTGGGTCATTCCCGCCAAAAAGTATGTTAACGAAATTTGATGGATGCTTTGATTGCCTGTTAGGCTCAAAAGAGAGAAAAATTAATTCAATCACGATAAAACGTACCTAACTTTGCTCGACTCATCTCCAGCAAATGGCGTCCATCTTTAGTGTACTCACCGGCGGAGGAAACCTGAGCACGAACAAAACTAATCTTACGGCAGCTTCCGGCTCCTGTGATTTTACTTCCGGCAGGAGAACGAGGTTCTTATCGTTTCGGCGTACGATCCGAGTTGGTTACCAGGGAAAATCGAATATGGCGCCCAAAACAAAAAAAGAGTACGGGTCGGGATGGAGTTATGATTGACTTCTAGAACACAACGTCAAGGCTACAGTCTTTTGATGACTTTTTTAAGAACATGGATGGAATTTACGAAGTCTCGTCGTCAGAGAAAGTCAAATCCTTGGAAGAAGATCTCAAGAAGGAGTTGAAGGAATTACAAAATGAAGTCGAAGAGGGAAATTTTTTGAGCTCGGTGCCAAAGGCATTCGGGTGAGTCATTCGCGACTAGTTTTATTCCTTTTCCTAGTTGACTTTTGTGCATTTAAAGTTATTTTCATTTAACTTTTGCTTGATCTTGGCAATGAAAAAAGTTTGACGAAGTCTCATAAGCTGCATGACTATTGGGCATGCTTTGCTGGGTCCCGGCCCTATAATTTAATTATTAATTTTAGCTTCCATGTATCTTTAACAATTTACAATTTGAGATCAGACGTTCCAAAGTGGCTCATTTGAGCTCGCATGCTAAAATACAGTTCTAATCTTTATCGTATGAAAGGTCAGTATTGAACGTAGACGGCAGATAGGAGACAACTGCAATCTGCAGAGACACGGTTGCCATTGCTATTATTTATGCAGGGCTTAACTAATCGATATTTTCGATTCTCGATAGAAATCGATCGTAATCGATTGTAATCGATACTAATTAATCAATTAATATCGAAAATCGATAGAAATTGATCATTCACGTCTTTGTGACTATCGATTTTTATTGATTTCGGTAATTAGCTATCGATTTTATCAATTTGTTCGACAAATATTGAAAAAGAAATGGACAAAGATTTTCTTTCATAATGTTCGCAGTTTTGCACTAGAATGAGTCACAACACACTCGAACCAATATAATACAGAGTAGTCCAAACTGAACTGATAAGCATTCTCTCTACACTTTATTTAAGATTGACTATAGGATTTTTATTGCTAAAATTTTGAAAAGAATTAAAGCATAAAAACCACAACTGTTACGAAACTGTCGTTTCCTCTTTCACAATTAAAGTCATGTTTCTTGTTAGGATATCTCGAGTCCTCTTCTCGTTCTGTTTCATAATACAACATTAACATCTTCCAAACTATAAACAACTGAAGGCAGCCGTAACGCAACTATCATTTCCGACTTCGCAAAGTAACCTGAAGTATCGCTTCCTGCAATACATCATTCACGAGTCCTATTCTTGTCCTGTTTCAATTATAAACATGAACCTCAAAACTATAATGTCAAACAAAGCTATCTACATTGCATTTGAAGCTTGGCAAGGCAGATTTACAATGGAAAGGCCAGAAAGCATTATTTTCTAAATTTACTTTGGCGGATAACCAGCAGAATAATAGCTCAATCCAAAGACGAAAGAACTCAGCCTCTCGTTGTTCAATAATCATAAGTACAGCAAGGATAGAAAACACAGTACACAGCACCATAGGACTGCTGGCCAGGGCTAAAATCTGCTGAGATATTGCTTTTAACAGCTTTAAAGCGGTGATCCTGGTGAAAAAAAAGCCATTAGTCTCTTTATATCGGGAGATAATGTAATCACGTGGTATCACTATCACGGAACGGAACTTGATAATTGATTCTTACCAGCTACGTCTGGATTGCAGTGCTTACAGATATGTAGGTTGTGTGGTAAATAATTCTTTTTGATATTCCCTGTTGAATATTGTTGTTATAATAATGGTAATGTATAATACAATCATGTACAATGCTACATGACTGTACAGTTAATACTATATGGAGATTTTTGCTCTTATTTTTGCAGGTCTGTCCCTTTGCCAAAGGATGTCGATCATTTTAAGAGGGAGAGGAAGTTGGCCATTAGCAAGAGTCTTCAGGTGTGTTGTATTTAAAATGCTTGGTAGGGGGTAGAGGGGGGTAGGGGTCATTAAAGTCCATGTATTGGTGAGTCACAGACAGACAGACAGACAGACACATGTCTTATACAATAAATAGTATATCAACCACAATTTCCAAATAACTAAAAATTATAAAAACAAGTAATTAATTAATCAAGTCCTAGAGTATTTACTTTTGCCATCTTCCCCTTTCCTTTTTTCAAAGCATTCAAATATATGTTTTGCTATTAGTTTTTGTATTCCAACATTTCCGCTAGGGGGATTTATTAGAAACATGAATATTCTGTTAGGTGACATTCTGCGTATTTTTATTCTACATTCGTTTTCCAAATAATCTAGTAACAAACATCATTTTTCCTGGTAAACAGGGCATTATTTAGAAATTGGTATTATTTTGTCCTCCATTTCTATTTTACAAATTGGGCAAGTTCTTTCTGCAGGTTTCTTGAATGGTCTTGAATAACGCCCTGTCTCTAATGGCTAATTTGTGGTTGCTAAGTTGCAGTTTTGTTAGAGCTATTCTATTCACTTTGACTTACATCTGTACATTTGTAAGTCAAACCCCCGATTTTGGAAGCATGTACATTTACTTCATAATCTCAGCCAGAGCCCTCTTCAGACTATTAATAATAAAAAAATCAAATGAATGCAAAATTAGAAACCAGTTCTCAGATATCAACCCAGTGATACCTGCACAAAATTGTACATGCCACATCCAAAACTAAGTACAAAAATAACCCATACATGTACACTTATGACTGTGTAATCACCACGGACACATGATCAGGACTCAGGTGTTAAGATGGAATAAAATTTTTAAAATACCATGTATATCAACAAAAAAAAACTGTGGAAGCGAAGTTATAATTGTAGTTTAATTTTGTGGCCCATCAAAATCTGCCTTTGAAATATTTCTGGAGAATGAAGTGCAAATCGACAAAAACAATTATGGAACGATGATTTTGATGACAATCGGCCGAAAAAACGATTTACGTCAGCCTTTTTGCATGAAGGCCTTCAATTGTAAACCTTGATTTGGTCACACATCGTACACATGCAGTTATAGTGGTCATGCAACATATTTTTCAAAACACCTGTTTGCCCAATGCCACCGAAATGTTTCAGGGGAGGAATATGTCAATAAAGTCAAACGCTTTGTCTCTGTAGTTTTTAAATGTAGTAAATTGTTTTTAATTTGTCACAAATTGTTTCATGAGCAACATTGTTCAGTCATACTATAAAGCACTCTTAACTTTGCTATCCACGGTTACATTAATTATGCTTCAAGACATTATTAGACAATTGGCATCAAATAGACTTTGCTAACTTGAGAAAACTGTTAACTACATGGATTGGATAACGGTCATTAAGTTTTTGCCTTGTACCACGGCCTCGCAGTTGGGAAAAATTTTTACCAATTTCATTCAAGACATTTGATTTTGGTCACTTAAGTTTTACATTTTACTTTGTCCTAGAAAAAAATATTTGACATATTGTTTGAACACTTTTTCTCATGAACTGTCTGCTAAACACAACATCTGAAGCTTGCTGTCAAAAAAAAAATGAAAACAAAACAACCAACATTGTTATGTATGTCATGTAGCTGGCGTTTTTCCCACTACATTCATTGGCTAGTTCATGGTCACATAACATCTAACAGTCAAACTGTTTCCCGCCAAATGCCATGAGCGGGCAACATTGCAAAAACTGTGATGTCAAACGGAAAACAGTTCACTGTTACCCGCGAAATGTTGACCGCTGTTGCTGGAATCTCAGCGTGTTTTTCAAAATTATTTGCTTTTGTTTTGTTTTGCTATATAACAAGTCACTTAATGATTGGTCCCTTGGGGAACAGTGAATTTTGTTTCCCTGGAATCCCAATGTTTCCCTCTACTTTGTCTCGGGAAACATTGAGATTCTCGGGAAACAAAATTCACTGTTCCCCTCAGGACCAGTCATTTAGTGTTAATTGTTTTGCCACTCATGTCTACTTTGCACTCGCCCATCGGGCAGCCTGTGAGAAGTACACACTAGCCCGTCTGCTCATTTCACTAGTCCCAGGCTATCAGACAGACTTTTTGTCGTGTCCTAATTCTGCCTTGATAACCTCTTTGTAACTACACTGTAGCTTATTTATTTATTTATTTATTTAATATGGCATATTTAGCTGTCATAAAGTACAAAGCTATGTATTTAATTTACAGGTGCGCGAGGCTCAACCCTTGATAATACAGTCCGACGTGATGCATGAAGAGATGACCAGCTGTTGCCAAGTGGAATATACTGCAAAAAGCATTCCACTCCTGCTTCATCAGGTCAGTTTGAAAAAGAGGAAAGTCACATTAAAGTCACTTGAGAAATTCAGCATGCCCTGTACAATTATGCTGGCTCAAAGTCAAGTCTTGATGAGAGTTGATATTAGTCTAGTGCCAGGGAAATGTAGATTGGTGGGAGGTTGCTTGATTGACTTTGGTCATTTCAAGAACCTAGTGAGACGATACTTCCCACTTTGGCATGTACATATTTATGAATTTGACAGGGAGGGGGGAAGGGGTGGCATGGGTGGAAAGCTTCTCCTCTTTTGGAAATGAGCTCTATAAAGATAAAAATATTTTATTAAATATATACATGTACATGTATCTGGAAATAAAGTTTGCAAACATTCTTGGCAGGTACTTGTACCTGATGATTAATTTCTACCTTGGGGCATTATTAGACTTAAGACTACTGTCAGTACATGTTATTTCTGGTGTAACAGTTTTCAATTAGTTTTAGATTCTAAAAGAATATTGCAATATTTTCTTGGCATGTCCCATAGATTCTGAATGTACCACCCAATTCCGCCTCTCCTGTACTGAAAAATCCTTGATCAGCCCCTGACTGTACATCAGGGCTTAAAAAGAGCCATCCAGTTGCCTGGGAATCTGAGTAGATTTTCTTGCTGGACAAGTAATGCTACAATTCTCATTTACCCAATGGGAAAGGGCTCAGGTACATGACTGTATGTGATTGGTCAAGAAAATCAATAAAGAACAAACTAAAACTCATCAAGGACAAGTAAAATTTGATAGCCACTGGTCTGAATGGCAAGCTTGAGTTCACTGTTTTTTTGTTTTGTTTTTTTGTTTTTTTTTTTTTGAAAAGTCCTGGCCATGTAGTGCTCACTGCTAACTTGCTGTATGCCACTTTTTTGTCAAATGTTGTAAAAGTGCTCACTGGCATACTAACTTTTTTGGTTATTTTTTGAATTCAATCTCCAGTTTTTTGTGGACAGGATAGAACACTTAGTTCAGTGCAAACACATGCACATGCTACGATGGGCTCGCTTCTGTGAACACACAAAAGCCATTGAAAACCTCTATCCTATATACCAGAAACGGCTCAGGTATGACAAAAATAATATGAATTTTGTATTGTATTCAAATTTTGTATTGTATTCAAAATTTCAAAAGCCAGCATGCTTCGTTTGGCTTTTGTTGTATATATATAATTATGTGTACTGTACGGAGGGTTTTTTATGCCTGCTGGTCTTCATGTTTGCTGTGAGTGTCCGTGGTGTACATCTAGAGATGTATGGACACTGGAAACTGTTTTTTTTTTTTCTGCTGAACGTGCAGTTTAGTTCTTGTCAGGAGCCAATACTAGGAGCCTGCAACTGCCATAATAAGCCATTGCAATGGCATATTTACAGACCAGTCTATTTTTAGACATTTTTCACACAAAATAGGCCAGTTCTAGTCTATATACGCATGCTTCGGTGAGGATAAAACAATGCGACCTCACGTGAACATGTCGATATCGTGTCGAAATGTCAACATTAGTGCATGCTTGTGATTGTGATTGGTCTCTGAGGTTCCTATGCAGATCCGATTTCGAGATAAATTCAAACTAAAAATAGTTCGGTCTGAGAAAACGTGTGACAGGAATATGGGGTAGTTGCAGGCTCCTAGTGATGGGCTCCTGTTCTCATGATTTGGATCTTAAGTCTGATGGACTACTTCAGTTTATTATTAAACCATCAGCTTAACCTGTTTAACTTACATGTAGCTAACCAGAAAACTATTGTTGAAAATGTTATTTTTTTGATTATTAATAGAAGATATATCCTCTTTCTCTTTTTTTGCCAGTTATATCATGGAAGAATATCAAGACTGCCTAAAACGAGCAAGGCGATTGGCTGTGGCATGTGAAGCAACACTTACTGGAAGTGATTCAGCAATGAGTGTAGTCACAATGGAAGACTTATTGATTTACACTCGATGGTTAATCTGTATGCTGCATTCAGTCAAGGCTATGCATGCACTCCTCAGGGTGAGTATAAAACTGTGTCTTAAGGTTGGGAGGATTGGTCAAACTCCAGTATTTACAGTGGGACAGCAGCAAATAATCTGGGCTGGAAACCGAACCAGCCTGATTTTCCTTTTGGACAGAAAACAGTCTGACTTAGTGGTCGTGTTGGTGACAGTGGCCCAACCTCGTGGGACATCATCATACTGTTGTTACCTTGAAGAGCCAATGTTGCACAGTTAGAAATGTGCCAATCTTCGGTGGGGAGTCGACCCAACTCATTTATTGAGTTTAAGGCAGTGACTAAGGGAACTGCTAAAATGTGTTCTTAAACTCGACCTCTAGCTTATATGCAGTTTAGGACAGTGCTAAACTTGTTTGTCAAGTTCAGGACCGGTGGAATCTCATACCCCCATTTACACACATGGACGAGCCTTGTAAATCCATTTTGGGCAGAGGTCAATGTTATGTCTAGGTTAATTAAAGTATAAATCATGTTTAATTTTGGGAAACCTCTCGTGGGGCTGTGACAGAGATGGAGTCTTGTGTTTTGCTTTTTGTTTTTTTTTTTGTTTGCTTTTTCTTTTAGGGGGAGGGGGTACATGTACATGTAGATGGTATTATCGCTGGATAAGATGTAAACCAAGAGCCATCAGATAATCTGGAATTTTGCAACTTTATCCAAATGCTCTACAAGACATGATACCAACTTGTAATTGGTCAAATTTAAATCTCAATCTTGCAAGTGATTTTCCTTTGCAGACGATTGAATGGCTTCCCTTGACACACAAAAACAGCATTCAACCTCAAGTCAGTGAGAAAGATGACAAACCACCAGAGCAAGAACGTAAACAGTCAATGGCCCCACCCTCCAAGGCACGAGGTCAGCTGAAAAAGATTCTTAGTCAAGTGTCAATCACTGCGCATCTTCACGTCTTGAGGCCTCAGCCTACACCTGACTCGAGCCTTCCACCTCCTCCTCCACTCAGTCTGTCCCCATATCAGTTGGTTTCAGGAACAAATCCTTCTATTGCGGCAGCTGCTGCTGCCTCAGGCGGCGGATTGGCGTCAGATGAAATAAGCTTGAATCTGCCATTGCACGAGACGTCTTTTGTTACTATAAAGGCGTTGCTGGAATTCTTGATGACCTGTTATGCTGTTGAAATGGTAACTGCACAACATCTGTTGTTTAAGTTTAAAAACGACATTAACACATTTTATGTTTATGGGTTGAAAGCGTTCAATTTACCGGTAATCTGCAGTTGTGCTTCACAAGAGAAAAGGTTATTTTGAGATCAGACAGTTCGCTAAGGGTGATTTGAAAAACGTTTACCTATAACAAAATGTTACATTTTGTGTTAAAGACAAATGGGGCTACTTTTTAGCATGCTATGCTACTATGAATGTAAGATTAGCATGGAAACAATGGCATAAGGTCTCATTATTGTATTAACGTACTATACGCTTTCACTTAAATTACCATAATTATGTTAGCCACCTCGCTGTTTTCTTTTTAGAATACTTACATGTATTCTCTTGGTTTCTCGAAACCACATTTGAGAAAATCATGTAATTACTACAGTACAGTGTATCCAATGGGCCACTGTCATGTTATTCACGTCTTGCAGGATATAAATCAAATAAACACTCATGCAGATGAAATGGACCTTTTCACTATGGTCTCAAGGAGGTTTAAAAAGGTGTTTTCAAAGCAAGAGCAAATGAGGACTTTTCCTATTTATGATGCATCAATTGAGGTGAGCCATCGGAAGCAAGTTATTGACGGTACTTCAAAGATTTACTGTATAATCATAAATGCACCCACTTTAGGTCGATTTCACTTGACAAGAGAAAAAAAGCGTTGCAAGAGTTTTGCCTTCCTCTAACTTCTACGTCGCCGCCTCTAGTTCTGTTGCCCTTGGACTATCTGCAATTGGGCATGGCATCATAAATAGCTGCTTCGTCCCAACTGCTATAACAGCCGCCATTACTGAATGTCCTGCATCCTAATTAAAGAAGTCTTGCCGGTCTTGCCTTTTTTTCAAATGTTGTTGGTATCTCAAAGGAAGCTTTAAGATCTAAATAACGTTCGGTTTCTGTTTGAACACTCAATGTATGCACTGAACCTATTTCAAGTTGCATGTATTTGACGTTTACATGACGGTGCATTGAGATATGTAAGGAGAATATACGTATATGTATTGCACAGTCGTCAAATTAAGTCACAATTCACCCAAGAAATACTAACGGTATTTACTTTAAGCCATTATTGACTCCCCGTCTTATCTGTTGCTGTCTTCTTAAAGGAGTTCGGAGATTCCAAAATAAGAAGTGAAGGCGCCTTGCACACGTTTAAACAGCGGTCTAACTGGATTTCATTTAATCTTCTTAGGTATGTTATCTTTTGTATCCCTTGATGAAGAATTGTAAGCGGTGTTACCTGCTTGTAACTGTGACAGCTATCACACGTTTCTCAGTTACTAATGAGCTGTGCTATTGTGCCTATCCAAGTGAATTAGCCAATTCTCAGATAGAGTGGTTTTCAATCGAGTGTCAAAAGTACATGTAATCAGGGTCGGGTTGTTCAAAAGCCGGTCAGCGTTAACCCGGGTTAAACTTTAACTAAAACATTACATTTCCTTGTTAAAAAATTTTTCACCTCTTATATTTGGTGTAGTTTGAGATTAATTTAGATATAAACAATTGCGAGAAAACTTTTCTTTAAAAAATGTAAAATGTTTAAAAAATCTTTAAAAACGGTTAAAAATACACGACATTTCGACGTTCTTGGACGTCATTATCAAGTGAAAAGAAACAGTATGAATATTCTTTAAATACGGGAAAAACAATATCGTTCATTAAAAAGAAGCTGCAAGCTAAACAAAGAGTTTAGCACTGATGGAGTCACTCTGAGTGTTAAGGCTAGGCCTCAGTTCTTGGATGAATAACATTTCATAAACGAGGCAGAACTGAGAACATCAGCGTGGCCGAGTGGTTAGAGCGGTGGATTTGAAATCCGTAGGTCGCGGGTTCAAATCCCGTTCTGACCGCTTGCTGATGTTGTTCTCGGAAGCCCCGAGTTCAACTTCTCGGTTACGCTTGTAAATAGCCAACTGGTCTGCCTCCCGCCAGTTGGGATTCTTAACCTGGTTATGTTTAATATTAATTTGTCATTGTTTGTTTGCATTGGTCCTGAAAAGCCCCGACGGGGAGTGGCCAATTACGTATACACACATCCAAGAACTGAGGCCTAACCTTAACACTCTCTATTTATTCCTGATGTGCTCTCCCTAATTGCCAAGATTCCTGACGTATGTTTAAAGTGATTCTGTTTAAGATACATATAACTAGAAATTTGCGATGTTTGAGTGGATGACAAATAGCTAAATGCGACTGAAATATGCTTAAAAACCGGCAGTAACGATACAAATGTTGTGTACTTTCTCCTTCCATCAGAGCAGAACAGACATCAACTGAAGTGAAAGCCATGACGAAGCTGAGACAGAAAGGAAATATTGATGAGGTAAATGGCTGCAACATTTAGTGTTTATGAAGTAATTATAGTTTTATTCAATGCAGACAGCATTTAAATGGTTGTTTTCTGTAACTCTTTTTTCTTTCAGTTGCTTAGAGCTCATTCACGCTTTCTTCACGTTCAAGATGGCCAGGTGAGGTTACATTGAACAAAACAAAATGATTGTTGTTAACTAAGTTCCTTTCGAGAGCTGCATGGCATGCAAAATAGCAGTAACATTTGCTCCGGGTATGTCGGTATTGGAACACTCATAGCGTGCCTTGACTACAAAAAAACAGCTGACAGTTTTGCAGCTTTTTCCTTCAAGCTGAAAATCTACATTGTCAACGTAATTGCTCAGGCTTGTCGCTAAACTAAGACTACACAGTCAACCGTGCAAGACGAACGCGCAGTCCAATGAAGAGTTTCTTTTTCTATCCTCAGAGGGTACTGTCGTCGTTAAAGGAACATGCTAAGGCGGTGTTGGACCCGCCTAAACCTCACCCAGCATCCGTGACAACTTACCGTACTCAGAATGACACAGCTGCAGTATGGAAACGTATCTTCAGTTATGCCTCAGTAAGGTACACTGTAGATATTTGTTAAATGTCATTTGGCCGTTGAAGAAATAATCAACGTTAAACATGCCGGAGCAGTTTGATAATAGGTTATAAGTAAGGTCATTACTTCTGTTGTTAACAAGGCTACTGGAGCACACAATGGAGCAATTCAATTAATTCATGGCAGTTCATGATTCTTCACAGATTTTCCTCAGCAAGGTTCAACCTTGTACCCAGAGCCTTCGCTCGCCTTGATCAGCGGTCTAGAAACGAGCAACCCTACAGAGATTAGCCAGCTTACGAAGACTTGGCTTAGTCGAAATACTAGTGTTTTTTTAATCCAATCAAAATGGATCCAGCAATACAGAGCTCTCGAAAATCGCTTGTTTCGTCAAGCTTCCGCATTAAGGAAAAACGATGCAAGGAACGACATGTACTTCTTTTTTATCTATTTCAGTTTGAGTTCCAAGGATGATGTGCTTGATTTCGACACTAAAATCAGTGAAAATGACATGGGTGGAAATAGTAATTCCACTGGCGAGTTTGATCTTGGCAAAGCAGTTGAGCTGCTTGGTTTGGATGATGATGATGCCAAGACTGAAGCCAGTAGATTACAAGGGGCCTACATGTCCTTTCTGCTACTCAGGCACCTCAGGCTTAGGGATCTACAGAGATCGGTAAGAAGTGCTCCTTATACCTTTAAAGGAGAACACATGCATAAATGCATTTCGGTGACAAAGATGAAATTGAATGTTCCAAGCTAAGCATTCTAACATGGATTGTACATGTAGCTTGGAGGTTAGAGGTAATCTTTGGTCATTCTGCAACTTTATCTTCATTGTTTACATTGCAGTGCCTTGGTTTGCTAAACTACTTCAGATCAACTGAGAGAACCTTAACCATAAACGACGGCGGTTTGTCTTTGGAAGGAGGAAAACAAAAGCCTTCCAAGTAAGTCAGCGAGTCAAAATCTGTTGGGAAGAATGGATATTGACACATGAATAACACTAATAAACTGTTTTCTGTCATGCCAAGTCTTGCCTAGGCATGTTTTTATGGCAAGGCAGTATAATAATGTTTAGAATGACTTTACTGCTACACAGGGAGGTTTTTCTCATTTAGGTCTAAGTCGTTTGTTGTATCCATATCTTCAGTGTCGACCGATGATCGACAAAATACCGCTCTGAAAACTGTCTTTAGTAAACCAGTGGAGTATGTACTCGAATTAGGGAGGCTGGAATTAGATAATGAATTACAGTTTTTCATGAGCAGAACTGTAATTTTCTATTTTAACATAAACTGACTCTTGGCATTATCATTTAGACATCAGGTGTTTCATGGTGGAGGAATTGCAGGCGTTGGATCTCATCAGTATATACACAACACTCCAGCCGACTACAGGTATAGGGTTGAAAGATCACTTTGTTACACTCTGTATTCAGAGCGGAACAGATCGAGCCTGGCCATCCTCCTGTAATTATGCCCTCAAGGACGATACAATGTACTTAGCGCTCTCAGCCTGTCCACTTGAAGCCCCAGACAAACGATTGCAACACTTCAACGCGACATCTCCTGACATTTTTGGGCGCAATACATGTTGCTCGCGTTTGGCCATCCAGCCGCGACGTATATACTTCTTACTAGCCGAGTTCGAGGTCCGTACCGTAAGTTACGGACCGAGGTTTTCCCCTTCGATTTTTGGCCCAAGCGCAAAGCGCGCGGGCCATACATCGTCGGGGAAAAAACGAGGATCCGTAACTTACCGTACGGACCGAGAAGACGAGGTTAGTAAGATATTTATTATATCTCTATTGTGTGTCTGACGAGTTCGGGAACGATTTTTCTCCATAAAGAACGGCTTCAAATTTCTGAAGCAGGTCGAAAGCAAAACGAGTCAATTTGAAATCGTTTTTAAGTCGTTTAAGTCGTTACGCTTTAGCACACAATTTAGAGTAAAAGAAATTTTGGCGATAAATCACGCAACAGTTTGGCAACACAAACAACTTTAAATTTTAGCGGGCCGTGCGGGAGAGTACGGCCCGCTAAATTGACCAATCATAGCGCGCGTACTAACTTAGAGATATAATAATGGTTGTTCTTGGTTCAAATTTGATTAATTTCAAACTGGAGGAACAACACCCAACATGCCACAACACTTCACAACAGGATTACCAAACGTGCGCAACATGTCGCACCTAACAATGTTGCGATCGTTTTGCCGGGGCTCTACAAAGCGGTTTTCACTTTAAACGTATTTGCTTTGGTTTTGCACAGCTTTGCTAATGATTTCTATGCACTTAAAAATCTGCGTCAAATTGTCTTCCAACCTGAAGTAAAATCAAAACCTATCGTGACCTACCTGCCCATGATTTCCCTTGCTTCGCCTCAGCAACGTGTATTTTTTCGAGCTGAGTTGTACTGGTTCACTCCCTCCTTGGTAATTGAACAGGATGATCACTTTTGTTCTGGTTATACGGCACTCCATTGATTATACCACTCTATCCTCACTGTCAGGTAAGATACATGTACAATGTACTTTTAAACAATCTCACTATCAAGGAAGTGCTGCGCTGCGAACCCACGTACATCCAATGTTTAGAAGAGTTTTGCAAACATATGTGGCTTCAAATTCAGTGCAGCCAAGATGTAGTGCGCCGCACATTCACTTACGGGACTGTTGTCGTATATTTCAGGGTGGAACAGTCAGAATTCATGGAATTTTCGGAGGTTAGTGTTTTTGTAAATAGAGGTGAATATAAACACGAAATGGAACCATTATTAAACGTGGTTTCTGTCCTTCCGCTTTTGATAGACTATTACCTGCAAGTCTCACACCAAAAACGAAGTTTCAAGACAAAAATGCATATTAGTGATGTCCATAATCTGTTGGAAATATTCCATGCCCTCGAAGTGAAGTGATTTACCATTTCCTTGTAGTCTGACGGTGTGAATTCACTTAAATTGCAGGTCGAGAATCATGACGACTTCTTCACAACAGAGGAAGGACGAGTTCACATTCAGGACCAGCGAGGCTACTATATTTTGTATGACTCTGCACTGTCAGACTTTAAGTGAGTACAAGTTATGGGAAACCTCCTGCAATGAGAGTATGTCCTCTTAGTTTTCACCGTTCCCACAGCTCCAACAATGGACGTTTGGCGTTTAGTGATATTTCTGAATAGGAAATGAGGATGGGAGGTTCTTCAGGACCTTCAACAAGAACTCCATTTTCTATTTGAAGTTCCCACAGTTGTTGTAAAGAAACATTCACAAGATGAACAAAAATCGATTATGTTAATCTTTTACTGTATGCATGTTGTTCTAATTCTCGCTCTTTTCTTATTTCAGGGAACTGGAGACCGAACTTTTGTTGGTGGCGACTCACTTTATTCAGAAAGACAAAGATTTAAGACTGCCTAAAAGTCTTAAGGTTGGTGAAATTGTTATTGATCTCTGCAGACCTTTCGCCATTTATCTTTAACAATGTACTTTTTACCTTCCGACGTATTTTTAGTGTGTTAAATTAGCGAGGCCTTATTTAGTCTGGGTGCACTACTTCGTTCGAAACCAGATCATTGTCGTATGTACGTCTTCAAATCTTCTATAAGTCGTTCTGATGCAAGGAGCAAGAATATGAAGCCTTGGCAATCTTTTGGGTAACCGACCAATTTGTTTTAGTTTCAGGGAGATCACATCGATCTGGCAGCTTATGGACATCAGCAGGTGGACCGCTTTGCTGTCCTTCTGGACTTGTGGACAAATGAAGTAGCATATTTGGAAAACAAGAGACAAGTTAGTAATCAACCTGAATATATTCTTTATGGCTGAGGATATTTAAGGAAATTGTCTCTTCTATAATTAACTTCCGAGGTGCCACTTTCCACGCACAGCTTAACGTTTTTGAGTACCAAACACCATACAGTGTTTACTCAGGCATGCTTGTATATTCTGGACGTCTTTCCCACACCCTTTTTTTAACTTCTCTTCCAGCTTTTGGACTGTTATCTAGAGGCTTATCATCATGTTTTTGACCCAAAAGAAAAGAAACGGCTTGCTCAGGTTTGTATCTGTAAATGCCTGCAAATAATCCAGCAGTAATAAATATTATTAGTAACAGAACATTGAAAGCCCGCCCATGTAGTGAAGCGAATGATCCCTTTGATCACAACAAAGTTCCTGCCTGTTTTCCCTATTTTTAAAATGTTCATTTATTTAATAGTATTAAGGAGGGGCCTTGTATATTCTTGAGAGTTTTTTTTTTCAATATTTCAGATAATGGTGAATGTGATGCATGCGCGGCCACGATATGATTTTTCTGCTGACTACTTCGTCAAAATCTACCGCGCTGAGTGTGTCAACCTCCGGCTTCATTGCAACTTGATCAAATCAATCCTTGACAAACAGGTTTGTACAAATTTGTGTGCAAATTATGAAGGGCTGAAGGTCAGGCCTTATCAAGTGTCCTCAGCGTTGCCCGAGAGATAACTGTTCAACACATTCACTTCTGACGATCACATAGTCAATATCAAGACTAAATTAACGAATTTAAGAATAAACTCTATTAATTGGTTTCCACTAAATTGTAGAACTGATTGATTTTTGTCATTTATCTCTTAGATTGACGGCGAGCGAGAGTATATTCAAAAAGTTTGCAGGGAAGATAACACTGGTAAGATACATATCACTTCTACATTGTAACTACTTAAATTTTGTGCTGTGCAATAAGCGAGAAAAACTATTTTAGATGTAAACTAAAGAGAAATAGTTTCAACAGGCTCACGACACATTCGTGACGATTTCACAAGTACCCTATATTCGTATAAGAACCGCCATTTAGTTTTTTTGTTTTATAATTATTTCTTCCATTCATTATTATATTACAAAGATATTTTTATATTACAAAAGCGTGATTGTATTACAAGACATCTTTCTTTTAAGCAAATCACAAGACTTTTCAGTTTAAAAAACATGCTTCAGTTATACAGTACAAAGCGATGGAAGGTGAATTTATAATAAGAAAATACTAAATAAAATGTAATTAATAGTAACAAGAGAATAAACTGCAAAGCGTGAAAGTGTGAATAATAAAGAGACAACTCTAGAGTAAGATGGTGTAATTGTTGCTTCACAGTAGGTTGTTCTCTCTGATTACGAATAGCCTCTTTTATCTTAAGTTGAAAAGTAGTTGAGGCGTGATCTAGAACATGAAAACAAGCTGCTGAACATAATGCGCGACAGTGTTCAGGATTTTTGTAGATGTTGGAAAATGTGAGAGGCCCTATCACTGGCTAAATGCTCCTTCACAACTTTCTCTAAAGATATTAATTGAGACGAGCAGTATCCCCACTGAACTTTCCGTGTGATGCAATAATTATCTTTTATGATAATCGTTTGCAGCATTGTTTGGACTTCCTCATCGCATCATTCCACAGCAACACATAGCAGTGAACACAAGTCGGTAAGGAGACCTTCCATGTCCAGTTTTGTTCATCGTTTATCTCTTTTCGGGGTTTTTATGTTCCCTCGTGAGTGTATTGGTTTATCCCAGAGACGCGTTGGCCAACATGGCTAATCTTTTGGGGGTAGCGCTTGTTCTTATGTTGTGTTCACATCTCTTTACCCGAATACATCAGTGGTGATGGAACATTGTCCCATGGCCGCCGCCAGCAACCTAACAAGACTATGCGAAGTAGTTAGTACCCGATATTTCATTCATGAAGTGAAGCAATATTTCTGATTGCTTCATCAATGTCTTTTCACTCGTAGAAATAAGGCCTCTAATCTTTCTTGTTCAAGCAGACCTGTTTTGGACAGCCTTTCTGTTACCTTTAATAACTGAGGTCAACCTCTTTTTCTCCGCCAATGTTATGAGATCCGGGCTTTTGCCCCAGCTAGGTTGTAGGCGGACGTGGTGGGAATTCTAAATCGTGAATGTAAACACTCTCCTGTCTTTGTTGATTTACTTCTTAGCAATCCATACAGAAAAACAAACAAACGTACGCATAGACAAATTAAAGACCTTACTAAAAGTGTTTTTATTACAGACCGGCCCTAAGATATGTCTACATGCTGGAGTTCCATCCATCACTAGGTCTAGCCAGCAGGGTATCTGAATCACTACAGAATGCTTTAAAGGTGAAAACGTTTTTCTTGCCTTGAGTTACGCTATACTCTACTAAGAAGGACTACTATGTATTGGTATCGTCGATAATAACTACACCAGAAAATGTTAAATATGGTAAAAAGTGTGAAGCTTATCTGATGAAACCTAACTCTTACGTGGTGAAATGTCTGAAGGTTAGATACCAGTCATGAAAAGGGCTGTTTCGGTCTGGTGCTTTCCTTGAGCTTACCCAATGAAGCATTTTTAACCCGAGGTGAATGTTTTAGCAAGTTGTTTTGAAACCTGTTTCTCTTTTATGGTTCATCTATATATATATCTATATAACTGCAGACAGTACTGTTTCGGCCTTCTGGGCCTCATCAGTGCAGTGCTGATGCTAGGATGGAGGTGAACCCATATGGTCACCCCAAACGATCCC
>CM042758.1:14017340-14035337 GCA_022496165.2 Catalaphyllia jardinei | reverse complement strand
CTTTTCATTTTAATTTTTAGATTAGTAAAGATTACAGGTCAACTCGCATATAAGAGAGATGATGTCTTAACACAATGTCGTCACACTGAAATAAACATTTAATCAATTGTTTCAGACTGCTTTTCTCTTGGATACTTTTGTCAAATGTAGAATAGACGATTGAACTTAGCTGCCTTAATTTGTCTCTTCTCTTTAATACTCTTTAGCGATAATTGGCGACTACTGAGCCCATTTTCTCGCTCCAGGTTGCAGACTTTCTGGCCAAGCGCCGAGATAATATGTTCCTGGAGTTTGATATTTCCATCAGTCACTCAGTCAGAGATACGTTCCTGTCGACTGGAAACGAGGTTGCTTACAGGGTAAGGACGCCGTTAGAACAATTATTTGAATGTGTACATGCGAATGGGAACTTCAACCAATAAGAGAATCAATTAACTATCTTAGAAAATTAGAAATTGTGATACTTAAAACATAATTCTGATTACTTCACAGTATATGTACGTTTAGAGAAGTCAGTTTCACTTGGATTTCGGAAGAAATTGGTATTTGCTTTGGTTTTACCATTCTACGCTGAGTGATTGGTTTAAAAATTCACCACTTTGTCATTTAAACAGAAGTAAAACCAAACCAATGGGCCATTTCCGAGTTCTCTTTTGCCTCTGTATCAAAACGAGTCTAAGTGTGAAACCTTTCATAAGAAAATGAGTTCTGCATGCAGTTTCATTTTCATGCAAATCAAAGTCATTTTCAAATGAAGAGTTTCGCACTTAGACTCGTTTTGAAACAGCGGCACAAGGGAACTCGGAAGTGGCCTATTGTGACTCGCTCAGGCATGTTTTTCCGCGCTTCGCTTCGGCTACAAATACTTACTTCGAGCTTTGATTGGTTCACCCATCTCACAGGATTGTCAATGCGCTTTGTTATTGACCAGAATGATAACTTTGTCTCTTTTTTTTGACTGTCAATTGTATTTATCAGATTGCATCACGTTTTGAATCAGTCTTTTTTTTCTAACAGAGCATTACAGAAAACATGCAGTTTGCTCTTCAGAACCTGAGCAACCTACCAAGGTGGGCTAAACAAGGCTACTATTTACTTAAGAGCTGAATTCCATAATTGAAATGCCTGACGTGAAAAATGAATCTGGCGTAAATGTATTTCACTTTAATATTACTGTTTGACTGTAATTCGGAGTTTTTTCCTTAGTTTATGTGTTCGTTTGTTTGTCAGTTGTTGTTTGTGTGTGTTTGTTTTTATTTGATTGATAGATTGACTGACAGACTGATTGATTGATTGATTGATTGACTGACTGACTGACTGACTCACTGACTGATTGATTGATTGACTGACTGACTGATCGATCGATCGATCGATCGATCGATCGATCGATTGATTGATTGATTGATTGATTTTATCCTTTTATAGACCGTCTATATATAGTGCTCAGATTTCATTGCCGGAGCCTCTAGAAGGAAAGGATCTACTCGCACGAAGCCTCTATCCATGGAGATCGTTTCTAGAACGGTGAGAAAAAATAACAACAACAACCCTTGTTTTTGTAATTAAACATTCACCTGAATTAAACACAGAAACCACAACAAGAAATTTTTAGTTACCATTTCAACAAAGGTGATGAGTTCAGAAGATCAAACATTTCCAGACATTATATTGCCGAGCAAACGTTCATTTTTGAACATTTTTCTAATAGCAGAAACCTCGTTCAATAGTTAACGAATTTCTCTCAGATTTGCTACACCTACCCTATAGCACAGGTGCTTTCAATGTTTTCCATCTGCCAGGTTTTGAAACTGTACCTTTTTTACGCACTTACATCAATAACACGATCTAAAAGATCATCGTATAGAGAAACTCCGCCAGCAATTTAGCGCTGAAAGGAAATTTTCAGTATTTTCAAAACATTTTTTTTTAAGAATACTCTATTCTGTTAACATTCTTAAAATTTTGCAAACTTCAGCCACCATTAACTTATAAAATATATCCTTATAAATAAGGGTTTAAGCTCAAGTAGGTAAATTGAGGACAGTAGTTGCGTGTTATTCCAGGTACGGGCCATTTCCGATGATGTATTGGTCTTGGGACCTAATCGGAGAAAACATGCAGCTTTGTTTAGCTGGCTTGCGTGACGTCGACAGGTTAGTATATCATGTCACGTGCTTAAAACAAGCTCATAAATTTCCTTTTTCGCTCAGTAAGGAAATTATGGAGGAAACGAGGGAAAGAAAAGTTCTTCTGAATTCGGTAGAATAAGATCCCTGTTGCTTCACGAACTTTGGTATGTCTGACCAGCTGTTGAATTACGTTCAGTACCAGGACACAAGCAGTTGTAAAGCTAGGCACACAATAGGGGACTTGTCGCAGGGACTTATCCCTTAGTGTGTACACACTAGAACATTGACCGATTTGTGGGACTATTGGTCCCTGCCACTAGTCCCAGAAATCACACCAGCTTAATTCGTGGAACTAGTCGCAGGGAGCAAAAATGCGGTCCCTGCGACTAGAATTTCCATGCAGACTGGTCCCCGAAGCAAGTCCCTGCGACAAGTGCCTTCGACTAATCCCCTAGTGTGTGCCAACCTTAATGTCCGGTCTTTTTGCGATGACGCGCTCCTCCAGCTTGATGAAATTGCCTGTTTCGTAATCTGCTCGAGGTATCTTAGAGACAGACTGGCAGAAATAAAACAATCATGTAAACTTTGTGCTTGGTACGCCTGGAACATTTCTCTCAGAATAAAATAACAGCTGTTTTGTACGATTTTGACGGTATGAATAAAGCAGGCTACTCCTAAGTAGCCCTTGTTGTTCCAAAGAATGATTTAGCCTCTAAATTCTCCTTACAATATAAATGTATTGTCAAAAAGGCAGATAATGAGAATAACGAAAATCATCAACTAGACTAATAGCTCTAAGGCACCATTATTGCATTCTGATCATGCCTTTTCTTGTGACACAGGCATGTCGTCAACGGTGAAATCCTCGGCGTTTCCTTGCTTCTTGAAGACGTTCTTCAGAATGGCCTACCAGAATTCTCCTCTCAACAGCCAGATGACTCGGCTTTTTCCGGTTCCACGGCCGGACAGCGTTCCCGACCGAGCACGAGCACGAGTACTTCCCGAAGACCTCCAAGCCGTCACGGCGATAGCAATGGAGATGAAGGTGCCGAGACTGCTCTTCCCGTAGACACTGGACCCTACGGAGATATCCCTAAGGGGTCAGTATCGTTCAGTACCAATCCCCAAGCGGCCGTCAAACTGATCAACTTGTTTTTGCTGGTGTGCTCGCGACTGGAACTTCTGAAAGTTGACTGGGGTTGCAGAAAACTGGGTGTTAACGAGATATCATCGTCTAAGCTTTACAGAACTATGTGGTAAGTCTGTTTTACATTGCGTTGGCAGTGTGTTCGTCTTGATAATAAAGTTTCCATGTGGCGCTTTGCATTCTCCGATTTGAAGGGTTTTCAAACTGTGTACGGGGATTAAGTAAATTACTGTTTTAGTAAATAACACAGAAGTGCGATTTATACATTCAAGGATAGAAAACAAAAGGGCGAGGGCGTTTAATAAAAACCGCGGGGCTTGTAATCTTAAATTCCTTCTCAAGAAATCTAGGTAGTTAATGACAAGTCGTATTTATTCCAGCTGTATAGTTCATTTATGTAGCTGATTTTTTTGTTCATTGCTTTTTCTCACTGTTGAGGCGATCATCGGTGATTTAGTTTCGACTTCGAGTACACTTATTTTCGGTTACGATAACTTGCTGAATGACTCGGAGAAACTTGCGTGTTTTTTTTTTTTTCCAATTTTCAAACTCTTGCTCGACGGTACCAGAAATGAATTGCTTATACTAAATTATATACTCCCTCGCATTTTAGCAAAGTTTACAAGATCGAAATTCTGCAACCAGTTTATCAACAAGTCGCTGTTAAGATGGGTCAGGTATGGTGCCTTTCACATTCCCATTTACTCGTTTACCTTGTTTGTTTGTTTCTTATTTGCCTTCGTCCTATTTGTTATTTGATTGTTAGTTTCTCCACCCCTCCCCCAACAGGGCCAAGAGTATGCAGCCCTTGGTGCGCTTGTAAACGACGATGAACCTCTGTCCTCTCCCCCTGGGTCGACCGAAATGGAACTGAAAGTCAAACAGGTTTGTCCAGATACTGTTACTTGTTGAGAAATGGTTGGATATGATTCTTGCGTTCAGGACTGATACAAAGGCTTCGGTGCTTTCCCGACATAACAACCGTCAACTAACTTAGCAGCAAGTGTGGACTTCAATCCTCGGAACAGATTACACCGAAAACAACATCTTTAAAACTTTCGGGTTTCTTAAAACTGTCTAATCCTTTTCTGATGCTAGGAAGCCTTAATAACTCCAATAATTTGACGCCTTTATCACGCTCTAAAATACATTCCATTACCATTGCAGCTTATTCGACTGTTAGAGAACTTAGAGTGCACCATGATCCATGACGTGATCAGAAGGATATCCCGTGAGCACACACTGGTGGTGTCCGAGAGAGGAAGAGATGATGCAACTCTGCCAACAGACTTGTGGAAAAAACCGGTCAGTAAATGCTCTTAAGTGTTTTCCCCAAGGGTTTTTTTATTTCCTCAGCAAGGAAAGTTACAATGTAATTATTGAATAGTGAGTGTTTATCCCATTTACCACTTCATGTTATCAGGTCATGAAGGAGAACTGCACTATAGCGAAACCTCATCTGGTGGAGAATTTTGTCCAGGATCTGATGGTGGAACACACAGAAAAGGACGATAGAATAACATTTACAAAGGTAAACAATTTAAATTCTCAGACGCAACGTAGGATATAACGGGCTCTTTTGTCAAGGGGGCAGTTTGTGCATCTTCAGACTAAATTTTTCAAGTTCGTCATTTGTAATCCGCGTTAATCTTCTCAATCATTAACCATCCTTGTTTCTTACTGGTTTTTTATTATCTCTTTGGTGTTATTCTACCTTAGTAAACTATTATTTTCAAGTTTCCTTCAGTTTTAAGGTGATTTGTAGATGACCAAAAGCCCCGCCAAGATGCTTTTAACTTGAATCCTTAGGGCCGCATTGATTTCACGTATTTATATGAATGCCCTGACCTTGTTCTTTTCAAAACGAGCATCGATTCTTTTTTCTGTTTAGTGTGTGTTGATTATTTCAATGTTTTGATTGTTTTCAGGATCATTTGGATAAATGCCTCGTTAAACTAGCTTCTGAAACAATGCTGAGGGAAAGAAATTGTTTTGAAAGGTACTGTGCTACGTTAGGCTATTAAAGTATTTTAGGCCGTTAAAGTATGTTTGACCATAAAATTGCGTCAGTGTTGTACACAGGTGTCTATAATGTTTTGATGAGCGCGCACGACCTGGGACCAGAGCGAGAAAACTTGATGGGAGCCATTCAGGACGCCACGTTACGAGAACGTGTTGAGACTGGGCTGGCTTTGCGTATAATAACGATGTGATTTTTTCGTTTTGTGTCATTTATAGGTTTTATCTGTTATGATAGCATCGGTACAGGTTTGATTGATACGATGCCATTGTTAATCTCAGCTATAGACAGGAAGAGAAGAGGAGACCAGTTTGAACTGTGCCAGACAGAGTTAGTAAAAGTAGGTTAGACAAGTTCAGACAGGAATAGTGATCTTCCTAATTCTTTAGTGAGGCCTAATGCGCCACTTGGCGTGAAGATGTTAGGTGAAAGTGAAGTGATCAGTCAGTCAGTAAGCTTGATTAAAGTACATTAAACTAACTCAATACTCATATTGAACAAGTGGATGTCATACGTGACAGACAAGATCAACATGACAACTGCAGTAATGATAAGGGTAGAATACAAGGAAACTAGGAATGCTGGGCAATTATCAACTTAACAAATTGACGTCAGTTTTTCATGCGTCTGTCCTGTTATGACGAAATTCATTGTCAATAACAGAATAGACGGATTAAAAACTGACATGAATTTGTTTTTTACGATAACAAATTGTCAAATTGTCCGCTCTCGTTCGTTGACGCATCGCGTGAATTATAAATTCATGTGTCTGTCCGCTTATTGACAATAAAAATTAGCTAATGAGCGCGCGAGAATTTCTGCAGTTATCGTAAAAAATGGATGCTGAGTACAGTTTAAAGGGAGCATCAAGACTCTGCTAGATAGAAGTAAAGAGAGCGTTGAAAAGGTAAAAAGTAGGAGAATTTTCACATGTAATGCCAAGAAGTGTGCGAAAAATTCCCATCAAAGTCTACAAATTCGATTTTTATCGAGAATTTTACACTTTGGCGGCTGACGAAAGTTCAGTGGTGCTTTTGATAACGTTATAGAAAAATTTACTCGATTCTGATAGGCTGAGAGCAGTGCAGTTCAAGTGTAACACCAGTGCAAATTACACATGGTAATTCTGGATTATGATTGGCTGGAAGAAAATAGGAAAAATAATAAATATGAAAAGTTTTCTCGAATCTGAAAAGTAGCCTCAAGAAAGATCTTCCCGTACTTCCTCCAAGCGAATGTTTTCATCTTTATATTATCATACGATTTTTCTCGTTCAGTGTGGAATTAATTTGCACTTGTGAGTTTTTATAAAGCTGAGATTGCACTCACCGAAGCAGCTCGTGCAAATTAATTCCAAATTGAACGTATGTACTTATACAAATATGATAGATGTAATTTGTTGATTGTATTATATGTAATTACGTGATAGTTGGTAGATTCATTAAGGTCAAGGAATATTGCTAATTTTGGGCTCACTGCTTGTTCATGTTAAGATTCATCCGTTGATACATGCCTAATAACTATGTTTTCCATTCTAGCTATGCCATGTACTACGAGAACTTGTTACGTCATCAACACCAGTTGTTGTACATGAAGGAACAGGTAAGACAACCCTGGGTTGCGTTTAGACAATTTCAATCCATCTTTGCCACCGATAAGGTTTCCCAGTACATTTTAGCATTGCCCCTTAAAGCTATGTATCGAGTTCGCTTTGCCCTTGGCAAATGCATCAGAAGGCGAGAAACATAATAGATACACGAAGGTGATGCAGTAAGTTTTAAGGTTACTTCCCACCTTCGCGGGTGTCCTTCGGGAAAAAATTCGTACGCATGCGCTGGTTTCAATAAAATCCTAACATACTATATATCAGAAGAAAGCTTAATAAATGGAGTTGGAGTCAATTTTCATTTCTTATAACTTTGTGTAGGAGATCAAACAACATCAGGATACAATAGAAGCTAACAGCTCGGCAACCATCGTTGACGTCCACTGTCAATTAGCGGACCGAAGTCACGAACAACTACTTGGTGAGTATTCTTCGGATAGTCTCGGCTGACACTACCGGATGCAGTTCCGATTCGTGCCGCTTTTACAATGGTTCGTTCACGCCAAAGATGACATCTTTGTTTAATGCGACCGAGATTTGAGCGTCTGAAAATTGATCTTCGTTGCAGCCAGCCGCAACCTTTGAATGATTTAAACCATAGTATTCATAATGAATCGACGATCTTTTCAACAGTACCCAGGAGAATTGTAAAGACGGCGCTTTCACTATCAAAGTGCATCAAATGTTTTCCATCTACAGTACGCCAGAGAAATTTATAAACGCGACAATCCCCGATCTTATTCAGTTTGTGTTTCAGGATAATTCAGACAGGGAAAGCACAAGATTATCGTGAGGTTAACATTTTTAACCCTAAACCGACGTATTTAAATTCCTTTGTCTTGTTTGAAGCTCGAGCTGAACTTTTTAATCCCAGAAACAGCGAAGCAGGAGACAGAATTTTTTTTATTAATGTTGTGTTTTTGAAGCATGAGAAAAACGTTTGTGATTTTTTTTTTGCAGAAATCACTGCTCTTCGAGCTAAGATTGCCGAGATGCGAGAATCTCTCATGAATCAAGTAAGGAATATCTAGACTCTTTCTTGACCGTATACTCGACGTAGCTCGTGACTTTCTCTTCCCTTAAGCTTGTCCTCTCTTTTTTTTCGCAATGTTAACATCGCACTCTTTTTTTATTTCGTATCTACTTGTAGGAAAAGGAACTTCGAGAACGAATAAAGAGTGACTTTGCCCTCTTAGTACAAGAATTATTTTCCAACTGTTTTTCAATGAAGAACCGCTTTGAAGAATTCAGGTAATTTTTATCAGGGTTTTAAGGAGGCGCTGTGACCTCGCGGTTAGTGCGCGTGTCTCCGAAGCGAGCGGTCCGGGTTCGAAGCCTGGCTGGGGACATTTTGTTGTGTTCTTGGGCAGGACACTACTCTCACAGTGCCTCTCTCCACTCAGTTGTATAAATGGGTACTGGCGAAAGTAATCCTGGGGGTAACCCTGCGATGGACTAGCATCCCATCCAGGGGGGAGGAGGAAAAATACTCCTAGTCGCTTCATGCTACAGAAACCGTATTATTGTATGAAGACTTTTGTTCCAAATAAAGTGTTCTAAATATTTTGGCCGTGGAAGCGGGTTAGGAATTGAATGTGTCTGCCTGTTGAATGTCTCACCAAGGGTGGCTTTGTATGAAGAATCATGACATTTCTACCAGGGTTAATTTTTCGCCGTGCAACCAGACCTTTTCATTGTTATTCTCATCGTTTCTTTGCAAAGCTATAAAAGGGGAACTATTTTATAGTCACAGAAAGAAGACATCAGTTCAAGCTCTGCCTTGTTTGCCCGGCCACCGACTGTTGAACACACGTTTTTGTGCTCTCATCAAATGTAAACACGAAACTTGAAAGTCCTTGATATCTGAAAGCCAAATTAAAGGCCTCAAAAGTTCGTGAGGGTCCCAGAAAATCCTTTGAATTTGTTGTTTGACTGTTTTCACATAGTGAGGAAATAGTGTCACATTGTAATGGTAAAATGTTTTAGTACAAGGAGTCCTTGAAAAATTGGAATTTCGTCTTGGAATGTCCTTGAAGTGCCCTTGAATCTTAAGCCCAAAAAATGAGTAAACCTGCTCGAGGAGAATTTTACTCGTTTGACATACAGGCGGATGAGCTGATCTCTTGCGTACTCCTACCTTGTTTCATGGATGTTGGCTTAATCCCCGGCCAAGCGATCACAACAATTCAATGCAACATATTGCAACATTGCTGGGTGCAGGCCACTGTTGCGCCTTGCTGCGACATTTTGGGTGTTTCCGTACTTGAGCCAACAACGCCCAACATGTCGCAACACATCGTAACAGGATGCCAACGCGCACAACATGTTACGCTAAACAATATTGTGATATGTTGCGTTGATATGTTGCGATCCTTTGGCCGGGACTTTACGTTTCTCATTTTATGTTTTTCACCAAGGTTATTCTTACACGATGACGTACACGAGGGATTGAGTGACGTGCGGCGTAAAGCTGTGGAGGACATGAAAAAACTTAGAGAGAAGTCTGGAACACTGAAAGGTTGTTATTATATATATCCCTTTAAAACATGTTGCTATTGGGGTGGCATAAAATGATTACCATGCTTGCAGTGGTTTCTGTTCGTAAGCAGCCACACCAAATTAATCAAAATTTCATGGCGAAATGTCCTCTTTATATCTATTCCTTTTCCTCTTTTTCGCCTGCAGAGGAGAGCGAAGCTGCCTCAAAACAAGTCTTGGCCAAATCCGAACAGATCCGAAAATTTCAAGAGGAAAACAAACATCTTGGACAATTGGTGAGCTTGGTCAGGTTCAAAATTGCTTTCAGCCGGGTTTCTTTTCTTTCAACGCTTTTTGTGAAATTCGAAGAGAACAAGTTGACGAAGTCTCTACAGGGTAACGGTTGTCCCTTGAGTCAAATGTAATTATTTTAGTTTGTTGTTGTTTCGTGTTTGTTTGTTTTTGTTGTGGTTTGTTTTGTTTTTCAAACACGGTGTTTATGTGCTCAACCAAGTTTCCTATCACCTTTATTGTTTTCTTTTTCACTCCTTTTATAACTGATACTTCCAGTTTCTCAAGATCAAGACAATGAATAACTGGAAGCGGACCCGTCTGTTTATCCGGTATCACGATTCGGTAAGTGGTTGTTTGGCTTACGTCTTGCAGAATGAGATAGTTCTTGTTCAACTGTGAACCTGGAAGGGCTTCCGCAGTTATTTCAAGTTTTCACAGAAAATCATGATTGACTTAATAAACCTGATCTTTGCTATTTCCAATTTTCGTTTCCTCTGCGATAATCGTGATTTTCATATGTTAACATGCCTTGAAACTATTTTCCAAGGTGGAGGGTTTGCGAGATGAGGCTGATAAAGCCAAAAGGGAGTGTTTGGAGGTAAAGAAAATTGCAGAAGAAAAAGAAGTTCTTTTTAAGCAGGAGCAAGCTGCCCTTAGAAAGGTAAGTTAACACATTGTGCTCAGCAAATCGTTGTGTTAACTGTCGCCAGGTGATCTGGTACGTATTCAAGATGGTCTCGATGCAATATATGGTCACGCAACAAAGTGCCTAGCGTGACCATTTCTGTGATAACGTTTTATTGTCACAATAATTTTGTTAATTCCCAGGCCCTTTCCGAGGTGGAGCGAGAGTGCCAGAAACTGCGTAAAAAGTTACAATACGAGGTAAGAATCACAATAGTTTTCTGCTCGCAGAAAAAAAATACCACTCTCGGATATAGTCGTGCTCGTGCATTTCATGAGAGATGTTACTAAGAGGAAAAGCGCATACGCCTGGAAGATCCTGGAAGCTCCAAGTTTAAACTTTGGGCTTCAGATTCCAGAGCAAAACGTTTGGGGTTCTAGGGCCATATTTATACATATCTCAACCTGCGAGTCTGCGGTGCTCCAAATACTGTCTGGTATCATTGGGAATGAATGGACCCTTAAAGAAAATGTTTCCTCACCCGACCACTTACAAAACTCTTACACCTGTTGCCAACCAATAATTTAACTTGACGAGTTCTCGACGAACGCGCGTAGCAAACTTTTAAACCACTTTTAATGCCAAAACACAACAGATGTTGCTAGTATGTGTGTTGAGTTATCGAATTATTATATCTTACAATAAAATTACTTGTTACTTTGTGGGAAGCGCTTCGGTATTTTTTTATTTTATTTTTTTTTTTAATTGAGTCCACTTCTTTGTCATTCGTAGCAAAAGGCCAAACTACAGAAGATGCACGCTGAAATGCAAGAAGCCCACAGCATGAGACAACTGGAGCTGGCGAAATCTACAAACATCGATAAACTTGTGAGTGGATTGGACTTAATTACTTCACTATTTTATCTTTACTCTTTGTCTTTTTTTGTGAGGGTTTGGTACAGAGTTTAGAGTGTAGTTTTAATCCGTCTTGGAGGAGTTCGGTTTTAAGTTAAATCGCTTTTTTTCTTGTTTTAGATCGCTGATCTGGAGGAGAAAGAATTGCAACTCCGTCTTCTTACCCGTAAGCGAAATGTGAAAGACTCTGTTCTGTTGTTGTTGTTGTTGCTAGCAGTGGTAGTGGTTGTGTTTCTTTGATTATTGTATTGAAGTCGTTTTCTTTGTGCAGAAAACCTGGACAGAGATCAGCGAAGAAACCTTTTCGCGCAAGAGCAGTCTAAGAAGGTACACTGAATTTTTCATCCAGCTTGTTCATGAGTAATTGCTTGTCCACACTGTTTTTTCCCCCTTCCACAAAGGATTTTTTTCCGACAGCCGGTCAAACTATGATACCTGACACCTGAGTCAATGCAATGACAATTGCCGTGTTAATAGCGTGGCTCCAAAATACTGCGCATGCGTTACCTGCAACCGGTGACAGGAAGGGAACACAGGCTGTTAAATGGCTCACTAAAGCTATCAGGACTGGCTACTGTCGCTACCCATAGTAGAAAAGTGCTATGCTCGGAAAAACGCACCAAGATCATGAGTTGCCCATTTTCTCTTTTTTTTTCTTTTTTGCGTTATCACGTTGTAATTTTTCACGTGTTTTACTTAGTATGAGCAAATCAAGGAAAACAAGAGTTCCTTGAGTCAACACAAAGTCATATCAGCTAATTGTGAGTTTTGATTTAGGCTCTGAAGCAAATGATGCTGCAACTGGATCATGAACGGCACTTGAAGCTCGATGCTTTTGAACGCGTAGAGGATCTGCAAAGACAGGTTTAAAACTCTTTCTTAACGTGCAAATTCTTCCTACTGGTTTTCAGAAGTTTCTTGGTGCTAGCGCATTTACACAGTTAGCGTTTTATTTTTTTTGAAATTCTCCTCGTTCAGCAATCCTTTTCACGTTGTCCATTGTTTTTTCTTATGACTGGTATACGGCATGACTTTGTATTCATTCTTTGTTTTGATTGGTTCTTTAATTTCCTTTATTTAGATTTATGAATACGAGCAGCATCTGACCAGCGGTTCGTCGAGACCAGGTTCTGGCGCAGGTAAGTTTCCCGAAATATAACGCCAAAGATTTTGTTTCCTAATTAAAGGAGTACTGTAATGTCCAGAATCTTCGTCTTCAGCGTTTATTATTAATTTTTTTTACTCAGAGTAAGAATTAATTGTCTTGCGGACAGGTGGTAAGAATAACCACAATGTATGCGTAGAGTCTTGATCTACCACCAGATTCTCAAAAGCATCTGAAAGGAGAAGATTCTTGTTTTTCGGCCATTTCAATTTCAATAGAAAGAGAAAACAAACAGCGGTTACAAACATAGTAAAGTTTCGCATGGTATATTATACTTGACGTTTCGTATGATACAACATACATGTACATCCACAGAAGTGACGGTTACAAAATATGACTAAATTTAAAAAGGCGAAAACAAAAGCGAGGTATTCGTAACTAGCTAGAAAACAATGAAAAAAGAAACTACATCCGGGGTGAATAAATGCAGAAGAAGATTTTCACTACCGACGTTTTCATTAAGGGCGTATTAACAGTGTTTCTTTAATTTTACGTTGTAAATCAAATTGACCACTTGCTAAGATCTCAAAATGGTCCCATTTAATGTTGTGACCGGTAGAAATCGAATGCTCAGCAACAGCGGAGGCGTGACCAATTTGAGTGAGAGCTTTGAAGTGCTCAGTCTTTCTATCATGTAATCTTTTAGTTTTGCCGATGTAAAAAGCATCACAATCCCAGCAACTTGCTTTGTAGACAATCTTCGATTTCTGCGACCGGTTGAGACGATCTTTATAAGGAAAGAAAGACTTAATTCTGCGAGTGTTCTGAAAAACAAGACGAAACCATAAAACTTATTGACACAAGATTTTAATCGGCGTGTAATAGCATCGCTTTGGAGACCTAAATAAGGTAAAGCAAGGATTACATCTTTCTTAGGAACTGTGAGAGTAGGTTGTGAAGGCCTGTCCTTATGTTTGTGAAGCACATCATTAACATTGTAGTTAATAACGCCTCTCGGATAACCATTAAGAAGCAAGGAATTCTTGAGATCGGATAAAGTGGGCTGCAACAGAGTGGAGTTTGAACAGATGCGTAAGCAGCGATAGGTAAGTGTTCGGATGAGATTGACCTTATACTTCCTAGGAGTAAAGGAGTCCCACTTGGTGTAAAGAGTAGTAGTGAAAATGTGTTGTGATCACGCTTGATACAAACCTCCAAGAAAGGGATCTCACGGTTCTCTTCAAGTTCCATGGTGAATTTGATGTTGGGATGTCTGCTGTTGAAAAATTCTAGAAATCTGGAAGCGGTGTCTTTACTGTCAAATAAGGAGAAAGTATCATCGACGTATCTAAACCAAATGGACGGTCACGACTGACTATTAGTCAGCCAGCTTTCTTCAAAATGAGACATAAAAATGTTAGCTAAGACAGGGCCTAATGGAGACCCCATCGCGACGCCATCGATCTGGTCATAATATTGCCCATCAAATATGAAGTGGCTCTTCTTCGTCGCGAACTCAAGCAAATCTTTGAGGACTGTTCGTGGTAGTGTAGGAGGATCAGGGAGAGAGTATAATTTGTTAAGACAAATTTGTATAGAGTTCTAAAGTGTGACGTCACAAAAAATTAAATCTGTGAAATTATGGGATTGGGCGCCATTTTCGAATGGAGTATCCTTAAAAAAGGTTCCTTGCCAAAACTTAGCTCTTAATTGTAATTCCCAGCTGAAATATGAAGGATTGAAATTTGATACTGCCCCATATAAATCTCTCTAATTTTGAGTCAGTTCTAAACTGAAGGAACAGAAACAAATTTTGAAGGGTTTGTATGGAATGCCATCAAACTTTGATCCCTTATATCTCTACCGGGAATTGCAATTCGGAGCTAATTTTTGGGATGAGGATGTCTTTTAGCATGCTCTATAAGAATATGGCATCATATCCCATAATTTCAAAAATTTTATTTTTGTGACGTCATCACTTTAGAACTCTATTGTCTCGTCTAGTGGGACATTGGTAAACAAGGAACATACGTCAAAAGAGCACATAGTTTCATTGTTATGTTTATGCGACTTCGCCCAGTCTACAAAAGTGAAGGAGTCTTTGACTGTGAACTGGTTAGTGGAGATCGGCTTGAGAACAGTTACGAGAAAAGAGGCAAGGTTGTAATTATATGTGTTCACGGATGAGACAATTGGTCGGAAAGGGCAGCCAGCTTTATGAATTTTAGGAAGACCATAAAGAACACACATGTTGAACCACATGGAAGAATTTTGCGAAATGTAGCAACATCGATTATACCCACTCGCTTAAGATTTCGAAGATAGGAAATGAGGCTGTTCTCACTTGACCTTGTTGGATTGTGTGACAACTTCCTAAATTTTGAATCATCACCGGAAATCAACTGCTTCATTTTGTTCAGGTAATCAAGTCTGTTAATAATAACAACACCATTTCCTTTGTCAGGTCTTGTAATGATAATGGATTTATCATTTCTCAAATCATTAAGGGCAATCCATTCCTCCTTGCTTAGAATCCTTTTTTGTAGTTTCTTTTTCCATTTTTCCATTTGTAGTTTCTTTTTCCATTGTTTTCTAGCTAGTTACCAATACCTCGCTTTTGTTTTCGTCTTTTTAAATTTAGTCATATTTTGTGACCGTCACTTCTGAGGATGTATGTTGTAGCATACGAAACGTCAAGTATAATATTCCATGCGAACCTTTCCTATGTTTGTCGCCGCTGTTTGTTTTCTCTTTCTATTGAAGGAGAATTTCTATTTTGAGCTTGGCATTCATTTCTCTTAGGTTCCAGATCCCCATCTCGGACAGACAAGCGTCCCCTGTCCTCATACAGGACGGTACCGGACACATATGCTGCGTCGCCTTTGTTTGTTCCGTCCGGGGCAGCCCGTCTAGCTAAGCCTGTCAATGTGGTTCAACCGATTGGTGGCGGGGGCGGTTTTTGGCCACCCCCTGTTGTGTTCCCGCAAAGACAAGCTACCACACCGGACCCTGGTAAGTCAGGGACTTATGCCGATGGTAGAATGAACTTTCACACAAGCTAACAGTCGAGCAACTTTGTGAAGAACGTAAAATGTGCAGTAGTTGCTCTTCAAATTTATAATTTTTCGTCACGTAGACTGAAGTTGAACAATCGTGCTTGATTTTATGTTAGTCGCATGACCGATTGCGAGCTTTTCGTCAAGGAATCATGTTTCAAACGAACAAACATGATAGACGCCCTGGGTCCTGTGAGTTAGTGGCTGGACCTCGGAGAAAGGTTCACTATTTCGAGTCTCGCTAGAGGCCACGTCTAATGTTCATAGGCAATACATGTTATCTTCAGTGCCTCCATCTCCACTCTTTTGTACAAAAGTTATCGGTGAAATGTTGTAGCAGCCTGACAGTTTTAGGTAATCCAGGTCTGGCCCACTCTCCCTTGGGCGAGAACTGGACTCCTAAATGTTAGTTATGAATCTAGGATGGAGTAGCTTCCTATGTAGGGAGAATTACGTTAGTGTTGATAGTGTGTACTGAACAAATATCGTCACGGATTTAATCCATAACCTCTGATTTCTGCTCTTTTGAACATTTCAGTGAGTAGTTCGTATTCACCGCCTCCCAAAATCCAACGTCCAAAAACTGTAAGTAGTTCTTCTAATTGGTGTCTTCTCTGATCATACTAATTTAATTAAAAACATCTCTTCCCTCCGGTCTCTGACTGACAGGAAAGATATCTATACTGGCTTTTGTGTTAGCTAAAACAACCTTCAGTTTGTTATTTATGAAGATGTTCATATTTGCATATCAAGCAGACACATTGAGGCAACCTTGGTAAATTAAACAATTCGTTGTTCTTAATTCTCGTAGCATACCGGTCGTTTGAGAGGGAAAATATCCGACAGTCTCTTGGGAGATCTAGAACCAGATGAGCCTACAGAGTCACGTCTTCCACCACGAGTTTAAAGCAGTAAATCGCACGTAATCGTTCAAATGTGGAAAAACGATATTTTGCCTTCACAAACCAACCGAAAGACACTCAAAGCCGGGAGGCATGGACGCCAATCAGAATCTTTCACTTGGCTCACTAGCACCCAGAAGCGAAAAAACATATCGGACTTCTTACAAGCCTAGGTCTTGTATACGATTCAAATTTATCACAAGGTGGCACTTAAAGGGACACTATCAGCTGTGCGACCGCGCTGACCTGGACACTAGAATGAGCGACGAAAGTAGTCGAGACACTTTTAAGAAAAGATGATTTTCGATACTTAAGCATTTGCTCTATTTTATTCGCATCTAGTCAAGAAATAGAAAAATCAACATTGTTTTGGGGAAAGGGGGGGGGGGGATATGTTTCCAAGACGAAGAAAATCAAATTTTACTGCCAAGTGTCTCAACACTCACTTTGAAAAAAGTTCAGTTCAAGCTGAAATCAAAGATACGCGTCTGCAAATTGGCTTGTACAAAGTCACGAGATTTCCTTGTTCAAAAGCACGTATCCCTTAAGGGTTGATGAGCTGTTAATAGAAGATAGTTAAAAAATTTCAACCTATATTTTACTCGAGTGTTGACTTGCATGGTGTGTTAGCCCGGGGGAGGTACTCCCTGCAAACCTGGGTGGCGAAGTGCGGCCCGCTTCCCAAAACCCTTACCCTGTTTATGATCAAAACATGCCATTTTTCTTACTCTATTTATGAACCGACCCTTTCATCAATACCCTCTTTCAGACCTGCCTTGTAATCTAGTTTAGTTGATGGCCTTTTCGACAATTATGAAAAAGTAGCTTCGTCTAAGAAAAACATACCCCGTGTTAAAGACTTAGTGCAAAAACCATATCTTATTTATGCCCAAAATGGCCAAAATCAATAGCCTATTTATGACCAAAGCGACAAAGCTTGCCGAAAGCGACAGAGGCCAGTTTAATTTTAGTTTTGGATATCCAGACTGAAAAAAGAAACCGTCTGTAAATAACTGTGATTTGTGTGCCTCATGTATATAGAAAGTTGTGAACAGACACATGGCTTTGTACTTTTTCATCTCCCCTGCAAATAAAATGTTGTTACACAAAAGTGTTGGTCTTGTTCATCTAATTAAACTCGACAGTGAGGTGAGCATTTAGCGAGCGTTTAGGCGGAATCTGATTGGTAGGGGGGACGGGCTAGGGGAAAGACGAAGTACTGAAGAAAGCAACTTCAGAATACCCGGCCACTCGCGCCCTCCGTAGATCTACTGCTCTCGTGGTCCGCAGTCGGTTCCGCAGTCGGCAAGCACGTTTATATGTATACTAAGTGTTTAACTGAAGTGCTACCGCGGTCCGCTGTCCCGAAGTCAATGAATAAGTTATGAAGTAAGGTCTAAACTTGAGGAGTGATATAGCAGCTCTCCTAAGGTCTCATTTGAATGGCATGCAACCCTTTTGAGAGTACAATAGAATAAACAACACAAACAATGCACCTAGCCCTAAAACAATAACAGTTGCTACAATGACAAAACAAAGGCATGTTATAGGACAGCTGCTACACTACTGAACTTGCGTGCTACGCGGTCTGCAGTCCCGCAGTGGATGAAAGAACGAAGTATTTTCGTGGTTTTTGTGTGGCTTACACGAAGTGTAATGCCACATGGCGTCATCTGATTTATTTATTTGTTTGTCCACGAGAGTCGAGCGCCTGTCACGT
>CM042758.1:13976468-14003442 GCA_022496165.2 Catalaphyllia jardinei | reverse complement strand
CGAGTACTAGGATGTTTTATCAGCCCACTGGATTGAACGTTTCGGACTTGAGAGCAAATGTCTGCATATGCATCGAACACTGCCTGGGTGCATTTCCGAAGGTCCTTTGTGTGATGCCTTCATGGGATGCCAGACCGGTGAAATGCTTCCCCGATTTTCCACTGTTGACGAGTAGCGATCTACGCTATGCAGCGTTTGACGTGCAGTGGGAAGATAAGACTATTGGAAAGATAGGCACCTTCAACGAAACGGTCTGGACTTGCTCCGTGGGATCGGCGAAGAAGTGCGAAGTCGAAACGAGGATTTCATTGGACTCGACCCCAAAGTGCACTTGCCTTAGTCCGTGTATTGCTCGGAGCTGTAGCTGTTATCCAAATGGTTACCGTTTGTTCAAACGTTACGATCCCAAGACGATGCAATTCAGTCTGTGGAGCCTTTCTGGTAACAACGCAAGAACACTGTGGAACGTCAGTGCCTGTCGAGCGGGAAAAGAGCAGTGTCCAGAGGGAGCAGAAGTCAAGCATCCCGTCCCATACGAAAGAAAAGTGTTTGCTTTGGGTTATCGGTTTTACTCTGCCAAAAAGTGGTTACGTCCATTTCCAATATCACGTCCTTTGCGACAAGGCGAGTGTGTATGTCTTGACCAATGTGAATATGGGAAGCCATTTTTGCAGTGCCGTCTTGCACCAGACCCCAACGTGACACTCTCCATGTGTCAGACCCCAATAGAGTTTCCACGTGGGATCGGTCTAGAAGTTGTCAGCATCGAGGAAGTGCCGCAGTTGAATTGCGACCCAAGCAAAGAGAAAGTCGTGCCGTGTGATGACCAATGAGGCTGATAGGACCCAGCCTGCATTTTGTATCGTTTTTGTAGTTGTCAGAAGTTGAGCGTCATTCAATAAAACATGAAATCTTTCAATAGATTGACTCATTTTTTATTGTTGACTGTAGTATCCAGAAAGGACGAGAAGGTAAACGGTTCTGCCTATCGACCGAACCGACGAGAGTGCATGGACTCTTACTAGATTCTGTACCCGTCAGGATAGTAAAACAGACTACGACAGTTCTAAATGTGTATCATTTGCAAAGAATCGTAATAAAATGCCGCGGTTTCGTGTACAAGAAAGTGATAAGGATAACTTGCCAAAACACCAGAGAGACCATACCTCCTCGAAATAACTGTCGAGATCTGGCCTCACTTTAAACTCAAAAGGACAAAATGATCGAGTTTAAAGTAATCCTTTGGCTTGAGAGTCGACCGTGACTGAAATTCTTAAATCTCGTTGCCGTTGTCAGAACTGAAAAAGAGGTTCTTGTCGCTTTAAGTCATAACGTGTCAATAATAGTAATAACAACAATAATAATAATAATAATAATATTAATAGTTATAACAATAATAATAATGATAATGATGACGTTACTAAATCGAAATCGTGACCTACCTTTAGAGACACTTAATGAGTGGTTTCTCACTCTTAAACCCGGCAGCTAGAATTATGAAAGTCTCACTGGACCATCTGCGGCGTTATCAGACAATTCGCCAAAGTCGTCGTCGTCGCCAGGTTATGGCCAACAATATCTCCAAGTACAAGGACCTACTAGAGATTGGATTCACCTTGCTTTTTGACACTTCCCTAGTCGTTGAATGCTACCTGAAACTATCCAAGATAGCAAAACAAGCGACGCGGGAAAGAAAGGTTACAGAGGTATTTTTCCGAATATGATAGAGTATTTCAGAAGTCCAACTTCCTCATAATGAGAGTTCTAGAAGAGACCAGCGAGATGGACACACTGGAAGAAGCTAGACAGCAGTTCGAAGACTTGAAAAATGCAGTATACGGTGATATGTTGAATCTTCGCCAAGCTTTACAGAGGATAAAAAGCAATGACTGAATGGACATAGTTTGAAAGGATCAAGAAACATTTTTCCACAATTCAAGTACTATAATAACTCCAAACTATATTGGTTTTACCACCGGCCAGAAGATAGCAAGGTCATACAAACGCAAAATGTTTTCAAGTTGTCTTGACAGAAATCCTAATGTGTATCGTTGCTCTCTTTAATAATAATAACAATAATAATAATATCAATAATAATAATATCAATAATAATAATAATAATATCAATAATGATAATAATATATTCATTAACCAGATGGGTGAAAAGGACAGCTTGTACTTGAACGCCGGGGTATGCTATCTAATTATCTTTTCTACAAGTCATGTTGATTTCCTCCATCTGTAATATCATTTTATGAAGGAATGGTCATCCTTGATCATATGCCCAGGATCTCGGATATCACTGTGGACTATAAGAAATATGTTACAATCGATTCCAAACATATACAATGTATTTCAATAAAAAGAGACAAGAAAAGGGTTGGTATGTTCACTTTCCATCAAATGCTTCACCGGTAGCTAGGGCAATAATGCGTCTGGCAGAAGAATCGTAAACAAGCTCGTCAGGTCCACGATAGACATACCATCCGGTAACTGGTAGATATTCGTACCATTCTCTAAAAGGAAATACCGAAGGATGATAGTTCATCCTTGGTGATTTGTCGAAACATGACATCTTCCAAGCAGACTTACATATTGCACACTTCTTCCAAGCAAGGGAGCAAAGGGTGCATGCGATGTGCCCGCAGTTACCGATTCCTAAGTGAAATACCGTCTCGCACACTTGGCATTTAAAAGGTGCGGCTCTTGTCCAGATGGGCTTTTCTGGCGTCTTGGCCAAACCGTTGATGACTTCTTGCCAAGCTTGAATGGGTGCCTGGCCCTCTCCCCTAAGAATAGGCGGAGGAGCAAATCGAAGGCGATCGGCGGGATATTCAGACACTGCTTCGAGGACCGCGGTATCGTTGTCGTACCGGCCGTGCATAACATGGACCCGCATTGCTTCGTATAAGAGACGGAGAACATCGGTCGAGATCTTGTCACTGTCGATACAGAGCCAAGTGCCTTTGGTGTTGGGAATGCAGGCAAAAGCAGAGCCGGGGCCGATATACTCTTTGGACGTTTTAAATTCGACTGCCTTCTTTTTCATGTCTGCAATGACTTGACTGTAGGGCCTGGATGGTGGGTCTTCCTTAACAGGCATACCTTTCAGCTTGTCGCGCAAGCCAATCAGACAGGAAACGGCTTCTGCGGCGTTCTCATATCCGCTGACTAGAACCGCAGATAGGGCCGTCCTGATGTAGCTGGATAAGATAGAAGAGGGAACCTGGTCGAGCGGTTGACCTGCAGGATTACAGGATTTGTGAAACAGACCGTTTCCTTCTGTGTTTTGGCCGACAAAACAGGACTCTGACGAGTTTTCCAAAGGCGACCGACAACAAGGGCAGATCAAAGTGTCGATGCACGCTCGCATCCATCGACGATGGTACTCCATCAGATCGATGGGTAGTCCATTCCTTGCTGCTTCCAATAGGGGGACTTGCTTGCTCTTTCCGTGACTAGGTCTAACAAGAACTCCATTGGCTCGGTCGATGCCGTATGCGTCGAGTGGCAGTCGGGAACGACACAACCGTTTGAAAAACAACTCGGTCATCACGAGACACGATTCTCGGCGTCGAGACAGGCAGCCAGATGCATCAACGGGATTAGTGACATGCGTCACCTCCACGAGTCCTTCCCCATGTGCTCGTGGTAGGAAAGAATGACGGCTGCCAGAGCCATCTTTAAAATGAATCAAGGCATGTAGGACTCCATTGTGTCCAAATGAAGACTCTATCCTCACGGCTGTTTTCCACCCAACACTCGTCAAGATTTGGGTAGGCAACGACCTCTCCAGGTCACGGATGTCCCCTAACCAAAACTCGTCTTGCTTACCTATTAGAAATGCCCCGGCAATGGATATGCTCACCAGAGCATCATTAAACAAACGCACGCATTTCATAACAGGTGACTTGAGTACCCCTTTGATTTGAATGTCTACTCGAGGATTGCCGTCATGTACATCGACGGTCAAGTATCCGAACGCGTGAGCATGGGCCGCGGCAGTGAAAAGTGTCGCTACCGTAATCTGTTGGCATTGGAAGCGGATAAAAGTTTCTTCACGATTCAGGGGCGATGAAGTCATGCTTTGCATCTCGGTTCCAATGATAATCTTGAAGCGAGACTCGTAGTCTTTGATGGTGGGAGTCGATAACCAGCTCGTCAACGGGTCACACCCTTCAGAAGAAAATGCAGGACTCGGCAGTTCCAAGAATAGCGAGTCTGTATACCCCGCCAACGTGATGTCGGAAACGTGACGATGACATGCTTGCAATAGGCGCCGCCCAGTGGCAGTGATGCAACCGACAACGCGAGTGTCAGCATATGGATGTGACCTGTGTCCACACATACCCACCATCTTGTTGATTTTCTGCTTGAGGATGTTGGCTCTCTTCTGCATGGCAGGATTGTCGACGATCCGCATTCGTTCTTCTAGTTGTTCCTTTAGTGCCACCGCAAGACTTCCTTGCCGTTCAGTGACAAAGCCACCAAATGTCCCGAGGTCCCAATGCGCATCCCGTGTGACGTACGTATCCTTTCCTGCGTTGAGAGTTGTCGCGATGCTCGGGTAGTGGCTTTTAAAATCAAACACTGCCACTGGCTTTAGCAACAGATACGAGGGTCTGGGTGAAATCAAGTGCCCTCCTTCATAAGGCGCATGCGCACTATCCTTCATTTCGCACACCATCCCATTTGATGCGTAGTGCAGCACCATGGTTGCCGTGAAGGCCTCGTAAGGGGTGGGGAGACAATTCGTATTGGTATGCGATGTCGATGCTTGTATCCAGCGATCTTCCATGCATTTCTGTGAGCGATACACATCGAGCCACTGGCACGGACGCGCTTCCAGTGCTACCCCGGGAAGAGTGGCGACGTCGAATATCAACACCCCGAGTCCGTGGACGAGTGGCATATTGTGCGAGGGAAGTTTTGGTGGGCATAGAGGCGACACTGAAAAGAGGTTTGTGAAAAAAGAACCAGTGTACGCCTTTAACTGCCGCATGGTGTTTTGTTTGTCTCGAACCACGATCACCCTCGGGCGTATCTTGGTCAAGTGCTTTTCGAAGATCCTGGCCTCTGCCTCTCCGAACCAAGCCACTCGATTATGGTCCCCGACACAAATGTTCTTATCGGGCCCTAATCCAATGGCTACTTCTGCCAAGTCGAATGGTGGACTAGGTGAAACCTCGTGAACACAAACGTCGGCCGGTGAATTTATGCGCCATCTAGATTGACTGACTTGGAATCCAGCTGAAGGTCGCAAACGCATGGTGACTGTTGCTCCCGGAATACCGAGATTGAGAAGTGCATCAAGGCCTTGCAAAGCATCATGAGCTCCGTCGATGAACACGGGTATACCTTTAGCCTTTAGAATTTGATAAGCATCGGCGTACAATGCGCGAGCGCGGAACCGCACTTCCACCACGTCTCTATACTCGCCAGAAAGAGAGTCCACCCTCCTGGAGCACCCACGAAGTTCCGCGTGACGCGTTATTGCAAGTTGCAAATTTTTACCGTAAAGTTCGTCGACACAGATGAGTCCGATTGCATCGGGATTTAAAAACAGCCGATAGGGGACTCTTGGAAATTCGACTGTCACGAATTCGCCATTAAGGGTCCGAGCAGCAAGAAATAAAGTGTCACCTTTAACTACATCTCTGTTAGTGTATGCAGAATATGCCAAGAGTGTCGTGACGTAGCCATCATCTTGTGTTTCACACTGTCGACACACGCGCCCACCCTGATCATCGTTTAGTGTTATAATTGACGCGTTCATCGTGACATCGTAACAGTCAATTGCTCTTTCCGCAACAAGTTCTGTCATCCAGATGGCTGGCAAGTCGTCTCGTAGTACCAGAGGTATCTCCCTTTTTGGTCAAGACGTGCAGATAACTGCCACCGATCTAGTGCCACCGAGACCCTTAACAAAACCGATAGACCTCGATGGCGATTTCAGATTTCTGGTGTTGGACGTGAATGGCCGCGACACTGATTACACTAATTGGATATCAAAAGATACCACAGATAAGACTATCTTGGAATTGTACTCGTTTCTTTACATGATGAATCGAATCTTTTTCTATGCAGATCAAAACTGTTGCGTTTTTATCCAGCAAAAGGAACAACTCGTGCCCGGTAACTTGCTCGTGCGTAAAGAAGTCGTGACAGGGCACTTGTTATATTTCGGGTTTGACCGTCGGGTTTTAGACGCGATGTTACCCACTTGTATAACCTTGGCTCTAATGATCAATGCCAGATATTTTGACGCCAGGCGCTTATTTGTGAGTCCTCTATCTCTGGACGTTCTAAAGGCAGAGGCGTGGAGTTACGATGCCCTGAAGGGAGTTGCCAACTCGGTACCCGGATCTGGAAAAAAGGGGGCAGATGTGGCCGGAGTCTTTGGTTCATCCACAACGTTGGATGAGTTGGCTAGGTGTTTGTTTACCTACCACCGTGTGTCTCAGGTCGAAGACGCGGCCTACGAGGAAACAGAGGATACAGGAGAAATCAACGTTCGATGTTGCTACAATCAATTGCGCCGCAAGATAACTCGCTTGCTTTGCACCAAGGACGAGAACGATTTCGCCACTGGACTAAGGACAGTGCTCTCTGTCCCGTTTCTCTTTGAATGCTCTTTCCGCATGTCACGGCCTTATCGAGAAATGCGAGAGTTCATTGCGATCAACGGTCGTGGCATGGGTCTTGACGATGGGCAGATTCAGTACGCAACAACGGGTGAGCCGAATGAATTTATCAAGCGAGTCAAAGAAGTCACAGACAGCCCTGCGGCAAGCGTCGAGAGCCCGGTTATCTTAGACTGTCTTCGAAACGCGGTTCGAAGATATAACTGGTCCCACACGTTCGTGTCATCCGAGTACGGTAGTCGCCTCGATCTAACGAGTGGTTTAGCCTGGCAACTTCCAGATGGACACTTGCAGCATCCTTTCAATACTCCATTGTATACCATGGTGTTTCCAAAAGAGCAAGTAGACAGAGGTATGCAGATGCTGCGTGAAGTGATCGATCAAAAGTCGATCGACCAGATGAGCGAGATGGAACTTCAACTGGAAGCGTATAGTTTGATCATGGGACAGGAACGGTCGAGTGAGTTGATGGATGTACGTCGGGCAGCAGCATATCGTCAAGGAACTATCGACGACGAGACTCGCAAGTATCCATTGTTTACGTACATGCGGAACGTCTTGGAGAAATTTGCAGAAGTGATTCAACCAGGCAGTAAGGTCAGAGAATTGTACCGTAGTCAGTTTGCTGAGTTGACTGGCAAGTTACTGGAAGACGCTGTGCGGAACCCGAATCATCCCACTAGCAGCACTCTGGAATCTCTGGTTGGCTCGTATCCGACTCTAGTCGATCGACGTCGCAATTTTCACGCGTTGCATTTGAATAGTCTAAAAAATGACCGCACTGGGAAGTTCGTTCTCGCCGTCCAGAATCCTTTTGATTGCACCGTTGAACCATCTGATGGTCGCTTACTCTACGATCTCCTCTCTTACTCTGCCGCCTGTAATGTTCAGCTGAAAGTCGAAACGGCGGAACTTCGTTTGGCCGTGACCTCTGGAGTGGCTATCAACACGAAGAAAATTTGGGTGGGTTGGCAAGGACCGCCAGGGAATGGTAAGACGACAGGGGCTAAGACGGTCCTGCATGGTATCAGCCAGACGGATGGCATTTCCATTCGAAGCATGGTCCGGGATATCGATTCCATGACCACAGCCTCGTTGAAGTCGTTGAACGACGATCCCCTCTTGCATTGCAACGGTGTCGCGTTCGTGAACGAGTTAAACGATGGAGGTAATGACAAGTCTGGAACGCTGAAGGACGACAGCAGCGAAAAGTCGACTCTGATGAAGAACTTTTTCGACTTTGGGCTCAGTTCCGTTTACAGGGCACGGGTCAACGAAGCTCTCAACGAAGTTCGTCAAAATGTCCAATGCGTCATTTTCGATTGTGTTTTTATTGCCCTCGCTAACCAGTTATCGCTGTGTCGTTCTCTGAGTGACCGCATGCTCATCCACACGATCAACAAGACGACTACTTCCAGCAACAGAATGACATTGGAGGACATTTTCCAACGCATGGACCACTTGAAGGTCGGACATTACGAGGTGCTCAAACTGTTGGTGATCTCGCTCGTGTCCATGTTCGAGTTTGTTGGCTGTACTCTAGAAGATGAAGATTATCTTGCAGATATGGAAAGGCTCTCATTTCACGTCATTGACCAAGAATTGAGGGCCATGCAACTGGATGTGAATTTTTTGGGGAGAGGAAGATTGCTCGACAACATTCGCTCTTTGGTGCGCATGCTTGCCATGCACCGAGCAGTCCTAACCGTACTGGGATGCGTCGATACTTTCCGATTACCTTGGGAAGAACACGACGACACTAGAGAAACGTTAGACGAGTACAATCAACGTATCATGCAGAGAGTTGTCGAGGATTTGCAACAGATGAAATTACACGAGTTGGTACGTCGTGTGCAAGAAGTTTATTGCCCAAGTCCAGCCGATTATATCTCGGTGGTCACCATGGAATGTCTAGACCAAAATTCGTACCTCCCAGTGTACCGCGCCATTGTCAGAGCGGTCGTAGACCCTTCTCAGCTTGAGACAACTGGAGACGGACGCAAAGTGTTTATGGTATCCGACATGACGTATCAGAAGATTTGCGATGTCTTGAACGAGCAACGCATTCCTTTCGAGAACAAAGACATTCGCACCATTCTCGATGCCACGATGACGTCCGTATTACGAGACGGCATTCCAGTCTTTGGAATAGTGAGTCGGGCAGCAGGTCGCCAGACTGGTAGCGGACCCTCGCTTTTCCAAATGACCTTTGATGCCAGAATGGTTGCAGAAGTCGTGATCGACTCAGACATGATGCACCTGGTGAAACAATTGACCCGAGACATCCAGGACAGGATCACAGAAGTCGTGAATGAATTACCTCCTTTTGCCACTCGGGACCAAAGATTTGACGGAAAGAGCATCTTCGTCGATGCACGACATTACGGACCTGACGCCAATCGTTTCTTTGTTTTTTTGAGTCAACTTGGACCAAATCAATGGACGTCGCGATATGATATGAGAGTGGTTGACGGCTATACTCCTAACTCGGGAACGGTGAAAGTGAGTAGCGATTTCAATCACGCTCGTCTCAAACTGATGCGACAATGGATGCTTGAGAGTGTGAAGGACTCTCGGAATGTTATCTCGGAGAAAGGGTACATTCGAGTTGACAAGATGGACCAGTGTTCTGAGCTCGTAGACACGATTCTCGACCTTCGTGTTTGCGATACATTTGGTCATGGGCGACCAGACGGAAACGCATCTCGAAAACTCTTGCCGTTTTTCACGACTGGGAAAACGGTATACGTTCACCAAGCCTTGCCGATGCTGCGTCTTGGCATTGGTGAAGGACTAGCTGAGCGTCTACGAGAAGCATGCGCCTCGCCAGAATTCCCGATCGAGTATTGCACCTTTGACAGAGGACACAATTTAGGACTCCTCGACGATCTAAATGCTGCTCAGCCTCCGCACGTCGACGTTGAGTACACTACGATGAGTGACGCGTTTCTTTGCGAACAAGATATCGATGATCGAAAGTCGGGTGCGTGGCTACACGTGTCGATCTTGTCCAAGCTCGAGGAGGCAATTACCACTACGAGCAATTCGTCGCCAGAAATACCTCGCCAGTTCGTGTCGAGGTGTATGCGTAAACACCTGACCGAGCGTAAATCTGTGCTGTTTTTCAATAAGAGGGGTAAAGGCCCGGCTTTTGATCTGATTAAGGTGGAAGAGATCGAGTCGGCTCATGGTGGTGAATTGCCGCGCCTGGAAGTCCCAAGACTAAAGAACAGAGATTTCATGCCCGCAAGTCTTGCCATGTTGGAAGAAGGACACACAAAAACACTCGGTGCAAAACACGAACGAGCCACCACTTTTTCTGAGCGACACGAGACGAGATACCTTACTCGAAAATATCTGGCCAGCACGGGAAAGTTACGCGAGATAGAAGAGCGATGCGCTTCCATTCACGGTGACGATTACGATGCTCGGGAAAAAGCCATTCATGCCGAAGTGGAGGCGCTAACGGACGAATGGATAGATAGAGTCAAGTTCCGATATAAAGCTCTCAAAGTCGGGCCGGGCTTTTCCACCGTGGAAGACTTTATAATACAGAATGGTGGAACAGTAGACTAAACTTGGATGAACGGAATAATTTCTCAACAAGAAACACTCGTAAAGAAAAAAAAAAGATTGATTGGAATGAAACGCTTTATTTTTTTGTGGACCCAATGCCTATTTGTCTTAGGAGATCAGCGAGATCTTCTGCCGTCTTCTCGAGTGTAGACGGGTCCAACGTGCTGATCAAATGAAGATGGGAAGGTCTTACACACACCTCTACCTTAGGTTCTTCAACCTCTTCAGAAACTCCGGAGAGACGATGCAAAACCCTGAGACCGCTCTTAGAACCGGGAGACTCTCTACCAAAAGACAGAAATAACACTTGTAACTGCAACTCCTTCGCAGACTCTCCATTGACCAAAACGTAACGCCAGCAATCGTCCTTGCCCCGACTTGCCCCTTTGAGGATTTTGGTAACACAGTCTTTGGCCCAGACCAATTCTCGTCTATGACTCGTGGATATTTTTCGGACAGAAAACTCATCCAATGGGCTGTATGGTCGGTTTAGATGAAGGACTAGAGTGTCTAATTCTTCTTGTGGGTGGCGGGGATCTCCGAGTAGCACTCTACGACGGTGTTCTGTAGTCGTGGTGCGCCTGGTACCGACGACAACCGGCGAGGCCGAAGGATGCTCATAGGTCGTTTGATACACTACTTCGTGCGGACTGAGAATGACGAACAAGTATCCACCCTTTTCTCTCGTTCTTACCGCGACATTGTAGCCATCCTTGCGCAATTTAACCGATCCATCCTTGGGATCGAGAATGGCTGCGACTTTCCCTCTAGGCCAGATGCACTCGAGTTTGATGACGTAACGTTGACGGTTGGCAATGTGCTCTTTGTAATTCACCGTATGAATGGTCCCTGTGGGACTTATCAATCTTGCCAAGGCAGCGTCTAAGGTCTCCGATCCGAGAAATTGATCGATTGCTTCCTTGGTGTTTTCGCGAACACCACAATAGAGAATATTCGGGACATCTGGAAGCGACGATGTCATGACTCCCAAACGATGAGTGACCAATAAAACTATTCTCTGAATCAGAGTGTATTGATATCCCAAGTTTCACGAGGGCTAATACATCACCATAACAAATACCAAGTAGTAGCCTTTACTCGATTGGCCTCATGCAGGGTCGTAATTGGAAAATTCCCGGAGACGACCCCTTGGACAAAGTCGTTAGTTCTTCGTTAGATATGTTGCAGTCAAACTTGAAGATGTGGAGCTTGTAACTGAAAATCCTCTCCTCTGCCTCATATTTATTCCGCGTGTAATTATTATTATTATTATTATAGATATTATTATTATCAATAGATCAATTTTGTTATTGATAGAATAGTTTGTGACGTAGGGAATGACGAATAAAATTATGAGAGAATCTCTGAGCGATTTACGCAAGTTGTGACAAAAAAAGGACTGATGACATATTCTAGGTAGCGTCATTCTGCTACGTATTACGTAGCATTAGCGTTTTAGTGACGTATTTAGTGACGACAAACCACGCCGCTGACCGCCATTAAAAAGTCAGGATCGCTTGGCCTTCATCATTTAGTCAAAGTCATGTCCTCTAAGAAACATCACAAGGTCCGTCACTGTCCTTTGTCAGGATGCGATTATCACGGAGGCGATTTGAAACGGCACTTGAGTTCAAAAAAACACCAAGACGAGGTCGATCCCAGCCTTCTCGATGCCTTGGTACAAGTTGCAGACAAGGGGAAGAAAAAGAAAGGAAGAAACAAACTATTGCTTAGGTGGTGCCCCGTCAAAGACTGCAGCTTTCTGACCAGTCATTTGCGAAAGCATTTAAAACAAGGACACGATCTTAAAGAGAAGAGGGAGTTGGACAGGCTTCGAAAAACTGCAGAGGTTTATCGTCCCAACCATTTGCCATCTGAATCTGCAAAAATTAGAGTGCAGGACGGTATCATCGAAAGTGATGATGATGACGATGACAAAGGCGACGATTATGAACTGCCAGGAGCTAAAGCCTTTTTCGAAACTCGGCGTGTCACCACGGACCGGCATCGTTTCTTGGTCGATTTTTACACCTTCCTAGGAACTGTGGACGAAGGCCAAAAGGACGAACGTGTCCGACTCCAGCATGCCAGCCAAGTGAAAAAAATTCTCGAGAACATCGATCCAGGTGGCAAAGACATCGAAGCACTAGCCAGAGACGACGGAACAGCCGTGTGGAATTTGTACGTAGCCCCGCGCCTCCAGGACGAAAGTGTTGGAACTGGAACGCTTGTGTCATATCTTGGCAGTCTAAGCAAATTTTTAAGATTTGTCATAAGGCTCCAAAGACGCAGTCAGTCCAGCGACGGTGGTCCATCCGTCAGTGAAAGTACCCGCAAAATATTTCTGGATGTCGTAGAAAGAATCAGTGGTTGGCGATCGACCATTTATAAACAACGGGCCGTGCTTCAAAATGAACGGTATTTGAAAGAATGCGAACATCGATTGACAAAGGAAGATTTTCAAGCATTTTTGAAATCACCAGTGATTGCAAAGGCCGAGTCTCTGTTTAGCCCAAATGCCAAACTCACAGGAACTTTCCAGTTTGTGCAAGCTCGGGATTATCTCATTACGCGCCTGGCAGTCTCGTGTGGCACCCGCCCCAAAGCGCTAGAAACGGCTACCATCGAGAATTTTAGGCAAGCCAAACGGGCATCAGAATTTCCTGGTTGTTTTGTGATGTTGGTGACGAGACACAAGCGGCAAGTAGATGGACCGGCCATCGTTACTATGGACGAGCGGCTACACGAGTTTGTCGATGTCTATATTCGGGACATACGGCCGATGGTTGTGGACTCGCCCGAAGAAAATCACTTGTTTGTAACAAAAGAAGGCAAACCATTTGCAACTGGTACTCTCGGAACACGCGTGACTTATCTGTGGAGCCAAACGGGCATTCGACCAGATCTCCGCGTCTCGTGCACTGACTTTCGAAAATGCATTGTCACCATGGTAGAAGAAGCAAACAAAAAGCACCGGATCGAGACTGGGCGTCCGCTAATCGACAATAACGACGTGCGTAAATTGCTATGTCATTCTGAAAAAACAGCCAAGATCTGGTACATGAGGGAAAATCTTACAAGCATCGGGGCGCGGGCTCACACTGTCATAGAACGTATCCGAGACGGAAATTTGAACGAGAGGAGAAGAGACGACGAAAGAGACGAAGTTGGCCCCGGCACGAGCTCCGAAAACCAGATAGAGTCGGGGTCAGACGTCCAAACGGAAAGCAACAACGCGATGAGGACTCCACCCGATCCAGATCATTCCGCTGGCGATAAACGGTCTACGGAGCAAAACACTCTACCCGTTATTGCACCTGCACCCGTACCTATTGCTTCTCCCATTAGCTCTCCTCGGCAACCGTGTGTACTCCCAGCCCCGCCACGGGAACGCCGCGAATGGTCTCGGGAAGATTCGAGACTGTTTGTCGAGTTTGTCAAAAAGTTTCCGAGCAGACCCCCGAATCAACGAACGATTTACGACGAATTCAAGGCATCGCCTCCATTAAATCTCATTTTAGATCGCGAGGGTCTCTATCGATGTGTACTGAAGGTGAGAAGCACCTTCAAAGCATTACAAAATAGAGACCGGGTTTGACCTGTTTCCATGCCCTTGTCAAGACAACCTAAACGACCGGCCGTGAAGAAGCGCATGAAGGCCTCATTGACTGTCTATCGACAGCTAGTATTGCATCCCCTTCGATTGATTCATCCAGAACATTACAATGACCCGATCTACAGGACTTGTTACGATAGATTTTTCCGTGTCACAGGGATTGATCGCTGCCCAGAAATTCTCGAAAAAGTGTCCCGGATGCCGTCGCCACTTCGCGTCCAAAGCAGGTACAAGAAGTTCGGCAAGCAGGTAGAAGTGCACAACGACAGTGATGATTCTATAAAGGTACCTTCCGAAGAAGCTGTGCAACGCATTGACCATATCATAAATACTTTAAAACCTTTGCACTTTTCCGAGGACGAGGAGACAGGTCAAGAAATGACCGAGGAGACTTTATTGGATCGCAACGACGATAATTATGAAGCAATTGAGTTAGATTAGGGTATCGGGACGTTTTTAGTTCATCGTTGTTTTTGAAATCGTGACACTGTTGGGTTATTAAAGGTTTTATTGCTCATATATATTTATAACAAACCGCTTCGATGTTGTTGTCTTTAGTTTTTTTTTCTACGTTTTGTGACCAAATTGTGCTCAGAATTCGACTCTCTCTTTGTTACCTATACATTTCTCGCAGAGTGTCATCTTAAGAATCCAATAAACTAACGTTTTTAAGTTGACTAGAGTCTTACACTGCAATTACAGAAGCTCCCCAATCCTGTACCCACATGATTTCAGAACCAGTCTGACCACTTACTTGCTCGGGCAAAGGCTTTGGACGTTTAGATCTTTTTCGCGCACGTTTTTTTTCCAATTGTGTTGTCAATGAAACGATGCGCGATTCGAGTTCTCGTACTTCTTCGGCTGTGGCGGTCTTAAGAGCATCGTAGTTTTGGACCATCGCTTCGTTGCTTTTTGTGAGACTTTCCAGCTGGCACTTATAATCACTCTCCATCAACTGGTGATACTCTAGCATGATCTTAGCAGTATTTAACTCACTCGCCAAGTCTGCAGTACGATTCCGTTCCTCTTGTAATGTGCTCTGCAACTCGTTCAATTCTTCCGTCAGTTCGTTTTCGCGTTTCATACAAGTCTCTGCCGTTCTCTTTAGTCCTTTTCGCGAATGTTCTCTAGACTTTCTCGTCTTTTCCCTCGTGTCCGAGATGACTTCAAATTGTAAGTGTTCGGGTGCCATCAGATATCGACCGGCATATTTGGCACATCTGACCAAATTGACCGCCATTACTCCGACAAGCGTGTAACCAAACCTTGACCAGTTGTCCATTCCTCCCTTCGGCACCTCGACCTGTTTGTCCCCCCGGTTATAACGCTTAAAGTTAGTGGTACTAAACATTGTTCCCCGAGTCTTAAGAGTCAGTTTGCTCTTATAATTTAAGGTGTGCTCGTATTCGTGGCATTTTACTCGTCCGTCCTCCTGGATTATTTCAGTAGACAACCGTTTGGTCGTTGTGGCAGGATCAAACAACGGGATATAGCCGACGGGTGTGGATCCGTACGCCTGTACCGACAACGTTTGTTTTCCACGAAAGGCCACTGCTTCAAAGCGATACTCGACCAACCCCTCGGTACTAGAATGCAATGGCACGATACATTCGACGACATTATGAACGGTCAACAAGTGAGCTTCCGGATTCTCTACACCCTCTGATCTGAGACGCTGCAAAGTAGCTTGGCGATCAAAGGGCACCAGAATGTACACCGTGACAGACAGGTTATCGTACTTAGCTCGTTGATTTGCGATGTCTGGGCACATCATGGGTTGAAGACTATCGGCAATGATACAGGGGCGTTCGTAAATCTGACTGGCTTCGGCGTCGGTAAAGATACCTATTCTATCGCCGTCTTTTCGGTACTGAGGCAAACCCTGACAAAAGCGACGAACTTGACGACAGCAATCTAAACTGAAAGTGGGCCGAATGGCTTTCGTCTGAAGTGCGACAAACTTTCCGACGTTTCGAATGCCGGCTTGGCAGTGCGATGGAGCGGGGTCGTTCACTTCTTGCCTGATCGAAAATTGATCAGTCACATCCTGTCCGCACTGGCTGCACACAAGATGTCGATGGTAACTGACACTATCTTCAAATTTGGGCTTCAACTCTCGGACAATTTTCAATACGTTGTTCAAGTGCTGAGTGTTGCCTTCCACCAAACGTGTCAGTTTTTCGATTTGATCTTCCACGAGCCCGTCACGATGTTCTCCTGAGACGGTGTGGAAAATCGACAGAGGTGCAACAGGCATTTCGTTCAGTCTATACACCCCGCACATGGCCAAGTTGATCTGCCTTACGATCGCATCCTCCAAAATGCACGGCACACTTTTCATCGTCAAGACTGCAAAGCGTGACTGTTCTGTAAAATCGTGCCCATCTTTTGTCACGTTAGTCACGTGAAATACAGGCAAGTCTCGGATGCGCTTCATAGAGCTTGTTATGCGCTTATCGAAAGAGCCCCCGTCTTTTGCACCGATACAATCACAGAACACTTTTTCCATACTCTCTTGCAAGGGCATCTTCGCCATGCGCGTCCAGTGCCAGATGTGAGCCATATCTCCCGTTAGAATGGCCGCATCCGCACCAGTTTGGCCCAACCGGGGTGTAGGTATGTCATAGCTGAAAACGGCTGTCGCCTTTAGCTGAATGTGATCGAATAGAGAGGGACACCCGGTTTCTTGAGGGGAATTCACGTAATCTACAGGAAGGGATTTGATCTCTTCCAGGGCCTTGTCGGCATAATTATACGGTTCGATACCGTGTTTCTCGGCGTACGTGGCTACTCTGACTGGGTCAATAAAAAACTGTCCCAAGAGCTCGCTCGGTGTACACGCCTCTCTGTTCATCAATTCTGGGTCTTGCACTACGTGGCACATGTTAGAGGTGCGGCGTGGTACGTCCGTCCCAGTCAACGTCATGTATGACTTGTCTTTCCCATAAGGAGTGTATACCGTGTATACGCGAGCATCCCTAGAGCTGTCGTATTGAGAATCGACGGCCACAGAAAATCCACTCTCCAAGGCTTGTCGAACCCTCGCGTTACTGATTTTTATTTCCGCCATCTCGTCACTGTACAACGGAGGAGATCCTTTGACGACTTTCATATCTAGTTTTACTTTACTTGACCTTACACCTCGACTGCATCGACCGGGACACTACAACTCCTCGACTCTTGCAGATTGTATATAAATCTTTATTGACCAATCACTAACGAGTATTTTTTAAATGACGTAATGCTTGTGCCAGTGACTGACGTGAACCAATCGAAGGGTCGGCCAGACGTAACCCGACCACGCCTACCTTGCCTGTAATTTCCATACTCGAACATCCGATGATCGTTTCTATTCGCTCTCCCGCCTTTGCTCGAAACGTATTCCAGTAACAGAACAACCTCGACCTTCCCCAGAATTGGACTTGACGGGCAATTGCACAGGCGCTCTCTGTGTCTTCTCCGTCTCGAAATTGCACTGGACACGTTGTCAACCCCCCTGTGTCGACGCGTTCGATACAGATCAACAGAACGCCCACGACGTGCGTCTCTGCCAGGATTCGGTCGCACAATAAATCACTTAACGCCTCGGGAGGAGAAAGACAATAGTGTCCGTGTACCCATGGGCAACGTTTTCCCTTGGCTACGTCGCGGGCACTACCTAGGTCGACCAAGGTTACGTGATTGTTGCGTGTCTTATCGATCAAGATGTTCTTCAAGGACAAGTCCCCGTGAATGATACCGACCACCTCGTGTAGGTGGTGGACGGCGTCCACTAATTGAGATGCAACGCTTGCGCCTGCTTCTCGGACATCTGATGAGTTGTCCGTCAACCAACTTCCTAACATGACTCCATCGACCAATGGCATGACGAGTCTAGGTAAAGCTAGCGTTCCAGCGGGTGGCATGCACACACAATGTAATTCCACGATGTGACGATTTCTACGACGATTACAACGCAACATCGCAGTCAATTCCCTGTCAAACTGATCGTAATCGAGGAATCGCGGAATCTTGATTACACACTGGAGAGTCCCTCTGGTTGTGGCCTTCACACAGGTAGAAAATGTACCTGTTCCTACGACAGGCGAGTCTAAATCATACTGCAAGTCTGACGAGTGGAGAATGTTCATCGATTTCTCTTGGTTAACTGGGAACAAGGCTGCCTCGTTGAGCAATTCAACATGTGACGGTGACATTGAAGGAAACGTGTCCGTTGATTCGCTTGACGTCGCCCGCATTTCCGATGTATGTAAGGAGGGAATCACTGACAAATTCTCCGGTCCTTATGCAAAATGTTATCCGTCTGAATTTTGGAACGAATCGAACGCAGCCAGGTGGGTCTATCACTTCGCATCGACCGTCAAATGCCAATTCTTGTAAACGAGCGTCACATCCCAGTTCGCAACGAACTAATGCAGCGACGTCTAGTGCATCGATCGAAGCAGACTGAGGATCCCACGAAATCAACAAAGAACCGTCCTGTCCGCGTTGAAACACTACGCTTCCCGAGCCAACCAGCACTTCCACCGATACATCCGAGGGAAAAACCCAATGACTCCATCGGGACACCGGAGTATAGTGCCACAACCTACCGTCGCTCGATATCTCCGTGGTGCCTTGCGCACCAATTAAAGTGAAACACAACAAACACAACCGATCCATCGTCACTGAGCAAAACAAGGCCACGTTTATTGTTTCATCATCATCTTAGAGCAAAAAGGTCCCGGTGGAACTGGATTGGACATCGCTTGAAATATTCTGCAAAGTCCACCCCACTTTCCGTGGACTGGAGGAAGGCATCTGAATATGTTTCAAAAGTGATTTGACTGTTCGAAGGAGGGCAAACATTGGAGATTCTTTTCCCTGTCACTGTCACGGCCACCCGAACTCTGTCAGCAGTTTCCGTGCCGATGTGAATGTAAAGATTCGCAAAGGGATGGTCAGGGCGTGGCTTCAACAGTGGACACTGCAGATATTGCTGCTTGAGGCACTGGCAGACGCTGCCATGACGTATGTTTTTCAAGATCAAAGGTGGAATGTGAGCGCTGATCTGCGTCTGCCACATGCGTAGTCTGTAGTTGCTCCCATCGTCTTCTTGGGTTCTTAGGATTTGAGGCAATATCATGTACAGCTCGCTCAGGAAAAACCGTTCCTCGTTCAAGGCTTCCACCGGACCGGTCATTGCACCGCGATTACTTCCACCCAATCCACAGACACCGTGTACGTGCGTCTTCCATTCGGCCCATTTGGGGAATGTAGGTGGAGTGGGAAGGATCTCCACTCCGTCTAGGATTGTAGTGGTTCGACCGACAAAACGGCCGTCTTCGTGCAATAACACATAAGGTTCGCCGCAAAGCTGTGCACTTGTCACTTCCACGCATTCGACCAATAAGATCGAGTTAGGCGAGAGTGTACAGTCGAGCAAGGGAAGGACATTCCAAGCCTTTGTTTTGGTAAAAGTAAATACAAAATTTTTTACGTAAGGATCGGCGTGAATCGTGTCGAGATCGAACGCGAACTGCTGTTGTTGTTGTTGTTGTTGTTGCTGTTGCTGCTGCTGCACGGGTCCGCCCTGTATACCTACTACATTTGCCGCCATTACGCCAGCGTTTTCTGCCTCGATAAATACTACAGATATAGAAACACAAATAAATAATAAAATGTAAAAGGTTACTCACGTGAGGTGCTCCAGCAATGATGTGAAAGATGGACTTTCGTTTCTCCTTGATGAACACGATCGTCACGTCTCTGTCATTTTTCGAAATACGCACATCTTGTACGAGCCTTAACTGCTCCATTGTTTTCAAGATCTCGTGCACAGGCTCTAGATGCAATCGAGCCGTATCGAGTGTGTTAGCCATTAGCAATACGTTCATGTCCTTGTCGGAAAATGCCATGGCCAAGGCGATAGCAAAACGCACTGTCACAGACTTGCCACTCCGTCTCGGGGCGACTATGACCCACATCTTGCGGCTCATTGCTTCGAAAATACGACTCATCTCTTCGGCAATTTTTGCGTCCGGAAACCTGGGGTCATACGTCATCATTTCCGGCGTGGCAAGATGCAACAAGTGTAGAACTTCGTGGACGTACCGATTCGTTTCGCTCCCTATGAGTCGCCTAAACATGCCCAGTAGGAAGCATTGCAAGTAGCGCCATTGAAATGGTTCTAGGTGCCATTTTTCAGCGTCTAATAGCAACCACACGGCCTTGATGGCTTTGCGAACAATCGTCATGCGTCGATTTCCATCTACGTTGTCTGTATGCACCGGATTCAAAGTTGCTCGTGCCACAGTGACCCCTCGATCGAAAAGGCAGTCGACGAATTCGTCGTAGGTATGGATCGTACTTGCGGCCTGGAGTCGCCGTTCTTCTGAAACCACTTGAGCCACCGACGATTCTACGAGGCGGGCAAACCGGTTTCCCAAAGCGGACACGCGATACTTTACTCCTTTCAGTTGTACTCTGCGTTCAAATGTCCCAAGTCGATCAGTTCGCTCGTAATCGGCAAGCTTTCTACGATGTCGAGCGACCCGGTCCGTATTCACGGCTCTGTCACACTGACCAAAGATACTATTTAAAATGGCAATCCGATATTCGTAAACATCCATCGGGATGGATCTAAAACGGTCTACGTGGTATGCGTTTATCGATCCTTGCTATCGGGTGCTGGTAATGAACCAGAACTATCAGAGTTGGGTGCCGTTGCGTTTTCTCGAACTCGACAAATGGACAACTATTTGGAATGGTCAAGACGCCAGTGCCTGTCGGATCTTAGATATAGTAGAAGAAGGGGAAATGCGCGATGCATGGCCAGTCGTCCACGTGTTTAATGTAGACGGTGCTACCACCATTGGTCTTTATCCAGACGAGAATGTTGATCGAGTGCAAATGTTTTACCGCTGGAGACTTCCTCCCGAGAATCCTAAATACGAATGCAAGGCTTCTCACCATCTCGACGACTTGCTGCCTCTGGCATTTCCCTCACAGCCCTCCATCTTGTATGGAACCGTTGATGTGGGTGTATCGGTCAGTGGTTTGCACGTACTCGACCTACCAGGAATGGAAATATTGGAACGTGTAAACCTGTCTCCTGGCATCAAAACGGCGCTTGCATCCGGACCAGAAAAGCGACCCTCTTATTGTTGGCGCGACGTGGCTCGAAAAGTGCTTGTCAATGGTGGTGATCCTCGCAATGTCATCACCATTCGCGTCGAGGTCGAGGGCGATGAATACCGTTGCGAGGGTATTCAGTGCACTTGGTTCCTGACTCTCCAAGCGCAGATGCTGATGAACGCCCGATCGGGGACAAGTAGGAGCGACCGACATGCGGTCATAGTTGGCCACTCGGACAAGTACGTGTTGCAAACGCTTCGGCGGTTACTCGCCACTATTGGAGCACAGAGTCGCAAGACCTCGTACATTCAAGACACGGGTCATTCTTGTCAACGTACCTACTACAAGCTATTTTGGTACCCTGAACAGGGGGAATACGTAGACCCCCGACAAGATCCCGGACCGACCTTTACGGCATTCAACCCGAGGCGAACCACCATATCTCCGCCGTATTGCTTGGTTCAATTTGCCGACAAGGGATTGTTTCTCGTCGATGGTGTCTGTTATTTACCATACAGAAAAGAGGAACCCAAACTGACCGGTCGACCTTGGTGTAAGCCCGATCGGGTCAGACGGCGACAAAATGTTAGATAACGAACTGGACATTGCTCATTTCCTTCTCGGCTGTAACACGGTAGTTTTTATCGCAGAGATAGCGTTTGCCACTCGCATTCGCCCCTACGTTTCTCACGAGACGATGTACTTGTGTGCGTTTTATTATCTGGTGGCTCGAGCGGCCTCAAGGCGAGGTCAGTCCAAATCCATGCGCTGCACCTGGGAAGGTGTGTCTTGGGTCACGTTGTGTTCCATACCCTCGACCGCGCTGATCTCGTTGCTGTATCATTTTCGGCACTCCATCGTTGACTGCATCGTCTACGATCCCGCTGTTGCTATCGACTCTTGTCGCTTTGGCGGCGACCGTGGCCGGTGCGAGTCGTTTCTTATTGCAGCCACTCGACAGACAGTGAGAGAGGGATGTGCGACGTTTGTACTTGGCCCATTCATGGGAACGATATACGCAATAATAGTGTTTCTCTTCAGATTCGCCCCGTGCTTCTTTGGAGGTATCTACTTCGCCCTGAACTGCAACGAGAACCGACTATGTATGCCTGGAACAACTTCTCTACGGCTAAACACCACTAGTGAGCCGAACATTCCACCCCCTCTTCCATCGAGTGCCTTTTACATCGTGTGGTCGCTGCTGCTTTGGGGAGTGTTCGCACTGGAATTTGCCGCGGGCAAGCACATGGAACTTTCATCTTACAACACCATGATTCTGTTTCAGGTGCTGACATTGGTACAAATCTATCGATCAAAAGAGGGACGATCTATCGATTGCAATCAGATTCTTCAACACCTACAATTTGCCGGATCATTGGTGCTGGTGCTCTTTGCATACATGGACGTTCTAAGAAACTCCGTCGGACTGGCCTCTACCTGCGCTGGGCTAGTCGACTATAAAGTACTTGCCGAATGTCGCGCTGGTGATTCGGTGTGTCTGGAATCGCGGAATGCCTTGTCGACCACGTTTTTTCGACAACACGATTGTCCTCAATTACGTCTGGATTCTATGCAATACGTTTATTTTTATTCAAGTCAGGCTCTGCGCCTCTTTTTCTTATGCGTTGTATATCCTGCAGCGATGGCACACAGACACCTACAACAAGATCGAAATGGCGGAAACGATTTTTGCACACCGGGAACGACCCACATGAGAAAGACGATCGACGAGACTCCGGTGGATAAATTGAAAGACATGCTCGTCACAGCTGCCGAAATGGACTTGTGACTATAACGGTCAAGATAATAAAGACAAACGACATTGATAAATTTCATATGCACGACAATGTCTCATGGGGACTCGGACCCGTTATCTATCTGCCAACACCGGCGTGTACGCGCAATGCATGTTAGAAGATGGTCGCGCTGCAAGCGTCTACCTCAACCTCGTCAATACCGTGTGCACAACGTCGTGGCCGATGGGTCTTGACAGCAATTGCCTCGAACACGGAAACTCGGTACACACGGGATCCCAAGGAAGCTTTATCAAACTCATGTTCGTGAATTTCGACGGCCGAGATAGATGTTCGGTGTTGCCCTTCGAAGTGTCGTCTTCCGTCAATATCACTACGGTGACTAATGAAGGAACACGCGAATGGCTTGCATCTGGGTACGACGTGCTTCAACATATCGGATTCGGAAAGACGAGAGGACGATGCTCCGGGTTTGCCAATAAGAACTGTAACTACTCTGCTCTGTTACATGGCGTTTTGAATCGCACAGATTACATTGATCGACTGTTGAAGTACCGTGGCCTCAAGTTTTCGCGTAATGCATTTTTTCCACCGGTAAAATTTGCCATGGCGACAGAGACGGAACAGGTGGTGCAAGTGCAGATCTATCCGCCATCTCTAGCCATCAATTTACAGAATCTTACCCAAGACACCGTCGTCAAATACGGCCCTGTTCTTTTAAAGCAAATCATCTGCGAGGCCGATATCGACACTAGTCTAATGAGATTTTGCGTCGATGCTGAATGCCGTCTAGACCGATTTCTCTCGCCGGCTGAGAAATTCCAGTTGGTGGTTGCCTATTATTCCCTTCGATGGTTAGAGGCCACGGTCGTGCCATTTGAAGTTGTGGGTGAAATGCACAAGTTTATTTGTCAGACACTTCGACTGTTCTCGACTGATTATGGTCGCTACTGGTATTCATTCGAAAGGCAAAAACGTGTAAATAGAGAAATTCACGATTTTTTCGTAGAAGACACCCCACTGCGTAGATGTCCCCATGCAAGCAATTTTAGAGCATTCGTTGTTTCCTATTTGACCTCGAGAGGACACTCGTTGGCTGCGCAGGCAATTCTCGATAACTTTCCCAACGACGCGTATCCTTCAGAGGAGCGGATCGATGATCCCTCTATTGCACGCCATTGGTTCGATACACATGTTATTGACTATCAATGTCTGCATCGATCAATCTTAAATAATAAATGAGTGACTTTTACTGCTTTGTCTTGGGGAATAAATGCGTGTAAGTTTTTACAGTATCTAGGTAGGTGCGAAGACGTTGTGGGTGGACGACGCTCTTCCCTTTGTTAGGGCCCCTCTTTAGTTCCACGCATAATGTGTAGGGTGCTTGGTGAAGTACGGCTTGGAGGGTACGCTCCACTTCTTGCATGGGGTCTCGAAACTGATGGGCACATTCGTCGTGATCTTCGTCGTAGTGGCGCCATACTTCATCGTCTGTAAGGTCAACCAAAAATGTCAGATTTGGCTTGGTTCTGCCAAGATCTCGAAATTTCTTTGCATATCGCTTTATCAAGTTAGGCCTCGATGTCAGTTTGGTCTCGTGAAAAGTTCGAACCAATTGCCTCAGTAGACCCGCATCCAAGGTGCTATCCTGTTGACTAACAAGCGACGATGACCCCGTCTCCCTTGTATACAACCTACACAATAGGCATTCGGTGTGAGGATCAAATCCAGGCAAAGGACAGCCATTGAGCTGACTCTCTTCGATGTCATCTACGCTGTTGTCGTCGTCGCCAGTTAGATCGATTGGGTCGGCCACTAAGCTACGGATGCTATTGGCCGCCATGACATCTAACGATAACACGGATAAAGAAATATCATTAATTGCTTATTCTGTGGACAATCGAGGCAAGATATGAGAGTGACGCAGTGCGTTTTTCATTTCGGGAGGTTGGTGCTCCTGGTCTTGGTTATTGCTCAGGCCGTTATCTTTTCTGCGCACATTGTCAACGTCCGGGGCGATTCCAGATATTATGCAACTGCACTGCTCGTTCTACCGATGTTGTCTATCAGCTGGTGGTACTTTGCTAAGCCACCGACGGAAAACGCCAATCGACCCAAGTTCGTGTGGTTAGCCTATGCTTCGACAGTCGTCGCTTTTCAGGTTCTGGTGTTTGGAACAACGGGTATCGAGGGGCACGATTCTTTCCTTTTACACAGTGCCAACGTTTTTACGCCGATCCTATTTCTGGTTTGCATCGTATGCGGATGCGAACACTCATTGAGAGATGCCGGCTTTGTCGTGGCGTCGGTTGTATCGATATCTAATGCTTTTGATGCATCAGAAGCGTATCTCGTTGTTGCTCAAAACGGGGAAAACGTACCACCTGGTTTTTGGGGTGGCTTCGTTGGAATCGCATCAGTGATGTTGATGTGGTCGGCGCTGGAGTTCACAGTACGCTCTCGTCTGGTGCAAGGCCAAACTACGCCCGTAGCCATCACCTGTGGTCTGCATGCAATTCATCTTCTTCTCAACATCCTCTTATTCTCGTTACGAACGATCTTCTACGTCAACGGATGGGCGGAGTTTTCTGTCATGATCGCCAAGAATGCCATGGTTTTTGCTATTCGTCTCGTGTACATGCTGGCGGTATACGGTTTTCGATTGAGATCGCCACCAAACTCTACGCCTTTTGTCGTTCCAACTGCACCTCCATCTCTGATAGAGGGTGTCGACACTAACGAATGTTTGCAACGTCCTCCAACTCCGTTGCCGGAACGAGTTATATCACAAGCACAAAGTCATCCCCAACAGGATCAAGACCATAGACATCTCTATCCCAAATTACCAAAACGAGTACACTTTCAAGATTGATGTATGTAATAATAAAGCAAAGTGATCTCCATCTTTTTTTTTATTTTTCCTTCTTGATGTCTCTGGTCATAGCCACTAGTGCTATCGATAAACATGATAACAATTGTAATAATAATAATAATAACGATAATAATAATAATAGTAATAATAATAATAATATTAATAATAATATTAATAATAATATTAATAATAATAATATTAATAACAATAATATAAATAATAATAATATTAATAATAATTATTATAGTAATAATAATAATAAGCAACATCTAGATACTATCTACCTAGCGTGGTTAGTGCTATGGTAAAAGCAGTGAGATGAACACAAAACTATCGACTTCATCTTCGCCCTTCTTATGGAAAGTTACAATTGGGTAAAACGCGTAAGCCCACTTCATTTTCCAAGTAAAACATCGGTTAATTACACCTACTGGTAGAGTTGACGGGGAGAAATGAAAATAATCTCGCTGAACGCTGTAGCATCGTGTGATGGGATCAAAAATAGATAAAGTGGCCATGTTGACACGAAGGCAGTCCTTTGAAGATGGGATCGGAAATGCCACGTACCAATTAGGGTCTCTCGTCGTGCTGTTTACTGGGACGATGTCGGCTCCCTCCTCTATTTTGTTTCTATACAATCTCAAAAATCTTGGTTCCATCGGTCTTCTTGGTAAGAGCGGGAAGGCTAGAAACTGACCACACTGCGAGACTCCAATTTCGACGCGAAAAATGACCATGGCGTGAAACATGGCGTCTGGAGTTTTCGTACCTGACCGTAGGAGTAACAGTTCTAATGCCTTCACCTGAGCGTCACGAAAATCTACCCTCTTCACGATTTGTTTTCCCACTGCAATAGGTAGATGTAACAATGTTCTCACGTAGCTGCGATAGGCGGGAGGAAAAAAGGTCTCGAACATGTATTTTTCGTCGACTTTCTCTAGATCCAGTTTCTTTGCATCAGACGAGGCCCTCTTCCATCCCACAAACTCGGCTCCAGGGGGCAGGTCGGGAAATACTGCTCTCAGGGGCACCCATGCGAAGTCGGTCGATCCATCCGTTACAGCGTACATGGGTTTCCTATCCTTTCTAGAAGCGACCACAATATGCATGCCAACCGAGAGCGGTTTTTGATCGCCGATGTAATCTAGGCGCCAAGATATTTGCGTGTTGTCCCACTCTTCCCTATTGAGCCATCCTAAGTCATAACATATTCTATCGAATGTGTCTTCTTCTCTTAGGTTGCGGACGCCTAATGAAATTTCCTGCCGTTGCCGTTTGGTACCATATCCAATGGTGAACCAATGGTCGCTACCTTTCTTTGATTGTAAACTCAAGGTCTTTGCCAAAGCCGAGCCCCTTAGCGCGCGCTTGAGGTAATTAGATAATATTTCATCAC
>CM042758.1:13945126-13973983 GCA_022496165.2 Catalaphyllia jardinei | reverse complement strand
TGCTAACCTGGGTGCCTTTGTCCCTTCTCTTCACACGGAAATGGAAACAACGTTGGGAGTAGGAGAGATGCTAGACAAGGCCAAATACCAAGAAACGGTAGAAAAGTTGCGCGATGTCCATTCCAAGATCTATTCCTTTTGCACAAGTGCAATGGCATCCAACAGCGACAACTACAGGAATGTGAACGAATACATCTTTCAGCAGTTGCCCACTGTTGTACCCGTAGTGAACCTGCCCGACGAGCACGAACCTTCTACTGCCGCTTGTGATAGAAACGTCTCTTCGAAAAAGTTATGGATGAAACGCATGTTCCTTGAGACTGTCATGAACCTATTGGCCACGCATCTGTATGCTTTCACCGATATAGCAGAGGCAGAGGGGAGTGTTCCGGTACTAGATACCGAATTCTGGTTCCAAGTGCAAGTACACGCTAAACAGAAGCGAAACGAAAAGTACAGACAGCCTTACTTTATTGCGGGCTTTTACACCACCCACGAGTACGATGCCCAAATGAGAGAACACCTGAAACTGGAAGATGTCACCGCTCTTCATCCTCTTTTGAGCGGAAAGCCCTCAGCGGAAGTGGCCGACGCTCGATCGGAGAACTTTTATCATTCTCATGTCAGTCGACACTTTTTAGATCTACGACGGATGTACGGCATTCCTCTCCATGAGCGCACAGTGGCTGCCTTGATGTGTTTGAGACCGCACACACCTTCGAACGCGCTCGCCGTTGATCCCCGTGTCCAGACGCACACAGCAGCGCAAATCATACGCAGTGGCACCTTCGTGACTCATCGCCTCGTTGCCATCCGTACAGGCAATCACGAAAACATGTTCAACGGATTCATTGCCTGTGCTCCTCCGGTGTTGACTCAGAAACGTACGAGTAGTGGTGGTACGGCCTTGAATGCATTCATGCAGACCGCGCCTGTTTTACCGCACAAGCAAAACACTACCATCCAGATACCCCATTTCTTTAGCAAGGGATGCATAAGTGGAATGGGCCATCGCATGGCAAACATCCAAGGATGCCTGGACGGCAAAGCAAAGTTGTCCTCTGGCGTGTTTGAAAACGAAGCCTTCGCCATCCCCGTACCAAGCTACTTTACGGATAACCAATTTGACGTCCCGTTCTTTCCAATCGACGGTGTCTTTGGAAAGAGCTTCCTCAAAGACCACACACTGTGCAATCAACCGGATACCATGCACACCTTGGAAGGAGGATACAGCTACAATCCGATGACCAGGTCCAACGCACCATCTGAGATTTTGGTGTTGAATCGTCGTCTGATGGAAAAGACGGCAGGTCGAGTGCAACTACCACCCTGGTCAAAGGCAAAGAACCATTCTCCGTCGAGATTCGATCTTCGGCAGCGACTGGTAAAAGTGGCGACTGCAGCCAAAGAAGGTATGAAGCCGGACGAAAAATGGCAACCGTCAACAGCAGACAATTATCTAAACATCACTCCAGAGGATCGTATGTGCATGTTCGAGCGATTCTATCATCCAGGTCCTCGAGGACACGAATACGGTAAAAAGAGTCGTAGCATCCTAGGAGAAAACAGTAACAGTTCACTCAACTGGACTCAGACTCTGGAAACGCACCATCGTTTACTAAACCAGCCAATCTGCCCACTTGATCAGAACGGCCGTGAACGCTTGATAAACGACACTCCACGAATGAATGGGTTTGTGTATTAAGCACGCCCTACAAAGCAAAGAGATCAAAGTGAACTGTTCCGCGACGGCCGAAGTGCGAGATAAGTTACTGGGGAGCGAAATTGTCGGTACTTTGACCGAGGTAAATAGAGATGTCACCGAAAGCATGGACATGAGGGATGCAATCAATTCTGCAATTGCCCATGTGTGGCCGACTCGAAAACGCCGAATCACTCACGATATGATAGTGGTTAATTTTGTCAAGTTGGTGGACGATCTCCTAGGCTATATGCAGGTCATTTTAATCCTACACGCTCTTGCTACAGCTGGTCGCAACTGGGACCACTTGCCCAGCATCGACAAAGTCTTTCTGCCGACCTTCGTCTCCCTAGGAGGAAAACTCTTCATTTTTTTCGTTAGCTTCATTTGGGCGTGGTTTTCGTTCGTCTCCGAAGGGGGGGACCCCAAGTTGATGGAGTTTGACGAGTTACATCGCTTGGTGAGACTCTCTTACCACGCAATGCCGGTGATCTTCCACAGCCTGGCGTTCCTGTTTTTCTATGCAGTCGTTCATTGCCATTTGAACAATGCCCATCGGGGCCGAGGCATCTGTAAAGCGTTCGACTTAGAACTCATCACAGTGGCGTTGTGTCTGGTGATCGGCGCGAAGATTCTCCACTACATCCTCAACTTTTACCAGATATTCAAACACACTCAACAGCCCGTTCGTCGCAGGACCTTTCGATCGCCTCTGACAGCTGCTTCGATGCCACTGTTGGGATTTGGTCAAACGGGTATTCCGAGAAGCTCGTTTGGACCCTCCAGTCGACCTAGCTCTTCTTTCGTCAGTGCTCCTCTCGCTGCTCCGAATTCCAGTGCCATGCCGGTTTTATCCGAAGCCCCATCTCTCCCCAACACTGCCAATACTAGTTATAGCATGGGGTACGATTACGGCTCTGGTACTCCAACTGGACCCGTGTGAAAAACGACTTCTGCTGATATACATCGCCTTGCTATTTACCGTCGCTACTTATGAAAGGATAGATTTAACTACCTAGAGACAGACTATGGACCAGGCTGGCGTCGAGACTCTGAACGCCGTCGTGGACGAGACGAGAGATGCGATTCTGAGATGTTTGGAGGCTGCCATTGAGTCACTAAGACCTGCCGCTCCGATGGCGGGACAACGACAAGAAGCGAACAATGTGGAAGAGCCTTTAAAGGTTTTGACATCTCGAATTCGAGAACTTTCCATGAAACTGGACGGATTGCAACAAATGCCGACCCAGATGGATCAGTACAGAAGGTTTGCGATGCCTAATCCCTTAAAACTGTTGTCCGAGGGCCAGGCCTGGGATAGCCCAGAAGTCTTCGTAGGTGGGCGAAATGGTTATCGTGTCGGCATACGAGTCCTCATGCGCGGTTGTGGCTTTGCAGAAGGAAATTGCGTCTCGATCTCTTTTCGCATCTTCGCTGGACCTTACGACGCCTGGCTTCGATGGCCGTTCCCAGGTAAATCGGTTACCTTTGCCATGTTTCGATTGAACGGGAAACCTCCCTACGCTGAAACCTGTCAGATCGAGCATAACAACTTAAGGGCTGAACGTCCGTCGGTAGCCCGTCCCCTGATCTGTGCCAGTAGATCTCATTTCATTCCCATCGAGACAGTATTGGATGACAAAGACCTTATTTTTAGAAATACAGGACCGAACGCTAAAGACGACGTCTTGATGGTAGGATTTGCCTTGGAAGGAGAAGACACGTTTGTTCCACGCATCGCAAGTTCGTTGGAAACAAGGGTAGAACACCTCGAACAAGCCGTGGCGAGGAACAGCCCGCATCTTTGTTTTGGTGGCTACGACCACGAGGTTGACCAATTCTAGAGGACGGTTCACCCGGTTGCTGTTTTTTAGCTGACATCAAGAGAGTTCTGTAAAATCAATAAAAGTACGAAAAAGTTAAACAGAGGTCGACGGTGATTTTTTCCCGTCTTGATTAAGATTCGAATAAGAAAAACACGATGGAATACCATTTAGTTACAATTAAAGATAACATACTTTGAAGAAAGAAACATGAAATCAAGAAATTAGCTCATGTGTACCAAAATACAAATAATATTTTCTCGAGGTAAAAAAAGAAAAGAAAATTTCATGGGGTACATTTATCCATATTTAAAGCAAATAACATATATCATACACAATGTAACATTATATATATATAATATATAATATATATATATAATATATAATATATATAATATAATATGTATAACATATATCACATAAAGAGAAATGACTACGTTGACTTGGATCCCATGTTGCTTTGTTCGTTTTATTCCGGTAGGCATCTAACACAAAATAGCAACTATAATATTGTCATTTTAAGTAACGCATTCCGGTCAGTTGTTTATTGAGGCACCGTTTGTTTTACTGATATACCATTATAAAGTATATACCATGAAAAAAAATATACGTATCCAGTAAAAATCTGTAGTAATTAGAAAAAATACATTCGTTTTTGTTCGAGTCTCCAATGGAATCGGTGTATCGTGCAATAACATCGTTGATCATCAAGGAAACTTGGCAAACGCATTGGGTGTCTGGTATACAGGTCTGTTTTCAACAGGGTCAAACACGTGTTTGATTGCCGATAATGCTGTTTTCGCAAGCTCATCGCGTTCCATGTCATTGATGACGATTTCATCTGAAGATCCTGAAACGAATTCGCGTCGGTCGTATGATGGAGTGGTGGATATTTTGCGACTGTTTTCTACAGGGCTGCTCGTTTCAGTTTGGTTGGACACCGATTGCTGCTGAGTCAGACCAGTCAGATCCGGAACGAGGAAACACACGGTGACGGGGACGAGTAACAGACGCTTCAACGACCGGTCTCCTGCAGATTCTGTGCGACGAGAGTATTGAGTATCTTGAGCAGATCCCGAGTCTTCTCTTCTAGAGTCATCTACCCGTTTGCTAGGTAAACTCTGTTTCAAGTCCGGACAGCCGTCCCAATACTCTCTTGTGCGACTTTCCTCGGTACTATGGCCAAATTCCGAGGTCCTGTATGTTGGAAGTGGCGTTCGGCCACTGCGAGGCGTCTCCGGCTCTTGTATACTTCGAGGGTATTCCGCCTCGGAGTCTTGCGCACCTGGGGATGGTGAGAGAGGGATAAACCTCGAGGCGTTAGACGATAATCTTCTGGTGACAAAGTCGCCTGGAGGTTTCAACACGGGGTCATGACTAAATTTACATTGGTTCCCTTTGTTACAACGACCTCGTGCGTAAAAGAAGCACGGCCGTCTTGAACGGTTGGGAACGAACCTGTCGGTGTGGACGTTTTCCATCGATTAGGGTAAGGTTATGAGTTCTAAAAATTCTTGGGCGGTTTTTTTTACAACAAGGCCAACACAGGGCAAGGTTCAAATTTGATGCACGTCTCTGGCCACTAGATTTTAACAGCCAATTACGCGTCTCGTCTCAAATGATGGCCGCTAACATGTCGACAGAGCCTTTGTTGACCGAACAACCAGGTAGATTTGTCATCTATCCTATCGAAGATAAAGAGTTATGGAATCTTTACCTGAAGGCCAAAGCATCGTTTTGGACAGAGGCCGAAGTCGATCTCGCCAAAGATCTGGACGACTGGAAGGCGCTATCCGACGGGGAGCGACATTTCCTATCCCACGTGTTGGCTTTCTTTGCTGCCAGTGACGGGATCGTGAACGAAAACTTGGCAGAATGCTTTTTACAGGAAGTAAAGTGCAAGGAAGCAAAAACCTTTTACGGGTTCCAAATCGCCATGGAAAACATCCACTCGGAGATGTACAGCCTCTTGATCGACACGTACATACAAGACAAAGATGAAAAGACCAAGTTGTTTGCAGCAATCGAGACTATCCCATGTGTCCAGAAAAAAGCCGAATGGGCTATGCGATGGATCAATCGAGAAGGGCTTCCTTTTGGGGAGCGACTCGTGGCCTTTGCGGCAGTCGAAGGTATTTTCTTCTCTGGGTCTTTTGCCGCCATCTTCTGGATGAAGAAGAAAGGTAAACTACCCGGACTGGCGTTTTCCAACGAGCTCATTAGTCGGGACGAAGGGCTGCACTGCGAGTTTGCCTGTGCCTTGTTCAAGCGTCTCTCGAATCCACCATCACCGGAGGTTATCACAGAGATCATCAGATCCGCCGTGGATATCGAGCGAGAATTTTTAACAGATGCCCTTCCAGTCCGAATGCTGGGAATGAACTGTGAACAGATGACAGAGTACATCCAGTTCGTGGCTGATCGTTTACTAGTGGCGCTGGAGTGCTCCAAAGTTTACAATGTCAAGAATCCCTTCGACTGGATGGAGGCCATTTCCTTGGAGGGTAAGACCAACATGTTCGAGCGATACATATCCGAGTATCAAAAAGCCAATGTCACGAGTACAAAGGACGAATTCGTCTTCAAGATGAATGAAGACTTTTAAAAAAAAAATAAATGTATTTTTGCAACCAACTTCCAGCATGAGAGTGAGTGTTTATGATTTTTTTATTATGAGTCACATCAACCGAGTCAACATTTGTCTAGGCTGGACCTCTGGTGGATTCCGTTTTTCTTTCAAGTAATGTGCGACTTCGACCAATAATTTATTGAATCCTGTGAATACGCCCAAGTATGGATCCAGGGTACTGTCTCTTTCCCTTTTCAGCGTGTCGGTAACTCCTTCGAAGAGAGACACATATTCCATGGGAGCGGACAGGGTTTCATTTGCTCCCGCAGTCGGTATCTTCCTCTGAGTCAGACGAGATGACGATGTACGAAACGCTCGGTCGGGGGTGGGCAAATTTTCCAAGGCGTCGTTTTTCTGGTATGCCATGTTTCTTACTTTGAGGGGATCCGATTCGCTTTCGTGTTTTTGGTTTTGGAGGGGCCTTGCGCGTCAACACCAATCTGGCGCAATCTCTGTTCAACCCCAGACCGTATATGCGTTGACGAGGATCCACGGGAAGACCGTCACTCGTGGTAAGTTGGGCCGTTTGAGGGAGCATGCCTGTCATCTTGCATAACATTTGAAATGCTTTCTGCAGTGTGTGGTGCGATTTTAGTTTGATCTGACGAAATTCCTTCCCTCCGACAGTCTGCACCGTGATTTTATGTACTGGAAAATCTTGTTCTGTTGGTTCAATGACGGCGTACACGCGAAGCGGCAGGCGTCCGTTCTCACTATGACGAAAGGAAGCCTCCTTGACGGTAGTAGAAGACAATACCGGTAACCCTTCACACTCTACTTCTCCTTGGATTCCATAAGTCCATCGCCATCGAGCTAGATGTTGTTCCAAGGGGTCGTCTACGTGACATGCCTCCACCACGATAGTGTCTCGAATTTCTTCAGGTTCGGTATTCACACAAGCGAATATGTGCACGTACCCTTCTTCAAAAACGCGTAGTCGCGAGGTTGTGTCGACGGGGTCCATATAGAAAAGAACGTGAGAGTCTCGTTCTACTATACACGCCAAGTGGGGGTTCCTGATTTCCGTCAGTTCGAGCAACTCTCTGGCAGTGATGGTACTCGGAACTCCAATGTCCACGACGATCTCATCAGACCAGCCCTTTAGAACACGTACTTGTCGCATGATGGGCTCGACACGGATCTGCAGTCCGGACTCGGCGACTTTGGCTGCACACTCGGTTTCGTCTAACGATTCGTCGTTGAAAAGTACCTGGTATAGGGACGGATCGTCTGGGGCACAAATAGATCTGGAAACGTATTTCACCGCATCGTCTGTCATCTGGAGGACCGTATGATGTCCTGGCACGGACAGGGTTGACATGTGGTCCAGCTTGACGCTTCTCAGTCGAAATCGGTAGGTGCAGTTGTCTGTGGGCCGTCCAAAAGAGCGCTGCATGACAGGACCTCTGACGGCCAAAAAATCCTCGTAATCTGTAAAATCGCTCGTACCTTCTAGGCTCGGGTGCATGGCACTCTCCCTTACAATCAAGCTCCTTTCTCTAGATTCGTCCAGTTCGTCGGGGGTTAAATGTTGAAATGTGCGTTGCTCTAGCATCCTGGAAGCCCCCTGCTGATTGACTCGCATCAACGGAACCATCGAGTTCGGCCAAATCGGAGCTGGAGTCAACGCCATGCACACGCAGGCCTCGGTGGCAAACCAGTTGGACAACAGTCCTTCGAAGGGATGGGCTTCGATCAATAACGTAGAAAATCCGGCCACGGCTCGCAAGTATTTTTCGTTCCTCTGGAAGTCCTCTGTGATGTTATGCTCTGCTTTGACAAATCGACGGGCCCATTCGCGAACCATCACGCGCATTGCGTCGGCGAACGTTTCCAAGCGATTCACATTGATGAGAAGGGAACCCTCGTCGTAGACGCAAGCCTTATTGGATTTGCTCGAGAGTATGCATTTCACCAAGGGCTCGTTATAGAAATAGACGGGTAGGTACCGAGGTAAGATATCGTTTACCAGACGTTCAACCAGTCGTTTGGCTTCTCCGGGAGTGACCGCTTCGCTGTCACAGCATTTGCATCTGGGATCGTGATCGCGTTTCAACTTTAAGGCGAATTCAACCACTGAACTTTGCTCTACGCGGCCATTTAGTTGCATGGAAGCATCCACCGTGTCGAATTCGTCCTGGAATCGCCAACGGACCGTCCCTTGATTGGCATCTTGACGTCTCTGTTTGGTGGCGTCATCCAGGGCAAAGCCCAACGAAAGCGATACCCGATCACTTGCCACTTGGTATTCTCTCAAAAATGCCGGGGCAGACATGCACCATTCGGCCGAATGAGGTGCCTTCCTTAAAAATCGTAGCGAATCTCTGATGCACGAGAAGTGCTTGTCTTCCAGCCCCCTCTCTCGGTTTGTCAACAATGTAGCAATATTGTGAACGGTTTTTTGCCATTCGGTACCATGACGGCCTCTTTCGACATCGCCTTTATCGCTGAGAGCGTGCGATACCGCGTGCACGTAAGCCACGAGGGTCGTTGTCCAATTGACGGACGATCCCCTAGCCAGACCAATATTCCCAGTTCTGGGCGTGACTTGACACGCAGCCAAACATTCTACGTCTGCATCGTGATTCCAGAAGACCGTCGGCAAGGATGTAGATTGAAAAAAATCGAGACCGTCGCGAAGGATCCCTTCGATTTTGGACAACAAGCGTTCGCTTTGAGAAATGCTAAAATCCGAAAATCGAGTACAAGGACACCCTGCGTGACTCTTAGCCCATTGAGTCTGGGTCGTGTACGGCGAATTGTCCTTGGACCGATGGCTCATATTCGTAGAAATTCAAGTCTTGTTCCGAAGGTACGTACGTTTATATTTGCGTCGAAGCAACGACCATCTTTGCAGAAAATCGATGGCCACGAGAATGGCGGAGGTTACATCATCTAACAAATGTTTTCAGAGCCCTATCTACAAAGATTGTTCTCCATTGACAGTCGGCGTTAAACCCTACATCCCAGGAGTCACCATCAGCCGAGAACATTCTTTTGTCAAGAAGTTGGACGAATGGAAACTTGACTACGGCAAAGTGCCCAAGGCGGAGATTACCGGCGAGATAATCCGTGCACACCCTGGAAACCCACTTGCCGTGATAGAGGGAGACGACAACATAGATTACGTCTTACACGACAAGGGAGAAGGTGGTAAATACTTTCCGAATTTGCAGGCAAGACAATTGGCCGACGATTACCTGTGGGATCTGGGCGAAGGTCTGGCCGAGGCGAACATAGGACTTCCCAAAAACTATTGGAAAGAGTACATCTTCAAACCGAATGACGGGTCCCAGACGCAGTACCGGTTCGACAAAGAAGCCTACGAGTTGGAATATAGTAAACAACGCAGCGCCAGATTTGCCAGAGGGCAGCTTCCCGAAGACATCAAAGGTGAGACAACCAATGAGGTGATTGAAGAAATCATGAAGAGTCCCATGGTCATCGGGACCATTCGACAGATGATGGGCTATTACGAACTCAGTACCAACGATCGTTTTACGAATGTCGGTGGAAAACTAATCAGGGATCTATTCGCATCGGATGCAAATAACCTCAGTGGTACAAAGGATGTGGCCTTGAGCCCCTTGTTCATCAAGAAAATTCTCAGACCCGAGATATTGCCCAAGCACAAAGGCTCGTCGCTGACGGCGTCGTCTAGTTTCGATTATGGTTTCGGCAGACTGTTCAAGAGAAGCAATCTTCGAACCACGAATGGATGCCACCCATCAGAATTCGTCAAAGGACTGAATGTCCATTGTCTACGACGCGTGGGTTTGGCTTGCCAGTCCTATATTGGCCTCGGAGGTACGTTCGTGCTCGACAGAGATGAGCTTCAAGAAAGAGAACAACTGCTCCAAAACAACCAAGAATTCCATCGAGAAAGGATGCAGACAGCCGGACTACAAGTGTACGACCGACGTCAAACGTATGCAGTCGGGCACCTCGACCTAGATCGTCGCGAGTTTAGTACTCAAGCGGCGGAGAAGACGAGTCCTGCGCACTTTCTCCTTTACTTGAAGACCAAATTGAATCATCGATGGGTCCTGCCCTTTGTCTTGCAGTCAGAGATGTTCAAGAGCGAGTTGGTCACGATTCTAACGCTTTTGCTGATTATAGAAGCTCAGACACGTAACCCATCGAGCTCACGATACGAGAAGGGTCCATTAGAGAAGGGGGAACGCACAGTTACTGCGTACCAACGGTTGGTGGAAACCTGGTTTCCCTGTAAACCGTGGTGGGGCGATGGTACGATCGTCTCGGGAGCCAAATACAAGATGACGACCATGAGCCTGTTCTCTTTTAGAGGTACCAAGCTGACTCCCACTATCTGGGAGGTGTCCAAGGCATTAAAAATTGATGACCAAGATAAAGAAACGCGCGAGGCAAGGGTTTTCGAGAAAATTCTGAAAGTACAAGAGACAAGCAGCAACAAGCATTATGTATTCATTCCAGTCATCGAGTCCAAAGCCCTGGTGTTTACCAAAGACGACTCGGTATTTGTTCCAAACAACAAAGGTAACATCATGCCTGAAAAAGAAGTGGCTAGGCTCTTCGGACTACGTGATGCACGCAAAGGAAGGTTTCCAACCACAGTGGTATCGGCAGTGGTGTCACTGGGAGCTTTTGAGGTGTCAGGAAAGACCTTACAGGGTGGTATGGGACCATCGCGCGTCCGGATGACGGCTGATCTTCAGCAACCCTGTACTCAACTACTGAAGGCAGAAACCATGCGCGTCTTTTGTGTTGGCGATAACGATGACGAAGAAGAACCTGATCATGCCACCAAGATTCAGGGCTACCTGGATGCAGTCAGAATTAAGGCTTGTCGCCAAAACAACGCGAGATTGACGCCAGAAAACATCGACAACTACCTAGACGAGATGGATCTTTCTCAAGGAGAGCGTGAAGAAGTGATTCACCAACTAGTAAAAGAGCTGGAGTCCAGCCAGGATGATCAATCAGATGACGAGACCAATGATGCTGGGAGATGGAAAGATCGAGATGACATCGAGTCCTTAGACGAAGATGCCCCTTTGGCCAAACGAGCTAGACATGCTGCCGATAGCGACAGTTAGAGACATGCAGTAGAAACGTCAAGATGTTCCTTTGAATAGGGACTAGTGTGGTTGAAATCTGTTAAAATTAGTTGAGTTATTTTGTTGGAAACCAAGTCTAGTTCAATAAAATGGATGAATTTAACACCGGTGTCAATTTTTTTTACATTTTGTGGAAATGAGTTAGGAGGTTGCTCTAACATATGATGCACTCGGTACTTGCCGATGCCGAGAACCACAAGTATACATAAGATATATGTAAACACGTACATGCGTTTGTCGAAGCGGCAAAAGCCGGTATTTTAATTGATTATATCACGTAGTCGATGGACGCGGCGGTTAGGGTTGTACGTAGAGAGGAGTATTTTATTTAATCTTTGCAATCTTCGTCTCGCTCGATCATCGCCGTACTGCCAGAAACGTAAGGCAACTCTCTGTAGACCTCGTTGAGTACCAGTTTTAGACCATTGATGTCGTCTTTTTCTCTGGATAGGACCAAAACAGCATCAAAGTACCCATGTGTCGCATCAGGTATACACGAATGAAGTACTAGATAGTTGAAATTAGAATATACAACTCCGAATTCCACGACATGATCGTCACGAGTCTCCACATTTGTCAGTGGAAAGGCATAAAGTCGGGCAATTCGACCTATCATGAAGACACTTGTGGTGTTACCACCTCCGGGCAAAAACAATATCGTCTTTGTCTCGTCGACGATCACTTTCTCCACTTTGTAGTGAGACGAAGTATCGTTTCGTTTTGCCAGGTAACGGACGATCAATGAGTCGTTCCTCCTTATAACTCCTTTTAAATCGCGGGAATCGTCGACCACCGACAACTGGACGCAGGCATCGGGTGGATTATACGCGTTATCCTTGACTGCCACCAAGAACCATCGTCCTTTCAACGACTCCAAAGATATTTTGAATTTCGCGTGACAATGGCAAGTCTGTGCTCCCTTGTAGCGCCGATATTCCGTTACATCTCGAACCGTGCAATAATCACCGCCATAGCCCTTTTCGCATTTACAGACTGGTAGTCCCGTGGGATCAATTTCGCACTTGCCCCCATGTTCACAATATTGATCGCAGTCATCGTATTCTAGCAACTGTTGGCATTGTTTGCCGCCTCGACCAAAGCTACACAAACACCCGTATCCCTCATCTCTCTCGACACATTGCCCTTTCGAAGCGCAGGGTCTAGTCACACAGTCATCCACATCCACTGTCTCCATGCAATGGAGACCGTGATATCCCAAAGAACAATGGCAGGTCAAAAGTGAATCGCGTTTCAAACACCTGCCGTTGCCAGTACAATGCCGGTGACTAGCACATGTGTCGCCCGTCTGTGATCTGTACTCGCACTCCGTACCCATCCAACCCAATTCGCAACGGCACGAAAACCGTTCTTTTACCGTTGGATGTTTGATGCAAGTCGACTGACCAAAGCAAGGATCGTCATAATCGCATCGATTCAATTTCTTCTCGCAGTTTCGTCCGTTGTACGTTTCTTTACACAAACAGACGTAATCGCCCTTGGGTCCACGCATGCACTCATCGGTGCCTTCGCCGTCACAGGGACTCGATGCACACGGGTCCACGTGAGCGCTGCAATGTTGGTCCTCGGTGCATGGAATATCGCGAGGATATTCCGAAAATCCAAAGAGGCACATGTTTTCCACGCACGTGGCGCTGTATATCGAGTTCTCGACAAACACACCTTTACTCTTCGAGAGCGATAACGACAGCGTTAAGGCAACCGTAACGGCCATGAGCAAAGAAGCAAAAAACGTGACCACTGGAAACGAAGAGCACATTCGATCGTAGCACTTGAGAGGGCCTTGGTCCGAAGACTCGTAAGAATCATCAGTTTGTTTCGGGTGGGTTGGCAACGTTTGATATCTGGAATTCACCATGACGAAGACGACGAAAAGGCAATACAATACACTCTGTAATGGTCAAGTTCGATGTAGGACTGTCAGGTTTAATAATCCACAAGAAACTCTTGTAGAAATGTTGCAATAGACTGCTCTAACAGGTGTAGGTGCGAAGTGACACGGGACCCCGCTGCAGCTACAACTACCCAAATGACAAACCCCAAGCCCAGGGAAACAACGATACTACTCCATTGAGCTACCGCCAGCCGACGTCCGCCGTCGGTTTGTTCCCCCGGCGCGACGCGTATGAATATCGTGGACGATCTTCCAACAAGAACAAATGGCGCCAGTGACGACAATCCCTTTCTAGATAATGGGTAAAATCTACCTAGACAAGCCAAGAATCTCAAGGGGTCGTGCGCACTCTTTTCCAAGCAGTACAAATCGACGGTGGTGGAATCCAATGGTTGTATGGGCGTCCTCTTTAGGCGAGGTTGCCAAGTTAAAGCGACGATGGCACCGGGTGGAAATGGAGTAAGATCTACGCAATCAACACTGGCAGTACTATCAAAAGCGTAGCATATTCCGTGGACCATGACATGGCAACTATACTCGGTCAACCGGGCGGGCGTCAAGCATATCGCATCGTTCCGCCTCACTATCCACTGGCTCCCGTGCCGAGCGAATGCACTCGTGCCCGTCGCACGATTGAGTACCACTGGCGAGTCTAACTCGATGATATCTTCCACGTCACTTCGTGGTTGGCCGTACATCCAAGGTTGCCACTTCTCTTCTTGTGTATGGTCATCCCAGATCACAGTCTTCCGTGTGGTTGCGTTCTTACACCACACAGTATCGGCAGTGGTACCGACTTCGTCTTGGAAGCAAACGTCGAGACAATCAGCGTCCAAACCACAAGTTGCCGTGACATTGGCACCGCCGTACATTGCCCCACCTCCACCAAGACAGAACGGCCACCTCCCATTACCGGGGATCCTATCTACCGAGGGCCATTTTCTCAAGGGCACACGTACCGAGTTCACGATTATATCGTCCGACACAATAGCGTGTGATCCATCGCTTGCATAGCACTGTCTCTGCGTCGAGCGGCAAACGAGTTTCGGTACCGGATACTCCTGGATGAACGAGACGTGAACGTGCAAATCGACTTGTCGATCAAAGTCCACACATTGTATTCCCCAATGCGTCGTCGGACCTTGAAAATATACGCGAAGAAATGCGAAGGTCACTAACTCCGTGGCATTCATCGTTACACACTCTGCAATACCAAAGGGTAGTAAAGCGATGGCATTTAATGTTCAAGAATGAAAGAGACACTTCAGGTGATGTTCTAGGGTGCATCTTTCGCGATCCCGTTCACCTCGAAACCGTACATCGTCGATGCCCATTCCGTGCACGAACACTTCTCGTATCCACGTCATGAGCGCAAATCCACGATCTCTACTATGAGTGACACCGTGTGGCGCTCTCAATACGCCCACCAGTTGCTTTTCATTTTCACCAAGATCCCCCTCTTCCTCTGACCAAAGTGGATCGATCACCACCCACGAGTCCAATTGTCCTACCAATAAAACACTTTCACTGTTCTCGTGACCTATCTGGTTTAATCTTGCGATTTGTACGTAGGTCAGGTCACTGTGCATGCAATTCACCGTTTGTCCGGGTAAAACGTGCACCAGACCTGGCACAAGAGTGCTTGCCATGTCCAGATGTTGAGTTATCCATTCAGTCGGCGCAAAAGAAGGGACGACTTCATCAAAATCTCGAAGGATGGACTCACTTGGCATCCACTCGGGAACTTTGGCCTCCACTTGTACGTCTATCGTCCATCCAACTTTAGGCTTTGTCAAATGGGCTAAGATAGTTTTGACAAGTTGGTATCTATTGAAAGTTTGAAATGGCGATGCGAGGAACCGTACAACCACGGCTGTAGGGTCGTTAGGGTGAAGATTGCCTTCGGTGAATATCAATCGTCGCGTTTGTTGCGAGCACGAATCACGCCATTGCAACGTGATCGCCATGGCCACCTCTAAGACGAGCTCGCAATAACGACGTACGACGGCTCCTTCGTAAGGGATGCTGTCGGTAGCAGAAACGATGAGCTCGCACACGGTTCCGAGTCGAAAACCGTCCAGATCCTTGTATTGCTTTGCTGCCATAGACAGGCGCTGCAGGTTGTCGAGACCGCGGAAAAGCTTCTTTCGTTTTTCGCGCATTTCGTGACTTGAACCACCCAAAGTGGCTACAAATGCCAATGTCTGATGAAGCAGGGTATCTACTTGCTCACGATAGGCGAAATGCGTGCGCGGATCGAGCAAGTAATCGTGCATGACAGCGTCGTAGGTCGTTGATGATGTCTCAGCGTTTATCCCCAATACCCAACGCCTCGCTCTCGTTTCTCCAGAAAGCGGCTTAGCTACCGCAAAGCGTTGTTTAAATTCCCATAGAGAAACTTTTGGCCTAGTGGGTGGGGGTGAGGGTGGTAGCGTTTCTTCTTCAAGAGGGACTGGGTCTAGAGGTTCTTCAAATGGTAAGTCTTTATGGGGAACGGAAGCGATAGCCTCGTTTAGCTCGAACAGGATGGCATTGGCATCGTCTATATCCCTGTTTAGACTGTCTAATTCCTCTCTTCGTTCTGACACTTGTCTATCGAGTTCCAGTAATCGATACTCTCGATCAGCCAACACATGGCCGAGTTCCGAGATTCTCCGTTCGGTGCCATCCAGATCTGGGGAAATTGGAGTCGACGACCTTCTTTCGAAAACCTCGTCATCGATTAGTCCCATCTCTTCGTTGTCTTCCAACCCAAGTTGTGGTCTAGATGTATCAGCTGTGGATGCTTCCAGTGCAGCGACTTGAGCTCTCAATTCTGCAATAAGATTATCTTGAAGGGCACGGGCATCATGATGTTCTTGTAATCGAGCCGCCAATTGATCATTCAAGGCGTTAAGGCGGATACATTCGATCTGGTTGTCCTCTTGGATTTGTATCCGTGACTGTAGATCGACTACTCTACGTGCAAAGTCGTCGCGTTCCACACGCAGTCTCCTCTTCTCTTCTTGGTCAAGTTGCCGATCTGATTGATTTCGTTCTGGGTTCGTTCTTTCTCGCAGGTGTGCAACTTCCTGGCGTAGAGAACGCAATTCATTTTCCTTGAGTTCTATTTGTTCTCTGTTGGCTGCCATTTGCACGTCTTTTTCTCTCCGCAAAGCCTCTGAATCTTGTTCTAACTCTCGTAAGCGACGATTTAAGTGGTTCGTTTCTTCTTCGGTACGATGCAATTCACTGTTGATTTCTTGTAATTGTCGATTCCATCTGACCTCTTGCAAAGACAATGTTTCTGTTGCTTGGCGACTTTCACCCAGAGCACTCTCGTATTGTTGAAACAATCGGTCGTTTTCTTGACGAAGGGCCTGCAAGTGATCTTCAGTTTCTTTTATTTGCCGGCGGGCAATCCCTTCCCGGTTTTCGTATTCAACTCGCAATCGATCTGCATCGCTCGCTTTCTCGTCTGACGCCCGTTGCAGTTCGCTCAAGTGGCCTCTCAGGCTTTCTATTTGCTGTTCGGTTCGTTCTGATTCGTTACTGGCCTGTCTAAGTTGCTCCCGAAACTCGGCCTCTCGTAACGCCAACGTTTCCACCGCTTGACGACTTGCCGCGACGGCATTCTCGAGGCTAGCGTTTTTCTCACTGAGTTTCTTGCGACATTTCTGTAACTCGTTCTCGCTGACCTTCCCCTGATCTGTGAGCCAAGATAATTGCTGCGTCAAGTGTTGAAGTCTCCTCTGAAGCTCGGCAATCGTGTGTTGATTATCGCCATTTTCACGATCGTTTTCGTCTCGTTTTTGTTCCAGTTCTCTTTGTAAAAAATCGACGCGCTGTCGCAAAGAGGTTACTTCGTTCCTAGACTCATTCGCCAACGCCTCGAGTGAGCGAACTTTTTCTTGCGCTCGACGAACCAAGTCAAGGGAAGAAACTTTCACTATTGTACCACCTACCAGTGCCGACAAACCTTCTCGAATTTGACGATTTTCCTCGACCAGACGGTCTGCGTTTTGCTGGATGTTTGCGATAAGATCGCGCGTGTTGTTGCTGACGACATTGATTGTTCCCCCAGTTTTTTCCACTAACCTTGTCAGGTCCTCTTGCGTTGCACGTTCTTTTTCTGTTTGCGTGATACTGATGGCTTTCTGAATTCGGTCTAGGATTACCGAAGTACGCTCTTGTCTCACCGTCTGTTCGTCCAAGGAGATACCCGTAGCAGCAGCCAGACCAAAAAGTGCTTGGCTTGTTCTCTCTTTTTCGTTCTCTAGCTGTTCACGTACTCTATCGAGAAATGACTCCATTGAATCGGAAGATGTGGACGACCCTAAGACCGGTCCCAGCCTCATGATCGCCTCTTGGGTGTCGTTCACAACCTTTTGGGCCTCCTGAGCCTCTAGACGAGCCTCTTCTAAAGCTGTTTCAACCCGATTGTACTGCTCCTGGATTTGAAGCAATTCTCGGTCTCTTGTCTCGAGAACGCGCTGATCTTGCTTCTTCTCCGAGTCCACAATGCGCTGCAACTTTGCCATCTCCGACACGGTTTTTTGGAGATTGTCTGCGAGGTCTCTGTTCTGAATCGATAGTTCTTCTAATGCGATTTTGGCAGTTTGAACCTCTTGTTCTCTCGTAAGTTGCAAATCTTGCAGCTGCGCCTGCAGTTGCCCTCGCTCATTTTCAATCTGCTTTTCTTTAATTTCTAGAGCTTTATTGGCCTCGCTGTATTGCGTGATGGCCGTTTGCAGGTCGACCACGACAGCGTCTCTTTGTGTTACCTGTTTTGTGAGTTCCTCGACTTGAACTCTTCGTCGTTCAAGTTCCTCGTTGACGCCTTGACCGCGTTGACTGCTGTGTTGTATTTGCAGTTGCAGATTGGATATCTGCGACGATTGCTCTTCCACCATCTTGGTGAGTTCTCCGCTCTGCCTCTGCAAGGTTTCAACTTCTCTGGTCTTGAGCGTCAGCTTTTCTCCTAACTGAGTAATTTCTTGCGTACCCTCGTTGTGCATTTGCTCGATGAAACTCGAAGTATCTGCAGCTTGCTTTCGGAGATCGACCAGCTGCTTCTGAGCGGCTTCCAAATTACGCTGCAATTGCTCGATATCGCGGGCATGATTTCTTTTTTCCTCGTCGAGCGTTTCTTTGAGTTGTGCGATGGAACGATCCTTGGCGTTCAAAGAAACGCTGGCCTGTCCAAGTTCGTCGTGAGCTTGAGTTAACATCATTACGAGCCCACTTTCACCCGCTTGATGAGTTGCAACATGATGGCCAAGAGTTACATTGTCCTCTAACAAAGCGGTTGCAACAGATCCCTCGTGTAGAAGCGCTTCCTCTTGATGTGTGAGCGATGAAGCATTAGCTGCCCACTGTGCGACGTTTACATTCGATTCTTCGTCGGAGTCCACTGACTCGACTTGCTCTTCGTTTACCGGTGGTAACAGAGACCTGTCGTGTTTGGAAGCGCTCGTGATTCTACTTTGCAACGACGGTGCACGACCGAAGCTTCGCACGGACGAAGCAGCCCTTGCCGTGGACTTCTTTCGAGGCTGAGTGTTATCGCTCCATTGACTTAGAACCGACGGGCTATAGCTCGATCTGTTATCATCTTCAAAGGCGAGTGTCTCTCCTACATTTTCCACCGGCATCATGGCTGGACCTGAATCACGCGATCGAAGAGCGATCACATGCTGAAGAGCGTTGCTAACGGAATCATCACTAGCTACAGAACCCGACACTGACGGTGCTCTCGTGGGCCATGGGCCAGAAAAGCTGGTCAGTGTGGAAGCCGCATACGAAGATCGTGAGTCATCAAAGTCCAATGGTTCGAATTCTTGTCTAACCGGAGCAAGACCAACGGCTTCTCTGGTTTCAAATAGATGTTGCCGTCTTTGAATCGCCTCTTTCATTCGACTTTCATCTTCGTCTTCTTCTTCTTCTCTTTTTTCACTTTCGTCCAGGTCACCGTCTAACGATTCGTACTCCTCTTCCTCGTCGTCTTCATCTTGATCTTCCTCGTCTAAGAAGTCATCCGAGCGATCCTTGGCTAGCGAACCCTCTAACGTCGATGGCTGGTAACTTGGAGAATATTCACTGTAGGCGAGGCTTGTTCCACGACGCATGGCTGGCAGCATTCCGACCTTCCCGTTCCAAACTTCCTCGCGGTGCATTGCCAGCATCTCATTTGTTTCCTGCGCAGCTTCCGTAGCTTTGATGAAGCGATTCATCGCCTCCAGAACCTCGTCGTGAACCTGGACGAGAGCAGCTTGGTGCGTTTCATCCGTAGGTATGTCAGCGGTCGGGGACATACGAGCAATCATCCTCATTGGTCCAATCAATTCTAGACCGACGAACGCGTCGCTCGATGGCAGAGATGTGGGGTTCCTCGACAGTTCTTCAAACAAGTCTCTCTGTGCCTGAATAATCAATTCTAATTCGCCTTGAGACAACAAAGGAAATATGCGATCGTTTGCCCATTGCAGTGTACTCGAGAAAAGTCGATCAGTATCATCGCGCGGATCTTTTCCCTGCATCAGGTGGTGAACATAGTAAAACAAATCCGCGTCACATATCCCTCTCATACGCTGTATCAAAGGCTCGTGACCGCTGACACTTGCCAACTCGGCAAATGCGGTTCGTACTTCTTGTGCCAAATGTTGGCTGTCGAAACACTCCGTCCACAGAGAAACTGCACATTTTATCCAGGCGATTGCGATGGCTATAACATACCATGGCACGGACCGTTCGGCTTCGGGGTGTCTGCGCACATAGGCCCATTGTCCAAAAAATGTGGCGGGTACGGTGAATGGGGTAGTCCAATGACCTAACAAAGAGGAAGTGATGAAGGTCGATCCTTCAACGTACGACTCAAAAACACTTTGGACTCCCTGGACATCATCGGGCCCCAATCTTAACAACTCTCGATTCGCGTCGTTGATCCGCTCGTAAGCAGTTGTGATAAACTCGTCACCCAAGGCCGAAGGAGTGTCTAGATATCCTAATCGTCCATCACTGATGGCTGTACGGACCAATGCAGAAGCCTGCCTTAACCCACTGAGCACGTAGGATACACGTACTTCCTCTTCTCTGCGATCGAGTGCAACAGTGGTCGTATTATTCAAACTCGGATTTCTATAGGCCATGATGACACAATACGACGTGACAACTCAAGACTTACTAATATGCGCTTTTATTTTTACTATTATTATTAGAATTGTCATTGTTAGCAAACAAAAGTATGAGCTTTTTGGGACTTGTGCCGATCTTTCAGACTGTCCACTCGCATGTTTCCCTTGCCAGCAAACGAGATAAACCCGTGTCTCTTGATAGCATACGAAAGTATCTCCAATATCGAAAAGAAGCATTCCTTGGGAGACTACCAGCAAAGGATGATCTGGGGTCTCTTTTCGAATACGAGTTGCACCAAATGACCTTCGACTTCTTGTTCGAATTTCTTGAACGAAACGGCACCGATCTAGAAACCTCAGACTCTGCAGCCAGTTCCCACCCCGAAGAAGAAACGCCTGAAGGTTCACTTGTGGCCGACAACGATAAAATTTATGATCTAAACGACTCCGTCGATAGCATCTCGAACGACGGAAAGGATCTGAAATATCAACAGGAAGAAGAAGAGATGGAAGACGAAAGCGAAGACGATGAAATAAAAGACAACAACGGCGACTTGTTTTCTAGGCACGACCCTGTCTATAGCCTCTCTAACGACGGAAAGGGACTAAAAGATCAAGGGGGAGAAGACGGGATGGAAGACGAAACCGGAGACGATAAAGCACAAGACAACAAAGGTGACTTGCTCTCTAGGCACTTGCTGATTGATGCTATCTCTTTGGACTCGACACACCAGCCCATCTGACGGGTGAACCGAGGATTGCCGATTATAAGCTGTATCCTCTTGAAAGTCTTGGAATATTGGCGAAGGGAAACATCAAAGGCCGTCGTAAACACGGTCTCGATCGGAAGAGGTTTTAAAATTCGCACTGGAAGGCGAGGTACGGCGACAAACTTTCCCGACTGTGGACCTTCTATCGTGACACGCAAGGCAATAAAAACGAGAGAGTTTAAATCTACTTTGCATCCTTTTAATTCTTCTAGTAGTCTCTCGCATAGTTCCAAGAGACGAACCCGTAATATAAATTGGATGCCTGGAGTCGACGGTTCAAGTTTCAAGAATGATTTACGCTTTCCACTTTGCTGTTGAACGATCGCGTTGTACTTAGCTCGTTTAGAAGGGTTTACCAAAGCATTCACCATAGTGTCTATGACTTGTTTCAATAAAGCACTTTTCTTGATTCCGTAATCAAATGCGTCATCAAACTTGCGCTTTCCATTCCTGAAGGTGCATCCTACGGACAAGTGTGCATTCGCGCCTTGTTGTCCAAGACAACCCTTCGCACCATATACTTTACTCGCAAGATCGTACAGATCATTTATTGGCGTGGTCGTTAGGCCGAGATCATCCGCGTCAGAAAGGCGTTTCTGAGAAAAAGCGCAACACCAGTTCGGTTCGTTCCTACTACCAACGAGAATGCGGCGACAATGCAATGACGATCCGTTGTTCGGCAGGTCGATCCACGACGCCACTTGCCTCCAAGACCCTCCGCATCGATGGACCACCATGTGTGTCAGACATGCCATGACCCCCAACGGTTCGTGAACGTATAGAAAATCATGCGGTCGACACTTGTCAAGACTACCGACAATCTCAAAAGAAGTACTCGTGAAAACCCCGTGTTTCATTCGCGCCAGACGCAGGACGAATTCGTCGCATGCCCATGGCCGGTGCTCTTCGATTACAGACTTCATATAAACTGGAGGGAATGGACGCAACGCGTGGCTCAAGACCAGCGCGTCTTCGATCCACGTTGTGTCTGCCACCTCCCTTTTCGTTGCTGCGTCAGCGTTTTCTGCCTCTGTCATTGCGTATATTTGCGTAGATCAAGTTGCAAAGGCATGTTGATACTCTATATACTCACCGGTATTTTTCTCTTTTACCACAGAGCGGCCGAGGACAATCCCCGGATGTGGCGGTCATAGAAGAAGCGGGTTTCAATCGCAACGATGCAGTGGCATCGACAATGGCCTACCTCATGAAACGGCAAGTCGTCATGACACTATTGTGTTCTGCCATGCCGGCGGGCCACTGGTTGACGCGTCTGATGCAATTCCCGGACGTGTACAGTATACATCACACCATGGTCTGCGATCGCTGCGCTGGCCATACAGAGACCTGCGTGCACAGGTTTTATCTAAGACCAGGGCACATCGATCTCACTCCTGGTAAAAAAGGGCTGGTGGAACGAGTCATGGAAATGCTGGTAGAAGGTTTCTACCAACGGGAGGTCATGGGTCACTCCGGTACAGATGGTGCAGGGAAGCAGCTAGTATTCCCTCCAAACCTCATTGCTCAGGTGGCAAAGTATCGCAGGGTAGACCTGACTGAACAAGTGCTCTCCACGGTACAGACCATTGCAGTGGTAATCGATCCCGTCCAAGCGGCAAGCAAGACAAGTGGTATTGGCTTGTGTATTCTACTCAAGACGACGCAGCAGCTTTTTTACGTGAGTACATCGTCTTCCTTTTTTAATCCCACCTGGCACTAACCATCCCTCTTGCCGACGACTATCTTCCCTGCAATGTTCTCTACCAGGGCTTCCAGGCGAAGGTCGTCGTCGTGGTTCGCATTGACGTCATTCCAGGGGCGTAATGTCCGTATAGCGTCACCGGTCGAGGCCATGAACATGACGGTCAGGACGCATTCCTCTATGGGACTAAAGGCGACTGTCGGTGTAGACTTGTTTGCCAATGTGCAAGTCGTGGTATCCATGATGGATCGTGTGAGGGGGTTATCGTCATCCAAAGGAAACACCAGGCATGACAGTAAACAGAGCCACATTATCCATATTGTTCCGCGTTCGGTCTGAAGCTCGGGAGAATGAAACAAGGCGCTTACAAACTTCTCCATTTCTCGCGGTTTCCCGGCTTCACAGTACAACACGGATAAGGCATCCATCCAAGGCGTGGCGACTTGAGGCGGCACTGGTGAGGTCATGTTCGGTGGGGCCAGTAATTTAATTGCATGCATTCGCACGCTTGGATCAACATCGTCTTCCATCAGACAGGCTAGCGGGTGGTCGAAACCTAGAACACACAAGGCTGTCTGATGGCACTCGGGGGCATGTTGCAATTCCACGGCCTTGCGAAGCCATTGCAATGTATATGTTGCGCGTACGAGTTCTCGGATGCGGTTCTCGACGCAATCACGTTTGTAGCGTGTAGGGTGAAAGAGCAACGAAGGATCTCTACACAGGGAACGACTCGGTTGGACGGCATCCTCGATAGATTCCATTCTCACCAGATTTATTCTGTCTCTTGCAGGTCGTGGGGCTAGACCAATACAACGTGGAAGCTCACGAGAGTGGCTTCATGACAGCAATTCACCGCGATTTGATTATATACAATCTGAGGCACCTGGAGCGTACCTATCCCATTTTGAAAAGAGCGGAGATCACTGTTTGGGTCGAAAATAATTTGACTCAAGATCTCTGTCGCGCCCTAGAAATGGAAATCAAACTGAAGTATAGCAGCACCGGTCGCATAATCAATATGGTCAAGACCCGAAGCACAGAAGGAACCGTTCTTCCAGGAATTACAACTCGACACAAAAAGTCCCTCATACAACACACCTTGACGGCTCTGGTTAGATGCGTTTACTTTTTGGATCAATTTTCCACGGTGGGCGACATCGTCAAAGAACGATACGCGGTACTCAAGAATGCCGGAGAATCGGTGGCAGACATTGTGGCTCACTTAGACAACCCGGCAAGATCTGATTCCAATGGGGTTGCCAACATCGTATTGCCCGACCTGAGCCATTTGGTACCATCCCAAGATTCCATCCGGGCAACTCGCAAAGAATTGGTCACGCAAATGGGGGCTTTCACGTACCACGTGGCACGAGATCGTTACTCTGGAAAAACGTGTTCGACGCGCGACGACCTTGTCATGTCTGTCATCTTGGCAATCGGCTGGCAATTTGCATCCTTGAACGTGATCGTCGATGGTAGACTTCCCATGACGATTTCAGAATCCTGAGACGACCAACAGTCGCCATGGAATATAGGTCGGCTTCAAATCCTCTCAGCATAACCTTGTATGCGTCCGAAATAGGTAACATCTTAAATCAGAATCATTTTTGTTCACGTACCGAGACACTGAAACGAGTTTGGTATCGCATGAATGGTGATCGGGTTCCTGAACCTTTTCGACCGAGTGTCGATTATGTTCAACTAATCGGAAAGACCAAGCAGGGTGCCCAGATTCGGCGAAGAAAATATACCATGAAAAATTTTGACCAGTTCGAGTATCTCGTTTCCAACTTGAAAACCTCGTTGAAGGCGGAAGGGAAACACGAGATGGTGGACGCGGCAGAACAGTTTCTTCGCTGCGAAATAGGTAGAAACAGCGAAGACTTGGCCATAGATATTGCAGAATTGTACCCGTCTATCGGACAGTGTCGATCGATGCAAGAGAAATATTGCAAAAAGGTGTGGTCTTCGAGGGATGGTGACCTGGAGATATTCCTAACGGGGTCCATCGATTGCTACGATGAATCAGGGCGCGTGGTGGAGATCAAGACACGTGTTGGACGTAGACCTTGCGTGAAACCACACGAAATTACTCAGCTTCAGATGTATCTGTTTCTCACTGATGCACCTTCTGGATACGTAGTGGAATTAGACAACAAGCTAGAGTTGACGATCGGTAAATTGTTTAGATTCGACGATGAATGGTGGAACAACGAGGTCGTTCCAGCCTTGATTTCGTTTGGGGATGACGTAGCAACGAGCATGAGAGCCAACTCACTCGTAGTTATCGGTGACATTACCTTTGCAGACGAATTCTAATAAAAAAGTTTTGGAAATGAGATTTGTGAATGTTGCTGTGTCTGACGTTGCATCTTTACTCGGATGTCATGCCTTTGAATCCAAACAAAATGCAATCGCCAGAATTCGACGAAGAGGTGGCGTCAGATGGCGACCGGGGAAGTTGTCTTCGCGAAGTCGGTATGACAAATTCGCAGAATTGCGTGCGCTTCCTGCATCTCGTGAGTTTGAAGACAGACTGAATAGTGATCCCTTGAAGTTTTTGAACCGAGCAAAAGGTAGCGACAGATTGATTCCTATCGAGAGGAAGATACGTGCAGATGCACTGGGAATGGCCATGAATGCGTGCCCCAAATTGATCTCGTCCTTTGTCAACACGGAGTTTGGTAAGGCCATGGAAGGATGGGCGGTTTCCCGTGTCGAAGCCGAATACGGATGGACCGTCCAAGACAGGCAGCGATCCTATTTGCGTTCGTGGACTCATCCCCGAGAGCGCTCGATAAGAGTGTGTCTGGTTGGATTCGTGGATGCCACGCTCCGCGATTCGTACGGAAACGAAGGCGTACTAGAAATCAAATGCAGACGATTTGGTATTCGGCCTGTTCGACAACACGAGGTGATTCAGCTAAGAACCTATTTGACGCTAGCAAAAGTCCAACGAGGTATTCTCGTTCAAAGCTACGGTAAGGCCATTCGCAAGACGACTGTGCGGCGGAATGACAGATGGTTTTACAAACGCGTCAAACCGGCGATCGATAGGGTAGCGCTGCAGATAGCCAGTATCAAGAAAGGGAAGAAACGTAAAACGCGATGCCACTCGAAAGGGAACGCCTGATCTTCTTCGCCTATTTCAACTCTCCACTTTACAGGACTTTTCTTCTGGAAGCAGCCAAAATGTCGGGGTCTTCTCCATTGGATGGCGACTTGATTCTCAAGGTGTGGGAGGATGGGTTCTTGCAGTTTTTTGCCTCGCACGCACGACAAGACGTAAAACCCGACGAAATGGTCTGTCCGATACCGTCGATAGTGAACGTAGCCACGAATCAGGTAGAGCGCTTGTCTGACTTGAAGGAGTTGTCTCCTGACGACCTAGTGAACCTATTTGCCGAAATCGTAAACTCGGGTAAAGTCTGGATGATGAGAAAGGATGACAGAATCTGCGATGTTTGCGAGAGCGACTACCGAAGTGACAATACCTTCATTGGGTTATTGAACAAACGGTTGACTTTGGGCCGATGGGAAGGGCTCGGTGATTTTGCTGAGCTTAAACGATTACAAGACGCGGGAGTACACGATCGCACGATAGCCAAAGTCGTGTGTCTCGCACACGAGCTATGGGGCACCCAATTATGGAGCGAGAGGATGACCGTGTGCGTCGACACATTACTGAAGAACGGCCTGTCTGACGATACGTCGCGCCGATTTTCCCTGATCATGAAAACTGTAGAGGCTCGTCGTCCCGAGCGAGAACTAATGGGCGCTTTCGCGGCACCTGCCCCGTTCGGGCTGTGTCACCCTGAGAGGACAGTCATGCATTTTTCAACCCCATTACTACGTGTCTTACCAATTGGCCCAGTCTACGTCGGATCCAAAGAGCATGGCCGTCTCTTAAAGTTTGCCCCGTTGATAGGCCGACTGAAAAGTTTAAACTCCTCGTTTCCTGTTCACCCTTTGTGCCTCGAGCGCATAGAGTTCTCTATGGAATGGTATCGGCTATCTGTAGAAGTCATGCAATGTCAGAGGAAGAACACGACTGTGATCGACCATTTGTCCTGTAACCGCCCTCATCTGAGGGTCCCGATAGACTGGAGACGCGCCTATAATAACTTGGGTATCGAAAACATAGACGATTTAGTGATACAGTGAAATAAAAAAAAGAACTATATATTGTGCGATCTATTGTTTTTTTTACAGGCCAGCGGCGAGGGGTTTCTGGTTAAGAGTAGTGATACGTCGATCGTTTACTTTCTGGAGCTCTATGGCAGCATGCGTCTTGACCGTTTGCAAATATTCCATCGTCCCCAGACCTTTGCCTGGCTTGAACTGCATGGCTTCCTCTGTCTTTCTTAGTGTGTCCTTCAAGCTTTGTTCCTTTTGAAAAAGGAAAAGCATCTGACGATCCGTCTGCCTCAATTGGTGGCCTCGGCTTGATGGAGTTAGGAGACTGGAGAACCAGCGCCACAGTCGACTAGTACCGTCTTGAATGGACTGTTTTAGACGACGGCCGAAGCTATTTATTAAGTGCGGGGTTTCTTGTTTCTGTTGAAAGACATGTTGGTTGCCAGTTTCGAGCTCGTGCATTCCTTGCACGGAATTCACGTTGAAACCAGACATCGCCAAAAGGTGTCTTTTTTGAAGCAAACGGTTGTGTTTCTCGTCACCGCCTCGTTCTTGGCGTTAGTGTTGTATGCTGGTGCCAGCAGCCACCGCACGGGCGACTCCGGAGGCGATTCGATTCCCGAACGTTTAAAAGGTGTCGATCCGCTGTTGGTTCCTGTTCTAATTTGTCTGTGCACCTTCGTGACGATGTCGGAGTATACCTTTTGCAATCTGGTGTACCTGTTCCTCGACGGGCGCGTGAATCGCATGTTGACCACTTTTAACATGATGGCAGTCAGTCTCGCGTGCAACGTGGCCATCGAATATTTTATCATCCAGACGATGGGGAGCAGTGCGACTCTCTATTGGTCCAAGAACGTGGGAATCTGTATGGCCATTTACCTACGCGATGCCGTGAGTGATTTACAAAAGTACAAAAATGACGGAGTTTCAAATCGGACCACTGAGGCACCGGACAATGGTCGTAGACGGAAGCACTTATGCCCAGAACTTCTTGCAAAGGCGTCGAGATAAAACCATAGCGGACCTTCTTCGACTCCATCGCGATCGCCTTTCCAAACAGCCGGATGGTTGCATGGTACTAGTGTTTCCGACCGAGTACACCAATGAACTGAAACGTTTCTCGAGCGAAGACCATCACGTGCGTCGTTGCATGGATATTTTATTCAATGACGGTCTCAATCCCAAAGACATGTTTCTAGCAGGTCTAGTTCGCCAGTTTAGCGATCATTCTAGGTCGGACGAAGACGACGATGACTTTGAAGCAGAGTTGAGGGAGATCGACTCTCTCGAGGACGATTTCGAAGCTACTTTGACGCCCCATTTGAGGCGTTGCATAGAAAAAGGAACTTTGAATATTATTCGCTACGGCTTTACCCCTCTCGGTTTTAAACCGATTGAGGGGGGTCGACGTCTCGTTCCTTACGTTCCTGCCGAATTCGTAATAGTGCGTCTTCAACCCTGGGGTGAATACATATGCCACGGCATCGATGGGCACGAAGACCAGGGCCCGTTTAAGTTGTTCTTTTTCCAGGACTTGTCTGACGAAGAACGTCCGCAGAGTGACCTGGCAGCGTTACTACCGCTGTTCAAAAAAATGCAACGTGCCCGAGAAGTACACGATCGCTCCATGGACCTCGCTTCTCGCCCGTACATCGTTACATCCCAAATTCCAGAGAATAAAGAGAACGACGATCTCATCCAAGAGGAGAAGGAGAAGCTAAGAGCCAAGCTCCGAGAACGCATGCTTCGCGAACAGTACAACGACGGTACTTCTACGGCCATGCGTTACGTTGACATGGCAACTCTTGCAGCCACGACGAATGGCATCAGTGGTCTAGGTCGAGCTGAAGAACTGTGTGGGAACGGTTTCGTGGCGAGTGCTATGAGACGCACGCACCAAGAAATGGCCGACAAACTGTACGCTCTAAAAACGAGACACCACCAGGAGAAGGAAAAACTCGTGGA
>CM042758.1:13909589-13945026 GCA_022496165.2 Catalaphyllia jardinei | reverse complement strand
CGAGAATACCCTGTAAGACCCTCTACACAACGGGCTGAATGCGTTCTTGTTAAAGTTCAAGGTTCATTTTCTCCACATTCCGCAAGAAAATTGATAATCTTCCGCAAACTACTTTGCGATAAGCTAGGCAAATGTACAAACACTTAATGCGCCTCATGACTGACTGAATTCAAAGCTTGTCTCTCTAATAGCCGAATCTGCAATGATTGGTATAAGAGCAATGTATGCAGAGTATTTTTGCCTTACAAGAAGAAAACAAAGAGTAGTGATAACTTATTCCAATGAGTGACACAAACATGGTTTCGCTATCCATGCTCTCAGAGCCGAGCGTAACCCAAGCGTTAGATTGGCGATGTATACAGCTCTTCTGGATCGCTTGGCAGTTCCTAAGCGACATATCGTAGTTTGAATTGGATGGGATTCTTAGATTTCTACAAATTTTGGTTTGACGAGGGTCATACAATGGTATTCTCGTGATTAACTTATTTTATTTTCCGTGAAACGTGAATTTAGGAAATCACTGAAGAACCTGAATTATTAACCTTTACTGGTGATTTTACCATTCTATTCTTTTGACGCAAGTCCTCCGAATAGTTAGAGTATTATATGCAGAGTAACTTAGGTCGCTGTGATTTGCAATATGGAGTCTTGACCTAGCCATACCCGATTTTACTTTCTTGAAACACTGTTTCTAGTGTAAGAACAGGTTGGTGGCAAAAATATCCGAGAATTTCCCAAATAGCGTCAGCTTAGAAGGCTAGGGTTATTGGAAGCAATTGTATGGCTAAATTAAAAAGAGCATCTTACTTGCTTATTTTCATGACTCAAGAAACGAAATGTTGATATTCGTCAGATATTCTTCAGGAACGCGTGAGAGGCTATCGGATCCGTGACCGTGATCCTCTATTTTTTCCGTTAGTAAATCGCGCCAGAGGACCCCCCCCCACCTTACCCTGTACGACCCTCGTTGAAAACCTGGACCGCCTTACGGTCATTTAGCCACACAATTGCTTCCAATAACCCTAGCCTTCTAAGCTGACGCTATTTGGGAAATTCTCGGACATTTTTGCCACCAATATAGTGGGTCTAAACATAAGATGAGAAAATTTAATATAATGTGCAGGCTGTGGATGCAACCTACAAGTTGCTTCAACTGAAAACTGCAGTGTTTCACTATTAGTTAACAATCATACCGCCCCCTTTGCTGGTCTCTGAAATTATACAGTCATAAACTAAGTAAGTAAAGTTTACAAGACAAAACTCAATTTTTATGCACAACCGGGCAAAATTCAGTGCATTGATACATATTCTAATTGATATCTCGCGTCAACCTGGCATCTAAATTCGAAGCTTACACAAACTTGACTAACCTCATACTAAAGATCTTCTTCCTTCATCATGCGAACTTTCTAAAGGAAAACAACCACGCAGTATCCTCGCCTCCGTCTTGGCCAGCCGTATCTAACAGTTTGTCTTCTTTATGTTCGCTGAAATGCTGCAGTGACTCGAAAATTTCGTTTTTGTTTAAAGGACTGGTTTCGGCGCGTTCACTGATTTGCTTAAATAAGTCGCTTGTCGTAGGGCTTCCAAAGTTCTTTCCATCTTTTTTTGGTTTCGTTCTCTCCCACTTCAGCATCGGAAGCCCTTAATTAAACAAGTCACTTGTGGTAGGGCTACTACTCGATATCAAATCGATAGTCTATCTAGGTCGCCTTTTCTCTCTGCCCTCAGTTAAAGCATTGCAACTTGGCTTTCTCTTCGTCTCCATACTTTCAGCGAAGGGTATATCGTGTAAGTCTTGTCAATGGATCACTAAGAAATCGGAATGTCATATATCCTTTTTACCTCAACATTTTGTAAAATAATATAATTGGAACTAAGGCCGGCATTTTTCGCGTGTTCTACATAACTTGTGGTACTAGTAACTTCTCTTTAGTCAGTCTTCAAATATCGGTATGTCAACGAATATATGATAACTTTAACCGCAAGTCACGTTTCCCGATTTTACTTGGCCCCTTTTTTGGCAAATACTCGACTTAACAAATAGATTCCATGTTGCCGTGCGTCTGTTCAGTAATAACAGATGACGTCAAAATGTGGCACACGAGGCGTAGCCGAGTGTGTCACTGATGTTCTTACCACATTTTGACGTCTTCTGTGATCTATTGCTGAATCAGACGCACGGTAAAATGGAATCTATTTGTTTTATATAATAACGAAAAGCCTTTTTCGTTTCAAAACATTTAACTTTTGCCCCGCCTTTGCCCCGCCTTTGCACGAAAAAAAGCCATTTGACGTGATCTATACATTCAAAATAAAGCAGCTTCATTGGTTGCTATGCGTAGCAAAGAATTGTGATTGGTCGAGAAAAATCACGCCACTGTCAAACCTGACCCGAGCGTCGCTTCTCGTGGAATGAAAACTTACAGCGAAAGCAGAATTGAACTGCAAAATCTACAAATCTTGAAGAAAATGCTGGAATAATTAAGTTCGTTTTTGTCATTGGAGCAGCCCTGTGAGCCGAAAAGCTTGGACATTGCCTTAAAAATTGCAGGAGTTGAAAAAATAGTCTCGGAAAACTTGTGGTTGCGGTCCACCGAGAGGCCATTTGATTCGAGTTTTGAATGAAAGGAGCGTAAATGACGGTGGAGATTTTTGTCTTCTGTGGTTGGTGATTCTCAAATCAGCTTGATATAGTGTCGGAGAAAGATTTTAGCTGCGATACTCTTGACTGTGAGCTGTGGTTAGCTATACTTAGCTCGCTGCTGTGGTCTGAAACGGACAGGAACATTCGCATCGGAAAGCAAGGTTATGTATTTTATTTTACCAATTTTAAGAAGTCATGTTTTGATGTTTCATTCCTGACATCAATCAGTGAGTCAACAGTTGTTTTGACGCTGGGAAAAGTTAAATTTTTGAATAAATTAATCTCAGAAACATTTTGTTTATTGGGTTTGTTAAATTCGAGAGAACGGTGTGATTCTCGGCTTACCAAGACCAAGTTTGTGCGTGGTTGAGTCGCCCTCAACTGCCGACTGAGGCTGCTAGAAAATTATTTCTGTATCATTTTTTTAAAAGAAACGGCTTTATCTTTCGTTTTCTGGCTTCTCAAACCTGTTCAATTCCTCGGCAAGACTTTTTTTGTACCTTATCTTTTGCCCAGTCAAGTAAAATGTCATCCTAATTCTCAAAACTTTCCGCCATTTTAAAACGGCAGCGGGAAAAACTTTGTAATGATGACATCAATCGTGCATCTGTCCTCTAATAGATCATAGGTGAGAACCAATCAAAATGCGAGAATAACTTGGGTTATTATATAAAATACTATAGTTCTCTTTTGCGATATGATATAATGGGAATTCTGCTTGTTGTGCTGCTCATTATTGAGTTAACTTCAAGTCCGCCGTTCATTCAGCTGAAAACAGTATACTCTACTATTATGTCAGCAACCTGGCGGAGTTACGTCCATCTGAAATAAAATGGTAAAAGAAGAGGATGCGAAAGTGTTCATTTTCAAGAACAACAAACAAATGAAGAATGGAGAAGGCCAGGATATCGGAGAAGTTTCTAACATCTCCACCTCTCGCGCGAGCAGAGGTAATTGTTTAAGCAACGTTTTTTCAGTCAGTTCACCTTTTGGAATTAATGAATTGTTACTACAAGCATGCTATGATGTACTATCAGTTCTTTGTGACTGTAGTAATGAATCCAACCAAGCGTGTAGTGTAATTTTAATTTAAGTCAAGTGAGTAGTTGGGCATAGGCAGTTTTCCATCTAAATTATAAATGATCTGAATTCTTGCTCTTCTAACTGGGTTAAATGTAACCTGCGATCAGGCGTTCCTTAGAAAATATAAGGAAAATATAAGGATAAGGTTAGGAGGGATGCCTGATCGCACTGGTTAGGTTAAATGCGCCACGTCCGGTATGACTGCCAAGAACAGCATAAAGTTGAAACTTTGTTGAATTTATAATTGAATTAAATGGTGTTTTTATATACCCTTTATCCCACTTAATAACGGCGCGCATTATCTATTTTGAAACCACCTGCTATATATGGACTAAATTAGTAAATATGGGCTTCTCGTAAGACATGGCTAAATTATACAAGTCATAAAACGACAAAAAAGAATAATATGCTACTGAACAGACAACAGTTGCGATTTATTCTTATCACAGCTGGCTTGAAGCGTTTGCAGCATTTTTGATACCAACCAGACCTGAAACTTGTGTCTCGGCCAACTTCCTGTGGAAACCAATGCTTGTAATAGCAAATGGCCTAACGAATGCCTCTGATTTTGACACGAAAGACTTTGACAGTTATGAGTTCGAGGTGATTGGAGGTTCGATGGAGGAAATCATCGACGAGACGTGATATCGCGAATAATCGCAACTTCCCAGGATACTAAAACTAAAGACCTGTACAAGTTCGTCTAGGTGCAAATTTGTGCCGGCGCGGTGAGTTGTTAATAGATTGTAGCCAGAATTTAAGTTCCCTTGAACATTCCGGAAATAGAGTGAAACCAAGCTAGTGCGTTTTATGCAGAAAACTTGAACACGCACGAAAAGGTGAATTTGCATGCCTGTTGCTATTGCTTGCTTTTAGCAGAAATTCATATGAAAACAACGTACACCTTTTCCACGTTTGTAAACAGCACTAATTGACAAGTTTAGAACTCGGTGTAAACCTGAATTGTCTTCTCACGCAATCACGATAGATTGAAACAATCAAATGAAATAACAAAACTCGCCGTCAGAAAATTGCAATCGATGAAAGAAGTGCCTATTCTCGGGCCAACATATTTATGCATACAGATTAGACGAATATTACAGGAGCTTTAACCGTGTACTCTGCCTCTCAACTGAGTCTTTAATCACTGCTAGTTTCGTTATCAGTGTATCTAGTCCCATCGGGCAGACTCCACCCGTCCACGTGCACGGTTTGTGTAGGGTTGCCGGCACAACACTTATGTATCAGATATAACGTTCGCAGATGGGAGAGATTGTTTCCTTTGAGTTTTTGCGAATTGATCTCTTTATCGTTTGCGGACTGCAAAAAATTCAGAAAGATTTTATAAACTGCAGATTCCTGCCAAGCTACAATTGTAGCCTGTCTATATCAAGATAAGGATATGCCATTTTGGGGTTCATGCGACCTTATGATCATGCACGTGGACCGGATGGAATACATTTTAAAATAAGAAGACGTCTCGTTGATAAGCAGGCAGAAAACAAGCCCCGACAATCTTAACTTATTCTTTCCACTTTAATAATGTATTTGATTGATTATCTACTATAGGAACTCAGAGTTTGAAATAATTGTATTTTCAGAAATTATCACGTTTAGGATCGCTGTGTATTTCAGCTAAAAGTTGTTATTGTTACTCACTCGTTAGCGATTATTTTTTAAGTGATTTATTTATCGAAATAATGATAAATGAGAAAACAAAATGACCAGTTTAATGTTTGGTGCGTGAAATATTTGAACTCGTATCCTGAAGGCTCAATTGTAATCCACTGAGAAGCTAAGATACCGATAATTGCCAAACTTAATGCTTTGTCTTTTCATTTCTTATGATACACAGTAATTTTTTTAGTGCAGAAAACCTCCGTTGAAAATAACTCCCAGCATTTAGCCTTGGTTGGTTCACTGGGCGACGCGGTACGTGTAGGTGGAAATTTTCGGCGACATTTTTTTATCGACGATATTTTGCTTTTGTCAGCAAAAATCGTTCGAACTTTACACTGATATTTTCAATTTAGTTGCAAAATGTCTGTGGAAATTTCCATCGACATTTTTTAATAATTTGAAGATACCGATTATATTTGCTTTTGCAATCATAACGTCAGTGAAACTTTTTATTGATATTTTACATTTGTTTGCAAAATGTCGATGGAAATTTCCATCGACATTTTTTTAATAATTTGAAGATACCGATGATATTTGCTTCTGCAGTTAAAACGCCAGTGAAACCTTTTATTGATATTTTACGTCTTTTTTCCAAAATGTCGATGGAAATTTCCATCGACATTTTGCTTCTATCAGTAAATCAGATTCGAATTTGCAAGGTTTTCAGTCAAATATTTCGGGTCATAAATTTCCAAAAAAACGAATAGTTTTTTCTCAAACGCTTTCGGGTTAAAATATAGTCTTTTAAGGGTTTTTTGACAACACCATGGGATAGACTGTCAAAATTTGCATTATTTTAACAGATTTTACTCATATTTGTCACAGTGTGGTAAAATTGAACACGACTAGAACAAAATTCGCAATGCGAAAACACAAAAATAGGAATTTGGTCAAAAATAACCTAAAAACGGCAGTATTTGACAGATTTCCGCTATTTAGAATATCACCTTTGGTTTTAGAACGTGTTTTTTCTTTACTCGAGAGTGCCTCTATAACCCCAGACAGGGCTTAGAACTCATGAAAGTTAGGTTTTTGCCCTGAGCGGGCAAGTGAAAAAAAAATTAAGCCCTAGGGATCCCCACGCTGCTAAGTCACCTCGTTAATCTGCTGCGTTGCCAGCGTGATAGCCTTGATGGTGTAGTGGTTTAACATGCCCTACTAGTAATCAGGGAGACGTGGATTCGAGTCCCGCTCAGGGCAAAAACCAATTTTTCGGACGGGTGTGTCGAAAGGTAAAAATGCACGTAAGTGTTTGTTTCTCTCAATTTCATCCTACTGCGTATAAACGGCCACCCCGTTAATACGGCCACATTTTTATGACATGTTGGTGACCGGTTTTACTTGGTTTCACTGTATTTTTTAAACTTGGCATGATAAATCAAGTGCTGAAGCTTATGTTTTTCTTTGGAATGTAAAAATCAATAAGCGTGAGATTTGTATTTAGTTTTATTCAAAGACCCTCTCGAGTTAAAACGCTGTGAAAAGTCAATTTGTTGGAGGTTTATACATGTGATGAGAAGAAAAATAAATTTTACCTTTGGAAAATACAGTAACGCCACATGAAAATCTGCATAGTTGGGGCAAAGTTAGTGAAAACTGTTTTTAATACAAAAAGAAATAAAATACGAATCTTTATTAAACGGCTAGCTCCGCGAACGGGCAAGATGACCCAAATCGCGCGCTGTGATTGGCTACCCGAGCGGGCAAGATGGAGCCATCTTGCCCGCTCGGGACTACCCGCTGTATCCCGCAAGAAAAATTTCCCCGAAAGCCATATAATAAATCCTTTATTGACCAAGTTTGTTCGGTCAAGATGGCTGGATATTGGCCTCGTTCTTTTTTTTGCGTAACCTGGTTAAGAATCGATCCCAACTGACAGGAGACGGGCCATGCAGTTGGCTTTTTATACAATCATGGCAAAGGAGTGTGAGCCTGGCACTACCGAGAACATCACCAGCTGGTGGTCAGAACGTGACTTGAACCCGCGACCCCGGCAATCTAGCCAATCAGCGACGCTGTCTATATATACTGCATTTTCAAATATATTATCACTGTGTTTTGTATACTTTTTCGCCTTAAATCGAACACTCCTTCTGTCCACGGATTAAGCTCATAAGACATTACATAACGTGTGCCTTAAACATGTAGTAATTGATGGGTCTTGATGAGTACTGTGATGATAATTTGCCGACACACCAGTCAGTAGATGCAGGAAAGGGGATTATTATTATTATTATTATTATTATTATTGTATTCAAGACGAACACTGATGACTTTTTCTTGCTGTTTGAATTTTTTAACAGCTTGTCCAGATCAATGCAATTGTAGCCTTGACCGGCACTCGTTATTGAAGCAAAATGGTGTACTTGTTTCTTGTGAATGGAAAAATCTGACTTCTATTCCACTGCAGTATCCGGTAAAAACTGAAATCCTGTAAGTATATCACTCGATAGTGTAATTGCTGCGGCAGTGAGGGAGCCTGAAGCGAAAGAACGAGGCAGCAGATCTAATCGGTAAAAAGATACAATAGATAAAGGACATCAATCTCTAAACTGTGAGCTTTGAGGAACAGATAATGTCCCCGGACAAATATTCGAGTATATTTTCAAAGTCAAATTGGGGCTATTGTGTTATTTAACATTCAAATAGCAACACTCGCTATTTTAAAAACTGGGGAAAATATAAACAATAATCTCTATTTGGCAGGAAAATATACTAGGCTATTTGTCTGCGGTCACTATCTGTTCAGAGAAGACCACAGCTTTCCGAGGAAAACTGTGACCTGCAAAGAACAGATAACGTCCAAAGACAAATATTTTTGGATAGTCCCCCGTTTTAGCTGGGGCTGAATACTCGGTCAAGTGAAGCGTTTACACCAATCGCGCGCGGGGGAAAATATTTGTTGGATAACAAGCGCTCTTAACATGGCCTCTCTTTAATCGATGAAAGCTAGGATGTTAGCCACTGGGAAAAACAGGAGCATCAGTCCATTAATGTTCAACAAAACACTCTTGTGGAGTCTCAAACAAACCAAGATATTGCTGAACTGAACAAGTTAGTAAATCAAAAACGCCCGAGAGAACCAGGTCAGTGTTCAAAACTTCATCCATTAATTTGGTAACTGACAGCCTGAAATAACCTGAAGTAGTTATAAATGCCAGGCTGCCAGTTAATTATGTATACATTACCAAGTCGGTAGCTAAATGATGTATAACTATGCAGCACGGGAGTTTTGGGCTTTCAGACCTCAAAACCCGTCTTTTGCATGTATAAAAAATTGCGTTTACATGCTAAAATTTTAGCTACTGAGTAAATAACGTCATTTTCTCTAGATCCAACCCTCTGCGGTCTAACCGGTCAGTTTTAAACGCGGACCGGGAAAGCCAAAACTTACATGTAAAATAAACTGACAGCCTTTGGATAAAACTCAAAGCTTAACACTTTACAAGTTAGGTGTTGAGCGAACACGTTTCAAAAAGGAAAAGATTTTTTGATCATTGTAGCACTTTAAATCGAAACTGGAACTGCAATATATACAAGTATTAAAGGAAGATACTCGGAAGGTCAACAAACAAACTTGGATGGCAAAAATGTAATTTCTGACGGTTGAGTGACTAAGGAACGAATTAGTCAGAAATTACTATTCTGATGGCACGATTGAGAGGTTTTAGTATGCTCAAGGGAGAGTTTGAGTATTTAATGTTTTAGCGGAGAATATTAATCATTCTAGCTCAGTCAGTCTTTCTGTTGCTGTTGTCAAATTTAGTTAATTTTTTTTCTATGGAGTTATGGGTTTGTTTTTACCTCTTCCTCGAGGTTTCGTGCCGCTGCATTAGATGGGGAATACGTTTCCACATATTTTTTGGCCACATCTAAAGAGTGGTTTTTTAATGGTTTTTCGTATCTGGCGTGGTACACTTACTTTTTCAAGCTTTTCAAGTTAGACTTTCTAGCATATTGTATGTTGTAATAAGTATATGTTAGGACACATTGTTGTTGTCGGATGACTGACTGACCATTCCTCAATAAACTATTTCACATTGAATGTTTCGTGATAGTGTAGTCAGAATGAAGTATTTTCACCGAGTGCAAGGATTATGCAAATGAGCTCTGACTCAGGCGACAGTTATGTAAAAAATATACAATGACTGTGACAGATTTTAATCTTTTCTCGTGTGCAATCCAAGAAGATACTACCAGTCTGAACTTATAGAAAGGTTTAGAAAGGTAAGAAATTTACTGTGATGTGCCTTTTAGCCCTCATTTAGACTCAACTTTTGAGATTTTCTTTCTTAAATTTGACTTGGCTAGGAAGCAGTAGTGACTCCCTGGGCTAGAGAGGGGCACCTACTATCTGCGCTTGCAAGGGGCAGTGAATTTCTGCGCTAGAGAGCAGAAATGACTTCCTGGCATATCAAGCAGCAATGACTCCCAGTGCTAGAGGGGAGAAGTAACTTTCTCTTTTTAAATAGAGCAGGAATAACTTCCTGGGTTAGAGAGCAACAATGACTTCCTATCCTAGAGAACAGCAGTGCCTCCCTGGGGCCAGCGAGCAATAATGCCCTCCTGGGATAGCGAGCAGCAGTAACTTACTGGGCTAGTGACCACCATAGACTCTGTGGCTAGAGAGCAGCAATTAACTCCTACGCTAGCGAGCAGCAGTTACAAAAGATCTAATAGAGAGCCTTTACACCCTGGGCTAGAAAGAACCGATAACTTTCTGGGCCAGCAGTGAGCAGTTACTTTTTGGTCTATTGAGCAGTAGTTGCTCCCTGGTCTAGCTAGCAGCAGTGACTTCCTTTGCTAGCAAGCAGCCTTTACGCCCTGGGCTAGAAAGCAGTGATGACTTTCTGACCCAACGAGGAGCAGTTTCTTTCTGGTCTAGCAAACAGCAGTGACTCCCTGGTTTGCCGAGCAGCAGTTTCTCTCTGGTTTAGCGAGCAGCATTCACTTTTTGAGCTAGTGAACAGAAGTATCTCCCTGGGCTCACGGGCATCAGTGGTTCCCTGGGCTAGTGAGTAGCAGTGCACTCTAGGCTAGCGAATAGCATTGACCCCTTGGGCTAGCGGGTAGCATTGACTCCCTGCATGGATTAGTAATCAGCAGTGATTTCCGGGTTAGTGTCCAGAAGTGACCCTCTGGGCTAGCGAGCAGCAGTAACCCCTTTGTCTAGCGGGCCGGGATGTACTCCTTGAGTTAGCGGGCAGCATTAGCCCCTGGGCTAGCGGAAGCAATCACTCTTTTGGCTAGCGAGCAATAATTATTTTATTTCTTTCTGAAAAAGCGAACAGCAATGACTTGTTAGGTTAGCAAGCAGCATTGACTTGTTAGGTTAGCGAGCAGCAGTGACTCCATGGAGATTTTTAATGCCAGCGGGACCTCGGCAAGAAATGATTATGATTTACTTATTTTTCATTTATTGGAAGGAAGAGCGGGATATAAAAGGGTCTTTCTAGTCGCGTTATATAGTGCAGGTGGAGAAAAGGGTTACAGAAATACAGCGAGGATTCTTCTTAAGTGCCCAAGGAAAAGATTGCTGACAAATGATTTCAATGATCTCTTGCTGAAGCCGCTTCTAAAACAATTGCATTGTTAAACAATATTTAATAAAATATACCATACAAAAACCCCCAGATTTAAAACCCATTATCCAAACCGACGTTCAGAAAGATCAGCTGGATATTTTAGCTGAAGATAGCCATGGAGGGGTGGCTTGTGAGCAACGCTTTAGAAAAGGCAAAAAACTACAAGGGACTGCCTACAATAATATAAACGCTCCCAACGTGAGATCTACAAGAGATCTGATCAACCAAAAAACTATATTAGTGAAGACAAACAATAAACTGTAAGCCTGATACCATGTGACAGACGATTCCAGACACCAATATGACAAGACCGATAAAGCAAGTCAGTTCAAAGTACGGATCTTATCTGCTCTTGTCATGTTGGTGTTTCTAAACGTCTTTCAAGCGATATCAACCTTGCAGTCTAAAGTCGATAATGTTTCAGTCAAAACGCAAAACGTACTTTTGGCTCTGTAAATTCCAAGCCCGCTTAAACCACCCCAGGGCATTTGAAAGTTTGTTTTTGGAAGGTGGCAAATGCCTCACTGTGGAGGAGCTGGACCGTACGTAGTCCGCATGGTAAGGCCATTAATGTGCAAATGTCTCACCAATGGAGTAGTGTCAAAGTCATTATTTTTAGTGAAATTGCTGTGTACTAGTGCACTTTTAAATAACGTAAAAACAATACATTTTTTATTTGTCAAATGGCCTTTAAAGTTTGATTATGACTGTTATTTCCGCACTTGGCATTGCTGTGTAAAGGGGGTATATTGAAATTGCTTCAAACATGGTGGAAACTAATGCACACAAGTCTCCGCAAAAAAAGAGACAAAACCGCGAGGGCGATGTTCGCAGAGAAAATAATTGAGATTTGACCTACCCCTTCAAACAATATACATTCCGCTTCAGTTGTATAAAGATAGGTGATTACCTAGTTTTGCATTGCGCATCCCCACTGCGCACGATTTTTACGTCATTAGCGCGTGCGCATACAAAACGTGACAGATTTCCTTCAAACTAAGCTCGATAGCGAGAAAAATGCTCTTTTTCTCTTAAACGAGCACAGTGACCCCCACTTTTTATATTATAAATTCAATGAGAACAATATCCTCAATAACTGAAAAAAATATTAGCAGAAATCTATGGCTACTTTTTTTTTGGCAAATGAAAGAAATGCTACAGTTAGAGACCTAATGGGCCCAACAGAGCAAGTCCAAATTATGTTTCCTTTAAAGGTTAAAAATATTAATTAATTATGGAGGGTATTTGAAGCCATTTTTCTGCGACGTAGACGAATAAACAATCAAAGAACGTCGAACTCTGTGTGACATAACACGCCGCATTGGAAAATAATAAGGCCAATCTGTTGCGCACGGAAATCACCAAAAGTCACCTTAACAACGATATTTGTCAGCATTGTGGCGTGAAAACAAGCACTGTGACCCCCTCTTTTTATTACGTTTTTTTTGTACTGTAACAACTTCATACCAAGTTTTATCGTAAATCTATGGGGGTTCTTTTTACTAGGTGATCACCTTAAAGACTTCTATTAAACCTTCTAGACCTTTTTTCTAACTAACGACTCACACCATTCCTGCTTCTTGCCTCGATTTTATTGCAAGCGAAGGACCAACATGATTTTTTTGGGGCTAGTGGCGGTGCAGCAAGTTTCCAGTCGGTTAAATCTAAGAAAAATAATCATAACAGTTACGTACTTCACACAGGGTTAACCCTTTTGAGGTTAATTAAAAAAAAGTATCAATAAAAGTAAGTAGTAGATAGCAATTGGAATTATGTTTTTTAACCCGGAGATTGTGTAACAATTTATAGGGTTGTAATTGTGGTGCAGAATATACACAGAATATGTGCACGTAGCGGGAATGAGAAGAACTACCTAGAACTTTTCCAACTAAAAATTTTGGGCTTTTCAAGCCGATACACTTTGACACTTTAATACGCTGATGAGCTAGCTATCATATCGCAAAGTCCGCACAACAGCTTTTGGGAAAAGCCCTGATATGTCTGTTCATAGTAGATTTAATAATAGCAACATAACACCATCGAGTCGTGCACGGTTTGATTTTGAGGTCATTTCTATCAACAAAAACTCGACTCACGCTACAATTGTACTGTGAATTTAATTAGAATAAAGGTCAAATAGAACTCATCAGTTCCATGTGTACTAGCCACATCGGAGAAGATACTTTATGTAGCATTTGATCAAAAATAAGAAACAAACAGCAGTGATAAACATATTGAAATTGCACATTTTCTGTTAAAAGCTAATATTACTGTACATGCATTTTCACAAGTGGCAGTTCTAATTTTAAACAGCGATTTATATATTATAGTCCCCGATGAAGCTTAATTGATATACTCTAGTTTTTCTTTGTATACATTACTGTTGACTATATGCTTAATCTAGGCTCCAAACCCCTCAGCACTATTCATGCTCTCTGATTGAATCTTCAGTTCCCTGGTCTGTTTTGCTATTAAAAAGAAGAAGAAAAACCAGCAAGTTGATAGTGAGCGATGCTTTATCCTAATTTAAGTTTTGGGACTTCTGGGAGGCACTGTCTACATCGATCAGTTTCCCGTTTTCAGAAGGCGTGACACTTACAGATTCAAAGGACAGACGGCAGAACTTTTACACATAGGGTTCTCCTTGGTTTCAAAAAAAACCATGTATAACCGTACTTCCGGATTGGAAAAATCGCCTAGAATTGCGGATAGTGGGTCAGTTTTTCTCCCATTGTTAATGTGCAAACGAGTTGGTCGAGGAAAGACTATGAAATGGTGTCTATTTGGCGCAGCCGGATGCTAACAATGAGGAAATACAGGTTACGAAGGAGGGAGGGGGCGACTCCAGGCAAATCAGTGGTTTAGTCATAACTACCAGTGTGACGTCACGTAATGCATCAGTGATTTTCGATATAGCGGCCAAATTTTTAGGTTCGTTAACTAAAACATATGTGGAAATCAGTCCGGGCCAACGCCAGAACTGGATATATGATTTCCTGTACTCTCCTAGACTGCGAAAGGACTAAGACCGAGAGGAATAGCAAGCGAAAAGAAATCTATGTCGCCGGGCCGTCGCATTACAAACTACAACAATAATACGGTGGAATCCTCCTCATCTAGCAACCCCACGATCTCTAGAACCCTCGAATAACTCTTCAATCCGAGTTGAAATAAAGTTTACTACTATTACTGCTACTGCTACTGCTACTGCTACTGCTACTGCTACTGCTACTGCTATGCTACTGCTACTGCTACTGCTACTGCTACTGCTACTGCTACTGCTCCTGCTACTGCTACTGCTACTGCTACTACTACTACTACTACTACTACTACTACTACGACTCCCGATTCGAACCAATTTTCTTCCATCGTATCAAAGCTTAGTTCCGATAACTGTTCACAAACATAGTGATATGCTTCTGCCTGTACTAATGCAACTTACTTTGCACGAGTTATTGTTCCACAACCCAGGACTGCCCAAGATCAACAAAAGCTGATTTTGGCCTCGTGAGCGCTGATCGCCACTTTTAATTTAAGCTAAGATGTTTGCTGTTGCAATATGAAAGGTACTCTAGCTGAAATGTTGATTTTTATATCATCTATCAGGTAATGAAGACAGTCAAAGTTATGTGGATTTTTGTTACTTTTCTATTCATTTGACCCTTTTTCAACATGTGCCCTGGGTCTGTGAATCTCAACAAAGTCAACTTTTTGTGATTCAACATAGAACAGGTTAGAATTGTTTTAAAACTAGAACATTTCCATGTGTCATATCATATATGGAAGTTTTTCAGTGATCTTTAGAAGATGACGCTTCAAGTGTCCTTGGGCAAAAGTTCCAATATTTTATTCAGATTGTATGAATTCCTTGTACATTGGAATAATGTCTCAACACTATTATAATTTTATATATAGTTTATAATTTATTTTAGACATCTTTCTTTGCTGCTGCCTCAGACACCTCCCTCTTCTGCATACCAAAATTGTCACTGGATTTGTATTCTGTGTGCATGACTTACTAATTAGCTAAAAGCATTTTCAACGTTTTTTAAACAGCTACTTCACTAAAAGCATTTATAAGTCATTAGGTTATGTTATTTTCATCATATCACTACATGCATCAAAAGTAAAATCTATATGATTGTACTCTTATTTCCATGTTTTCAAAACCACAATGGAAAATCCTATATTGACCTAATTGCATTTGTCATTTTGGTCACTTTTTTGAAGCTTTCTCCTCCTTTTGCACCATGCAATAGCCAGTTGCAAGGAATGACTGCACCACCTTCTACTCTTTTATTTTTCGCCCATTTCTGTGCAGAGTAACAAATGACTCAAGCTTGAACCATGACATACACATTCTATGTGGATGTAAATCTCTATATGCAGTACAGTTTAGTTAAGAGAAACAATAGGTTGATCAATAAATGCATTTTGTTATAGTATGTTGATGTTCTGGTTTCAGTATTGCCATTTACGAAAATCTCCAGAGCTGCTCAGGTGACAAACCTTGGTCTCAACCCCCACCCCCACCTATCCTTTCATATTTCAGTTGTTAACTACATGTATTCAGGAGGGCACATGGGTATGGCTGAATACGTTTCACAAGGTCCAGGGAATTTCAAGACCTTTCATGATCTTGTTTTATGACTACTCCCCCCTGGATGGGATGGTATTTCAAGACCTTTTGTGACTACTCCCCCCATGATGGGATGCTATTTCAAGACCTTTAATGACTAAGTCAGTCTGCCCCATCCACTCCCCGCCTCCAACACACACACATGCATACCCAATCACAGAAGCCGCATCACATCAACAGTCCATGCTCTATTTGTAACTACTGCAAATTAAAGAAATTCACTTTCAGAATGCTATATACATTCCAATATTCTGGTTTCAACAAAAAAAGCACATGGTGCAAATGATTTACAAAGCCCTGTTGGAGATATTCTTATTGGAAAACTTGATTAATTTTACAATACTCAAACAATATGTGTTACATACCATGATTACAAAACTATAAACAAGTATTTTAAAAAACAGGTATACACGTAGCTAATATTTCTTTTTATTATATGGCTCTATCTCACAAGGACTGGGAACTACCAAATTCACCAATTTAATTGGCTAAAATGCACCGCGGTCTAGATTTTCCCATCGGCAGCTAGACTAGTAATGTTTTGAAGCAAAAAAGTTGCAAACTAAAATGCAAAATCATTGACTGTTTTCATCTAAGAATATTTATTTCTGTAAGTACCAAAAAGCTGATGAGAAAAAAGTAAAGAGTACAAGCAAAGTTTGGAAGAATTAAATTCAGCTCAAGCAAAATGTCAGTTAGTACAAACCAGCTACATTTAACAAATTAAGTTATTCTTGTTTTTGCCATATAATAAACATCTTATTAACCGAGTCTGTATGGGAGAATCTTGACCTCGGTTGTGTGTACAGACCTCACTGCATTCGGTCTGTGCTTACGACCTCGGTCAAGATTCTCCCATAAAGACCTCCTGCTCGGTTAATAAGAGCTAAGTAACAAACAGCAGGAAAGCTCTAATTTTGTGACTGGAAATAATAATGTTGTACATGTCTGTACAAGTTTAAAAAATAACTTTCTGAAATATATCTGATTCAATGAAAACACAACACTAACCAAACACTCCACTCTAACACAATAATCAATTGAAAATGAAGGACTTCATACTAATTGAAGTGACCAGAACTACAAAGTACACTGAGGTCAGAATGTCCGAAACAGAATTTCAAAACACACTGCAACTAGGCTTTGCAGCTGTTCCTGGACTAGTACAACTGTATCGGGCTGCATACTGGGCATTAAAAACACTTCAACCCTTTTTTGATTCCTCCATAGCTTCATCTTCTTAATTCAAACTACTTAACCGATATAACTTTGATTTGTATGCTGCACACAACTAGCAAAAAATTTATTAATATTTACAAGTATAATTTGGCCAGATTCAACAAATCACTTCTTCTGCACTGCTCAAAGCCTACATGGAAATGTACTGATAAGTACAAAACTATTGACCTTCACTGCAACTAGGCTTTGCAGCTGTTCCTGGACTAGTACAGCTGTATCCCCTACCGAGCTATACACTGGGCATTAAAAACACTTGCAACCCTTTTTTGATTCCTCTACAGCCTCATCTTCTTCATTCAAACTACTTAACCGATATAACTCTGTTTTGCATGCTGCACACAACTTTTCGGGAACATTACTAGTATCATTTGCTATGTTAACGTGGACATTTAATTTCCACTGAGAACCGGTTCGAATAATTCCTTCCCGTGATCTCTGCCACTCCTTTATAGATTTTTACCACACAATCTACATTGTTTCTTTAGAAAATCGCAGTGCTTTTCCATTGCCTGTCAGGGAATAAAGTAAACACAGTTTGAAATCGGGTCCACAGCATGGTCCGCGCGATCGGTCAATAAGAAACGCATGTGGCGAGAGTACAATATTTAATCTTCAAAAACCTTGGACCAAGCGACGCAGTCGTGGATCAATACAAAATTACCACCAAATGAAAGCAAATTTTATAGGCATTAACGAAATATTTTTTTCAAAGAGGAAAAAAATTGCAACGTACCTGATTTTTCCATCTTCTTGGCGTCTTGTCGTGTAAACACCAGAACACAAATACCACAAAACAGTGAGGTTTTGGCCTCGAAACTTGAATACGCTTCCCTAGCCGCCATTATTTTCGCACTCAACTAAAACTTCGTTGTTCAAATTGCATTGTGTGCATGGCCTTGTGGGAAAAGGCTACTTTTAAGCCCCGAAAAGAGATCGGAAGGGACTTCTTTGCAGTAATTTTCGGTAGGATAGGTTATTCGAAAGCCTCATATTTTGAGTAGAAACATATCAACAAGTGGGTAAGACGTTGACAAAGTTTAATGGAGTGACAACGTTTTCCCGGAGCCCACGCAGAAATGCGGAGATGTCCTGATCCCAGAATAGGAGGTTTGCTACACGGTTATATTAAATTTGCTCTGTGCTGAGAATTAAGCCTTCAGTGCTTATGGTTTGTCTCAATAATCCCTACAAAGTTAATGGAATGGTATTTGGAGAAGCTCTAGAGCGACTTTAAAATGCCCGGCGATAATTGCGTGACATTAAACGCTTGCTCCCGTAGTACCGCCGGCAGTGGTGTTGTATATGGTTTGATGAACGTAAGGCAAGTAAAAATATTGGTATGAAAGTAAGACGAGTAAAACTATTGCTCTCGTAATCCTGCTGTGGAAAAGTGAATATTTAAACTCCGGGTTTCGGCTCATGGATAATAGAACGAAGTCTTATCATGTGTAGCGCGCTTGTTCAGCTGATGGATTTTAGAACGAGGTATATTTATGTGTAGCACGCGTGTTTGGTGTATACAATAAGTTTTGCTCTTTGGATTCCACTTGACCCGATTTGTTTTCAATAAAATTGGAACAAAAACATACACAAAACCACAAATAGTTGTACTCACAAACAATATCCACTACAAAGCTTGCACACTTATACCAAATTAGTGGATTATAGCGTAATGATAGCTTTTATTATATAGACACCTGTCTTTTACTGGAAAATATATACCACTCGTAAAATTCATAAAAACTACATCCGGAACCCGAGTGGTTTATTTTCCGTAAAAGACAGGTGTCTATATGTCTGTGTCTGTTCGGAAATTTTGGGAAATTCTCTGAAAATGTTCGGAAACGTTCATCTGGCCTTCCGAACAAGTTTGGAAAATCTTCTTAAATCTTCGGGAGGTGGTCGGAAATCTTCGGAAAATCGTCAAAAACGCCGTCATCAGTATCTCTATATAATAAAAAGAATATTAAACGTTAGGTCGAAGATATTAATTTTATGTTGTTCTTTTGGCAAGAACAATATCTCCCGAGTGAGATATTGTTCTCGCTACTCGAACATAAAATTCATATCTTCTCGCCGCCATGTAATATCCTCTTTTTGTTTGAATTCAATGGAGTCCCGAGGCCAAATCTGGGCAAGCCGAGCGAAGCTTCGACTTGTTGCTATGTGACGTCACACCAGGAGTGATAAGTCGGTCGACTCTGACAGATACTCGAAAACACCCCCTCCTGAGGTTACGGGAAACGTTATCCGGCCCACAAAAGGTTCGGATCGGAAAAATCGCCTAGGGTGGGTCAGTGGGTCAGTGGGTCAGTGTCTTTCCCATTGTGTATAACTTTTTGTTGATTTTACCTCTGTTATTGTCAACCATTTGAGAGTTCAGGAAGAACGAGACTGCATATTTGTAATTTATGAACGTAATTATTATAAATTGAACTCTTTAACTCTTTTCTGATTGGCCGGAAGCGTAGAGTGAATCTTCCAAATGATCGCATGTGACGTGCAATAGCATATTATACAATTATCATTTCAAAGACACTCAGGGTCACGGGTTATCATGTCATGAATGACTGCAGTGCATGATTTCCAAGGGTAATCATGTTAAGTTCGCTAGCTTTGTGTTGCTTCCCTTCAGTGAAGAAGCAAAAACATTTCTTTTTTCGTTCAATGTATAGTAAATCAATTATTAGGCTTGGTTTTTGTGATATCTAGAATAATCAAGATCTCGGTAAGGGTTATCAGCCGTACCTCGACCTTGAATATTCTTGATACCACAAAAACCTCATCTAGTAATTGTTTATTACATTTGCACGCAGTCGAGTTGCTCTGGAAAATGATTAATAGAGGTAGTTTTAAAGCAGTTCCTGAAAAAAGAGAATATGTGGAGGTAAATTAATTTTTATTAACCCTGCAAAATGTAGTATTATCGGTCTAAGATAAGTGAATGATAACTCAAGATTATCTAGAATAGGAAAGGGATCAACTGATTTGAATGTCAAAAAGAAAACGAGATAATGAAATTTAACTATGAAAAAAAAAAAACGTTATTAGTTCAGACAGAAGTGTTTTTTAATAAAGTGAACTTTTAATAAAGTGAATTTTTAATAAACTGAACTTTTTGAACAATTCACTCCCTGGCACTTACTCTATTGCATAAGTGAATACCATCGAGAAACACTTCAAATTACAGCGTGGCAATAACAGAACAAAGACTGGCCACCTTTTTTAAAGTTCCGAAGAAATGTAATAGCAAGTTCGATTGCATGCTTAGTCTACGAGAAACTTTAGACAAAGAACATCGACAAGCGTTCTCTTAACACGGCAACTGACCCCAATCATGCCAAAAAGTGCTTACGTGACACTTTTGTTCAGTTTTTTTTTCTGTATTGTGTTTCTTACTTTGGGAATTATTTCCAAATAAGAATCGGAAATATTTTGTCTTTTTTTACATTTTACAAACTCTTTTAACACCTTATACTCATTCACTTTTTCAATTTGATAATTGCTTAACGTAACGCTGAAAAGTTCGTTGTCTGAACTGTGCAATACGATACTGAGAACGATTTTGTTACGCGTTACATGTCGACAGTGGTCGGAAGCTGGGAGGAGCTGGTGAACGTTTGATTGACAGTAGCGATAAAGGAATTTGTCGGTTGAGCTTTCAGGTTTAGAGTCTGCATGTTATTGAAAGTCGCAGTAAATGTGTTTTAACAATCTATAGAGGCGTTGAACTTTTTAATCTACTTTGTGAGCAAAAATACCAGGGTACTGAGGATCCATTTTGTTTTTCCATGTAGGGAAAAAATGAAAAAAATCTATCGAACAGAAGTTTGAATTTTTGGCAAAATGCACCATCGAATTTCGTTCTTATTAGCTCTGTGCATCTGTGCGGCGGTTTCAACAGCCTCTTAAAAAGTCAAATTTTGTGAAAACGTTGGTAACATTTGGAAATATTTACGCAACAGACCCACTTCTACAAAATATGACTAAGATCGTTTGCCTCCGTTGACTCACCTTCGATTTTTTAAATATAAACTCCTGTAGACCGTGCTCAATTATATGGGACAATTTTCGAAATCGGTAGAGTTTACCACACGCTTTACCTCTGAAACGAAGACGGTGACCCCCAATTTTTTTTTTGGACATTTCTGGCACAAGTAACTCATTATTAGCCTTCGTCGCAGACGCTAACTACCGCCGGTTACTAGCTATTTACGGATTAATTTCCTTCTGCAACGTAGACTACTCACTATCTGCCTAAAGTAAAAATTAAAAAAAATTCTAATGACTGGAACATTTTCGCGCGAACGTCCTTAAAAATAGAGTTTTGCGGGAACATTTAGCATACATAATAGTAAGGATTTAGTGGGTTTGAAATTTTACATAGTTTAATAACGATGTCAGATCTTAAATATTCTATTGTGTTGCCCAAATAAACATTTTTCACAGTTCCTTGGCCTCAGTATTTCGCTGCGGTCATTCGTTTCGGGTCATCTGGTCTGAGGCGAAAAGTGATAAGCCAATCGAACTGAACAATTCAGGATTCCGGCCGCTCAGATACTTGAGAAAAAATAATAGTTAATATTTGAGAGACAAGGTCAAAGTGGATACACACCTATTTCCCCTAAGCCGAAGGCGAATAATTGTTTTAATATAATTTTCAGATTTGAATGTCCAGGACTACAGAAAACGGGTTATAAGATGAAACCGCAGCCTCCATTAAGTAATGATTAAACTACAATTTGATCCTAAACCAAAGGAGATGTAGAAAGTATAAAAACTATCTCTTTGGTGATTGTTGCTTTTCAAAATTATATTGCTGATGGAGACGGACAAGACATGGCTAACATGTACAAGCTATCTATTCATATAATTGGCTCACTGACCTGTTTCTCAATAGTTTCACAGTACGATCATCTATTTAGGTGATTGTTGCCTTTCAAAACGATTGCGTTGTGAGTAAGATAACGTCAAAATTAAATCAGCGCGGACCCTTTGCTACCCTCTACTCCAATCGCTTATGTCTCAGACTAAATAGGAGTAGTGCCACAAATGAAAGAAATCCCAAAATTCTGGGATCTCAAACTTTTCCAGGCTGAGGAAGAACATGGGAAGTACTCGATAAGAGAGTTTAGTTTTTCTATTTTTATTTTTTTATTATTCTTGTTTTCTGTATCGTGGTATTCTTTATTAAGAATGAAACCTCCTGGCAGACAATCTTTAATTTTCATTCTATCGTGCAATTGAAACTGATTGTGATTTTTAATTGGTAGGTACTTGCACAACAACCAGTTGAAAGACTTACCTGAAGGTATCTTCCGTAACAATACCAAGCTGCAGTACCTGTGAGTAGATCTTTTTATCCAACTTTACATTACCATATTTAAATTCTTAATGAGCCATTCAGAAGAAGTGTCCCGACATCCAGAGATATTAAGTCACTAACATGATATGGCTATGATGAGTCATGTTCATTTGGCCGAATTTGGGTATAGCAAAGACCTAATGGTAGCTTTTTGCTATGATTCGTTCGATCTTGTCTTGGGTATTTTGGCTCTACTGCTTCTCTCCAAAATACAAACCATGGTTCGGCCAAGTCAACTGGTATGCCGCTGCGCGCAGTTTAAGAAAGTTAGTGGAACAAAAATTTAGCATTGGAACAAGCATGGATAAACATTTGAAGTATTGAATGACCACAGAACAAGCAATGGAGTTCTGTAGTCACTTTATTTGAAAATAAATTCAATTTTCTTTTTATAGACCAATACATAGACCCGACAATCCAAACTTTATTCTTAAGCTGAATGTTAGCGACATTTTCTTGCGTTTACTTTATTGGCCTTGGTAATAAAAATGCCACTCGTCTTGGAAACAGACTCCCTCCGTGTTCCCAAGATCTACTTTATTTTTTTAAAAACATCTTGCATTCAATCTCATGAACCTAAACTCTTTGGTTCTTCCCATTTCTATAATATGTTTAGCATGAAGAGAAAAACTTGAAATTATCAACTGAAAACAAGTTGGAATCCATGAAACCTTCTGCGTGAATACAACAGTGACATTACAAGTTCCATAAGGGAACTGCAGTTTAGGGTCGCTCACGCCGTTTACTTTCAAAAATTCAAGTTCGGCTACTAACCTGCACTTTTTAGAGACAGTTGACTATATATCGCTTAAAGAGGGGAGGGGGTGGGGAGAGGAATATATTCGGCTAAAAACAGTAAAATTTAGCTGATACTCCCTACTCCGCCAGACACTCCGCCATTAACCGAAACCGGTTTCAGCTGAACGCGCTATTTAACAGCCGCAGATTAAGTTATGGCGTCATACTCGTAATGCTTCACAACGTTTCCAAAAAAAAAAGACCACACCCAGTAGCTATGGATTTTGCTCTTCGACAAGTAATCTGAGAGTCCATCTCAGGAATATTATTTCGTGTTAACGTCCAAACGGAAGCTCCCGATGCTTTTGAATATGTACAAAGGCGATTTCTGGTTGCGATGCGTCGCGACTACATAAAACTGAACAGACTCGATCGAGGTTGCCGAATCGATCGCCTCAGCGAGTGTATGAAGAAGAGAAGCAGTGATGTTTTCAAATAAAGTTGATTTGATGAACCGTGTGTACCGTAGAGTACAGTGTTTTGATATATTACTCTGTAAATCTGCGATCAGACGCTTGTTTTTATCCTTCTTACAGCATAGTACTCTCAGCCGTCTGTTTGTTTGGTTTGGGTTGTATTCGGGCTTTCGTTTGCTTTGCGTTCGTTTAAAGGTTCATGTTCATTCGCTTTTGTTGTTTGCCGGGGTTCGGCTGCCTGTTGTCGGGCGACCCTAAAATCAGGAATCCGGAACCGGAAAGAAACCGAAAACCTGAATTCGGAATCCGCTAATCTAAGAAAACAAGTTCTTCAAATACACAAATACACAAACATGCTATTACTATTATGATGTTTCTATTTTTCGTGTTATATTATTTAATACTTTCTGGAAACTTTTTCTGGCTTAGAAATTTGTCAAGAGTTTTTTTGGGGGGTTAAATTTTTGTCCGGGGATTTTTTGGATTTGTTTGAAGCTCTAGGTATTTTTGAGGTTTTGATTTTTGCTCCCATTTAATCACCCTTGTCTTTTTAAAACCAGAGAACCCACTCCCAGTGTGATAGTACAAAATATTACTAGTTCGGTCCAAATGGTCTGGACAATAGCAGGCATGTAGCTGTTTTTAAAAAATGGAAAGCAACTTGAGGTTTAAAATAAGACATGTTTCGATCGTTTAACGATCATCTTCAGTTATGAATTCGTTTACAAGTTCGGTTGAATTAATACCAGCAATGGCTTATAAGTTAAAACTTGAAACAATTCAACATTCCGAAAAAAAAATAACGTACAATTTTAAGAAGCACGAGACATTGAACTACAGTTTCGCAAGCACTACACTTAAATAATTACAATGATTTAAACACAAAATGTTCCGAAAAAATTACAACAGTAATAAAATAAAATAAACCGGTGCTACATAAAGAATACCATCAGAACGAGGAATTGAGTCAACATGTTTCAGTTACTTTTTTAAAGTTGGATTCTTCCATTTGATGTGCATTGCTTCCTTCAACATAAGTTTTAGCTTGTTGGGTACACAATCCACGACGTAAAAGCATTATTGGCTAAGCCCCGACATGCTTTAATCACTGTAATTATTTACGTTTTACAACTTTCTTCCTTGTATTAAGTGTAGTGCTCGCGCAAGTGTTATTCTTGCGCTTCTTAAAATAGACCAATTTTGATATATTAAAATTCAGTCTTAAACAATACACCTCAGAACGAGACTCTGGGGAATGAACTTCACAAACTCTATATTTTTTCCTCACAGCCTCGTACTGAGATCTATTGTTTAAGACTGAATTCCAATATATCGAAATTGGTCTAATGTACGTTATTTTTTTTCGGAATTTCGAATGGTATCAAGTTTTAACTTATACACCATTACTGGTATTAACTCAACCGAACTTCTAAACGAATTCACAACTGAAAAAGATCGTTGAACTATGAAACAGTCTTGTTTTAAACTTAAAGCTGTTGTCCATTTTTAACATTTAATATTATTAGTACTTAATTTAAAAGAGACGAGAAGATGTTTGTGGAGTACTTTTAACTTAAGATACCTGTTTAAATAACATTCGCATTCTTATTGGGCATTGCCATAAAATCAAGAAAAAGTAAGTAAGTATTAAAAATACCTGACAGGAGAGTACCAAATGTCATGGTACATATGGCTACTTAACCCTTTAGGTTATTTCAGGCAACCATGTACTCTTTTTAATTTAACTTATTATTGTTCATTTAGTTTCTAGCTAAGTACAAAGGAAGTTGTTGTTGTTGTCGTTGTTGCTGCTGCTGCTGTTGTTGTACTCCTCCTACTAGTACAAAATGAATAAGTGGGCATCTTACAATGTTCATTGAGCTTGTCAAGGGTTGTTAAAAGTAGCAATACCTCACCATCTACTTTGTGATGTCATAAGTCTTCTAAGATATTCACATGTACCTGATTCTTCAAAAAAATATTGCAAAATCAGCTGCCTACACAAAGAGTAAACTCGATTACCAGCCGCTGTCCGGGAAAGGAGCCCACGCTCCTCCCCCGAACGACACGAGAGAGCGGCGGAAATCGAGCCTACACACAGAGCTGCTTACTTCAAGACTTTAAGACGACTTTTTGGAGAACATTGTTTATAATAAGACGTCCGTTTAGACAGAGATTCATACGATAATTTAATGTGATTTGTATTTCTACTTCCTGTAATTGTACTAGTGCTTGTTTCTTGCTTTAGATGAGGCTCTACGCCAATACAACTTCGCGGATTTCTTTTCTTTTGTTACCAATTTGTTCGGATTTCAATCAAAAAACATATTCAACTTTGAATCATTTTCGCTTCTTAGTTGTTTTACGTATTTTCGTCTTTACATTGTAATTGAAGGGCTGAGTGCAAAACCATGCTAAGAGACGATTTAGGTGTTTTTCTTTTTTCGGCAAAAGCACCTGGAATTTTGCATAAAGTTTTCAATTGAGTAGAAAAACATCACCCTGTATTTTTCTTCGCTGGTATGCTCTTCATTTTCGTATTGTTACGTATGCCAAAAAACTTGTGTGTGTTGTCACGTCAGCACGTGACTGCATATACGGTAGTTTTACTTCAAACCCTACAAAATATTGATCTTTTGCAACCTGCAACCTTAAAAAATGTCGATTTCAGGTAAAAACCGTTAAAATTCTGATTTCACGTGAACGTGCGACCGCAAAAACGAGATATTCACTCAAATTACAGCCAAATGTTAATTTTACGCAATGCACAAGCCTAGACAATGTTGATTTCAGTTCATTTACAAACAGTTAAAATTTTGATTTCACATCATCAGTGTTCAAGTTTAGGGTTATTGCTTAGGGTTAGCGCTAGCGCTAGCGGTTATGGGTTGAGATTAGAGTTAAGGTTCAGGGTTACAGTTAGGGTTCAGTGTTATTGCTTAGGGGTTTGGGCTAAGGACTGATTTTACTTAGAGAACAGTGAAAAGTTTATATCACGCAGCGCGTAAGCTCGAAAACCTCCTGTTCAGGTCAAAATAAGTTAGAATGTTAATTTCATGTCAAGGCCTGACGGCGAAGCAGTTGATTTCATTTAAAAACAAGCAAAAATATTCATTTCACGCAGCGCGTAAGCTCAAAAACCTCGACTCCAGGTCAAAATAGGTTAAAATCTTGATTTTACTCTAAGGCCTGAGCTCAAAAACGTCGACTCCAGTTCAAAATAAGTTAAAATGTTGATTTCACGTAAAGGCCTGACGGTAAGGCTCTTGATTTCACTTAAAAACGAGCAAAATCCTTATTTCACGCCGCGCGTAAGCTCACAAACCTCGACTCCAGGTCAAAATAGGTTAAAATGTTGATTTCACGTTAAGGCTTGACGGCAAGGCTTGATTTCGCTTAAAAACAAGCAAAATCTACATTTCACACAGCGCGTATGCTCAAAAACGTCGACTTTAAGGCGTTAAAGCGATTTTATTTAGAGAACAACAAAATATTAACTTACTGCAACGTATAAGCTCGAAAATGTAGGGCTGACAGATTAACATATTAACCCTTCTGTGTAACGCACAGGTCTCCATACATCTACATGGCCGCTGATCCCAGAAGTTTAACACTACAAATCATGCCGATTTGAAATAAAATCAACGCAACCTGGATCACAGATATCGCAGATCTACGTTTCAGTCGATTGCGTCTTGTTGGCCATTATTATGTTGAAATAAAAAAAAACAAGCTCTGAAATTAGTTTAAGCGTAAGTTAATAAATTTTTCCCGTCTCTTGCCTTGTTTTGTCTTGTCTTGTCCTGCAGAATGTGATCGTAATGCATGCCGGGAAGGTTCTTTTACACCTCGTGCGCGGGTAAACATGGCCAACGATACAAGACAAATTTTACAATTCTAAAAGCAGTTTTCCCTTTCCAAACTTTGATGCTAGCAACGCTTGGCAAATGGGCCAAAACTCACGACAAGGTTTTTTTTTCTTGGGCAAGAACTGCTCTTGGACTTTTCTGCCTGGATCGACCTGACTTGAAACGCCAATAAGTGGCAAGTTGCAGAACTCATTTTGCTTTTTTAAAACGTGTTGGCGACTTACAGGTTATTTAAGGCTTTATGATGCCTCTCAACCACCAGGCAGGCTACAAGGTACTTCAAAATAATGCTTAAGATATTCGTCGAAAGAGCTGTAATGCATCACTTCTCTTTGCTGTGATGCTTGATCAAAATTCACGTCTTGTGTTTCACGTCTTGTGTTTCACGTCACAATAGCTACCTCTATAAAAGCTCTCCCCAGTTCGAGCCTTATTCGGAATTTTTTTAAATAGATATCTTGATTTTTGAAAGAAGTAAAGAAACAAAACGAAAACAAAAATGAGCGACCTCGTATCGAGCCGGTGTCACGGCAAAACAAATTCGAATCTGGCACGTATAGCCAGCGCCTTATCTACTTGTGCTAACGAAGCAATAATAAGAGATTAAGGTAGTATAGTGACTTCATCCTTCAGCAAAATAAAAGGTTTCTTTTGTTTTTTGTTTAACAATAGATCTCCAAAAGATGCCGCTTGGAAAACTAAAGGAAGAGCAAACAAACGAAAAAAAATACAGGGTGTTTTTCTGTTCAATTGAAAACGGCATGCAAAATTTCAGGCACTTTTGCAAAACAAGAAAGAAAAAACCCAAGATCGTCACTTAGCATGGTTTTGCACTCAGCCCTTCAATTATGCACAAAAGAATCTCAAAAAGATAACCAAATTACACTTTTGAAAATACTCTGCAGAAGATTGAAAAATCTTGTTTGATTTATTTTTTGATACTACTAAAATCGTGAATATAGATCGTACGGCTGTAAATCGTCCTTTCTCTCTGTTTAGTATTTGTATCTTCACAATTCATTACCTGTTTTATTTCAATTATAGGCGGTATTCAATTCTATTTTTTCCATTCTGTCTTTAAATGGCTTAATTGCTGTTTACGACCCTCTTCACTTAAGGTGGCTTACTACAGTTCTGATGGAGTATAAGAGCACAACTTTTAACTCTTTTGAAAAAGGTTCCAACCTGTTTTTCCCTTCCCTACTTATTGTTCCCTTAAATCTTGTACCATTCTATGTAAAATTTGAACAATTAAACGTCGACCAGTGGCCTAAAAGGGGGGAAACGGGTAGCCAATGAGAGACTGGGCAGCACTAGGTTAAGTCACGTTTTTTTCTCAAAATCTACCCCTATGACACGATCTCAAAATTTCAGGAATAAGAAATTAGGTCTCATTTAACATACATAAAAGTAAAATTAAAATCTGTAAGACAGATTTTTTTTACAAACTAAGAGAATAGCTCAAAATCTGCCTTGCGTATTTTTTAAAATTATTTGCTATAAACGTGATTCACCCCAACAAATCAACCTTGAAAATTTCAACATAGGTTGTACGGCTAGTTTCCGAGCAATCTTTGATCAAAGACAGATTTTTACAACGTTGGGCGAGAATTGAATTGCGCATACCCTTTATTAACCCTATTTAGACTGGGCTTTTTGGGTCAATCTGTGACTAGGGGGGGGGGGGGGGGGGGGGGGGCGCTCCTCGGACCACCCAACTATATCTCTGGTACCAATAATGCTAGGGTCATGAAATTTACACACAATGATCATCTCCAGACAAAGAAGCCACACACCCAGCTTTGACTTGCTACGCCTAATTATGACGTCACAGTGATGTCATATTTCGATGTTTCAATGTTTCTTATTATTTTTTTCAATTAGACACGTAAAATATCAGTAATATTGGTAAAGTCATCTTTTTTATCATTTCTTATAAACTAGTAACAAGGAAACACTTGTACAGCAAGAAAAAGCAATAGCAAGCAATGAAATTTAAAATTTGAAATAGTTGCCCGCCATCTTGAATCCGCCATCTTGGATTTCGGTTTTTTTGTTAAAATTATAATTTAAAGCAACTTTCAAAGGAGAAATGCTCAGAATATATAAAAAGAAGTGTCAAACTAATGTTTATTACCCTAACAAATGACTTTGGAAGTGTTATTTGGAAAATAGAGCGGCATATTTGTCAAAGCAAAAAAGGGATAAATGTTACCCCACCCCTCCACCCCAAATATTCGGTGTTAAATTTCAAAAACTAGTCCCAAGCAAAGACCATTTTAGTAACAAAAAGAACTATAAGTGTAAAGACGCGACATTAGAACAAAAAACCCACCATTTTCTAAATTTTCCAAAACCTGTGTCAGAAACTGGTTGCCATAGCAACATGATTAATCACATGAACATGGTAATTATACTAAAATGTTTCTAGATAAATTTTAGGAAAAGTCAGAAAATTTGAATGTCATAACACTTTTGGTGTAGGAGGTATCAAGATTTTGCGGAGGGGGGTTCGAAAAGCTCCCCCCCCCTCAGTCTCAAAAGGGTTAAGAAGCAAGAGTAAATTGGAGCTCTTTTACCTGATGTTTATCAATCTTTTTTGCCAGACTTTTTTGGCCCTAGGCTTGAATACATGTTTGAACGGGGTTTAAAACTATCGCTACAAATACCAATGCCTTTCAAGTGCTGAAGTGGTTTTGGCTACTTTTTAGGTCATTTTTGCATGCGCGACAAATACTGACGTGTGACAGGCTATCGTAGCGCGTGCTACTATATCTCGGAAAAAGTGTAGTAAGCCACCTTAAATTCGATTTGGTCCACTAATATTTCCCACAGGATTTCCTAAATGTTTTTTCTCCAATACCTTTCCATATTTTCGGAATCGACCCTCTTAGCTGTAGTTTCCGTTTGTATCCAGGAATCTATATTGTACGCCCATTAAGCAAGGCACTTCAAAGTGTTTAGAACATATCACAAAATCACCAACAGGATTGGATTCTTATAATATCGCACACGTTCCTTCAGTACAGGACTACTGTGCAAAGAGACTCCGATATTGACATCAGCAAAATAACTGCAACCATGCGCAACACATCTTTTTTCCGGCAATTTTTAATTCTACATTCACCTATTAATGGTGAAAAAGACAAGAAATATGCAGTTGAGTAGATATTACTTATGATGTGAAGGCCGATGTGACGAATTTCGTTACCAGTATGACGTCACTAGGCCCATGCCTCCAACTGCTTGGTAGGAACATGGCCGATTAATGGCGGACGCAAAATTACGAGAAATACCGTAAGGGGTGGACCATTTGATTTTTGATGGGGGGTTGCAGATTTTTTATTGTTCCAGCCCAGCAGGATTTTTTTTAATCTCCATGTTCTTGCATGATATTTTTTTACAACAAATTTTGAAGTAAACCTAACCGTCACCAGCTCCTCAAAATTCACCCTATTAAAAACCACCTTTACACACGATGCCTTTCCAAGTTTACATCTCCCTTTCAATGCAATAAAGAGTTTCATCTTTATTCAGTGTACAAAGAAATGCATCTCCACTAACCTGCTGCTAGTTGATTTCTCTGTCATGCTAGTGGATGTCATGCATCACTTGCCCACCGGATCACGTGCCCACTGAACAAGTGAACATTTTGTTTCTTTCTAATTACGTAATGCTACTGAACAAAGCCTTCAAACTTGCGTGTAATGGTTCCAACTTGTCCAAAGGGCGAGCTGGAAATTCCATCTTATTTGCACCCTGTTTATTGCTTTCAAAGCAGGAAAGAGGGACTTCGAAGAAGGAGAAATTGATGGATATTAAAAAAATAGACAGTTTCTACCAGCTTGTGGTTTATTAAAGGCATTTTTGAATAAACAATTTTGTTACTACAGTTGCCAATGAAAAATCAGATTGGTAGTTAACCCCTTTGAATCATCTTCTATATAGGTACATTATCTATAAAATTACAATATTTCAATGCCTGAACAGTAAAACGATCACGTTTTAATTTATGTGCTACAGACTGTTTACTATTGTTTTCTTGGGCTGAAAATAGGCAATGAACAAAAAATGATGTTTTATAGAAGTCAGCCAAAACACGAATTACCCAGAGGAAAAAATGGTCTTCGATATATTTAATCGTCTTTTGTCTCCTGCACATATCCAGAGCATCAGTTTTACATTCTTTGTATATTTTGAACCCTGAAGCAATTCAATGTGGGCTGCCTTTACTCTTGTTTGTTGCATTTCCTTTTCTATAAAGGAGATCTTATTTCGTTACAAAAATACGTGCACATGACAACTGTTAGGGTTGGAATCTGAATGCATGAACATCTTTAAATTATAATATCCTTCTAGATCAGAGTGTTCACTTTAGTAGGAAATGTAATTGGTAAATCACGCATCGCGCTTGCAAAATACTAAATCACGCATCAAAAAAATGTGATGCCCAGTCCCGTATCATGTGACTCACGGCTACTTTTGGGGTCGTCACGCATCACGAAAAATCCTTTGCCACGCCTTGGTTAAGGCTGGCCGATACTTTTTTCCTTCTTAGGAATTCTGCAAGATGTCTTTTTTTTAACCAGAAGCGTATGCTCGATATTTTTTGGGGGGATTTGCAAACTCCCTATCAAAAATAAAATGGTCCACCCCTAACAAAAAACGTACTTTTAGTGCCTTGAAAAAAAAGAGTGTAACTTCAAACCGTTGTAACATAACACCTCCATATGCTGAAAGGCCAGAGTCACGTTTCGCGTAATGGAACTCAGTCGATATGCACCAGCAGACGACTGCGGTAACTATGTCACGGAACGTTCGAATAAAGACTAAAAAACCAATAACTTCTCACAACGAGAGCTTGGGCCGTCTGTGACCTACCAAGAACCGATAATCCTGATGTAGGCTCTTACGGGAGAGATTGGACCTGTGTAAAGAAACCTCTTGAACACAAACACAGCTAGACTGGTGCGTACGTAAAAGTTGCACTCACCAAGTCGATGCATGCAACGCTCGCTCGGCATAGTTTATGCCGATGTAGTCGAATTGATGGTTAACAGTTCAGCATAATAATCTCGTTTCGACATGAACATATGAAAAGTTCAGCCCGTTTGCAACCAGAGTTTGCCTGATAATAGGGTATGCTACAATGCCATATAAAATACGGGAACATTTAAACGGTATCCGTAAACAATTCTGTTTTGTATTCACAGATAAGCATCCACTGTGTCCAAATGAAACTAATTTGAAGTAAACCTTTATCTGAGATGCTATTTTTCTGTCATGTCTATTCCTTCTATGTTCTAAATACAAAAACAATCGCTAAATGGAGGAAACGTGTAATTTAGGATATATGTATTCTTACTGTGCAAATGCTAGTGGTGTGGCTGGAAATCATGGGTCTTGGAATTGTGACATGTTGCGTGGCATGCCCTTATTCCTCAAACCCTTATTTAGATTCCCGGATGTTTGAGTATTGTAGTTCCCGCCATTAAAAAGAGAGATGACTTGTTTATCACAAGGTTTTCCCTTCTCTTCTGTCTGTTAAGCGTCTCTGGCTTATTGATACATGGTGGCAGCGGTTGTGGCTGTTAGTTTTGTAACTATTCTTGCGATGAGCGACGAAGGATGAAACTCCCGTGGTTGTTACTTCACAAGCTTCTCAAGTTGTACCTTCGGGCCAAACTACGATGAATCGTCCGCCATTTCCTCAGGTAAAATCACCCCCTCCTCTCAACCTAGCGGACTGTTCGGCCAAAAAATGGAAGTTGTGGAAACAGGCCTGGCTTAATTTCGCTATCGTTTCCAAGATATCAACTCAGGACGACTCGTATCAGAAAGCTCTCTTCCTTTGCACAATCGGCCAAAACGCCTTAGAAATCTACAACGCTTTCCGATACAGCACGAGTGACCATCCTGACAAGGTGGACACCATCATCGCGAAATTCGACGAATATTTCATGGGAGATGTTAACGAAACTTATGAGCGCTTCAAGTTTAATCAAAAGAACCAGGAAGCTGGCGAAAGCTTCGACGCCTACCTCACTGCCCTTCGAAACTTGGCTGAATCTTGCAACTTCTGCACTTGCCCTAATATGAGCGACTCCCTCCTCCGCGACCGTATCGTCCTTGGGATTCGGAATGAAGATGCACGAAAGCGTTTACTACAAGAGCGCAAGCTTGACTTAAAGAAGTGTATTAACATCTGTCGCACCTCCGAGAGCGCTACAACTCAACTACAGGCCATCGGTGGAAAAATAGAAGAAGTACACGCTGTTAAAAACGAAGATAATTCTCTGAAGACCAAGGGTAAACGAGGTGGCCGTGCTGACGATATAAACAACCAAATGTCACGAAAACTCAAGTGTAAATTCTGCTGCAAATCTCACATTTTAAAGAAGGAATTATGCCCTGCATGGGGTAAAAGATGCAACCTCTGTGGAAAGATGAATCACTGGAAGGGCTCAGAAATGTGTGAGAAAAGGGACAAGGTGCATCTGGTAAGTCATGACTCTGAACTTTCTGACTCTGATTCTGATGTGGCCTTTGTTAAGACGCTTAAGGTTCTTGTCAATGGTGTCTGCTCCAAGAATAACGAGCCAATTTATTGTGAGATGCATGTTAATTCCAAACCCATCAAACTGCAAGTAGACTGTGGTGCCACTGTATGCATAATTCCCAAGAGCCTTATTGGTGAAACCCAAATTGAGTCTTGCAATGTTTCCCTGGAAATGTGGAACAAAGTGAAAATGAAAGCACTTGGCACCTGTAAACTTCTTGTTGAAAACCCAAAGACTCTTTTGAAGTACATGGTAAAATTTGTTGTTGTTGAAGAAGATCTCACTCCTCTCTTGAGTCGAAAGGCAGCTGAGAAAATGGAACTCATTACAGTCAACTATGAGAGGTTCGAAAGTGTGAATGGAGTAATGACCTCATCAGATATTGTTAGGCGCTATCCAGACATCTTCAATGGCGATGTTGGCACTTTACCTGGATCTGTACGACTAACACTAAAACCTGATGCAGCGCCAGTTCTTCGTCCTCCAAAACGACTACCGATTGAGTTGAAGGACTCTGTAAAGCAGGAACTTGACAAACTTGTTAAAGCAGGAGTTCTCGCCCCAGTAGACGAACCAGCTGACTGGGTGAACCAAATGGCAATTGCAACTAAAAAGGATGGTAGCTTACGTATCTGTATAGACCCGCGTCATCTGAATCTCTCCTTGAAACGAGAGCACTATCAGTTGCCAGTCCTTGATGATATTCTTCCAGACCTTGCCAAGGCCAAAGTCTTCAGCAAAGTTGACCTCAGCCATGGATACTGGCACTGCACTTTGGATGAAGAATCCAGCTTGCTCACCACATTTTCAACCCCATTTGGACGATACCGATGGACACGACTACCTTTTGGCCTTTCTGCCAGTTCTGAGATATTCCAGAAACGACTTCACCAAGCTTTAGAGGGACTTCTGGGCGTGGCATGCATAGCTGATGACATATTAGTTTATGGGGTTGGTGATACTCTTGAGGAAGCGACACTAGATCACGACCAAAACCTTGCATCACTACTGGAGCGGTGTCCCCAACGGGCAATCAAGCTGAATAAGCACAAACTGGCCCTAAGGGTGCAAGAAGTGGACTTTATGGGACACTTGCTTACTGCACAAGGTTTGAAACCTGACCCAAAGAAAGCGGAAGCAATTCTTAAGCTACCAACGCCAAAGTCCAAGGAGGACATTGAGAGACTGAATGGCACAGTCAATTACCTTGCCAAGTTTCTTCCAAGACTTTCCCACGTCATGGAGCCGCTTCGAAGACTGACCCAGACAGGTGTCGAGTGGCACTGGGATGATGGCGAGGAGAAGGCCTTCAGTGAAGTAAAGCACCTTGTTACCCAAGCTCCAATCCTTGCTTACTATAGCCCAGACAAGGAACTCGTCATACAGTGCGACGCCAGTGGCCGTGGCCTTGGAGCCGTTCTCCTACAGGAAGGTAGACCTCTTGCTTACGCTAGCAGGGCGCTAACGGATCCAGAAACTCGCTACGCAACCATTGAGAAAGAAATGCTGGCCATTGTGTTTGCGTTGGAAAAATGGCACCAATTTGCTTATGGCCG